>CM074919.1:26048935-26068590 GCA_037576815.1 Pangasius larnaudii | reverse complement strand
AAAGTGAGATTTGATTCCACTGCAGTTACTGTGAAGGACATTTACATTTGCATCCTGTGTACAGATGTTGCTGTGCCAGCTGTTTCTAATGCTCGAGGAAGGTCTGTAAATGTTTTTTATGTATTCAATACACTAAAGCGATCCAAACTGTCTAACAAACTGAATTTATAGACTCAAATGCTCTTAACTGCAGGCTGACCTTTGACTTATTGCTTTTTGAACAGATAATCTTCTGGTTCTTGTTTTTTCCCCCCTTCTAATCAACTCCGAATCCAAACGTTTTATAATCAATCGGGTCAATTCCAGTTTCACGGGCACAGATTAGAGCCAGTCAGAAGATCAGCTTCTCAATCCAATCTCTGACCTGTCCACAATTTCCGTCTTGTCAGACCAAGACGATAAGAACGGACGCTTGAAGGACTGATCAATGTCTTTCAGTCACGCCTACTCTGGATTGAAGTAATCTCCAGCCTACTAGGTGATCGACCTTGGCACTCAATCAACGAGCACAACTGATGCTAGGCAAGAATGAGGAAAGCCAAATAAAGAACAGGTTTGTGTTCTTCTTTTCTTAAATGTGCTGTAACCTTAGAGCACCACGGCCAACATGTTGGTAAGGAAACATCCATCAAGCATTTAAATGGTGCGTTTCATTTGTGTCGAGGCATCCAGTGCGCCGTTCATCCAATCATGGAGGAGTCATTGTGGATAGACAAGCTGCGTGGAATCAGATTAAAGGGAAAAGACTGGAGGTGGAACGTCTGACTTGTCCATTTGGAAATTTTCCACACTCTGCCTTTAATTATGTGATTTTGGATGCCTCAGAGGAACTTCCACAAACATGCAAACACTGCAAGCGCAATTGGCAATGCTTAGGTAAAGCAAGATGTTTCAGTTTGCTTGATTCGATCCTAAAGCGGTTGAACCTTAACCTACTGACCACTATATGTTTTATACACAACATTTTTTTGTTTAAAATGTATTTTGGTTTGATTTGCATGTTTAGCGCTAGGCTTCCGTTGCAGATTAGCAATCCAAGCTCACTGCACTAGCTACATTTGCTCATCAGACCCACCAATAACTTCTGCTACTTCCTTCCAAGCTTTATTTTTCCTTCGTAATGTCTCTATACACATTTAATGAGATGTTGTATACGAGGATAAGATGAAACCACGGTTATTAGTTAGTCTACCATTTTTGTTGTGTCGAAAAGTAGGTAGGAACTAGTTAGTTGTGTGGAACTGAAGAAACATCGGATCACATGCGCTATAGGATTGGTCCAATGAATCATTCCAGCCAATCACTTTACAGCATCATACCTAATTTGCATAGAATTGAGAAAATCTCAGTTCAAATGTTGCTTGTCATGGAAATCTTGAAATCTCTGCTCGGTCTTGTTGCCTGACGCTTTGTTGCTTGGTAGAGTCAACGTAGGGTAAAATACACATTCAAGTGCTGTGGTGAACAAGCAACTTGATATACAAATGAAAACAGATTCAATTTAGCAAAACCATTTGAATTTAAACTGCGGCACTGGTGGACAATTTGCTTCGCCCTTTGATGTACCTCCAATATTATGCTAAAGCACTAGTGTGTGTGGAGAAGAAAGAGCTGTGGTTTACGAGGTGCAATGATCCAGCCTGAGTGCCTGGACCACTTAAACGTTTTGACATGATGGATCACCAACAATGTTTAAAAAGTTTTACACTTGTGTGCCAATCGAGACTTTTTCCCCCCCAGATAGCTGGCTCTGCTTTTCTTCTGAGGGCAAGTAAATTAAGCAATTTGTCAAATTTGTCCCCAGCCCAGAAGCTTTCTACAATATTTATACATGATTCATGACAATACGGAGTCTGTTCTCAGAATAAAGCATACACCCCCAACACAGATGTTGACAGATATAGTAACAATGACATCATTGGAGTCAAGGCCTTCTGCTCTGTTACCACACATCGACAGATATCAAATCTTCCTACCATGTGGCTGTTATGCCAAAGAAACACACACACACACACAATGGAAGCTTGTAAAGGCATGAAACTGAGACATCTGTAAATGCATAGAGACCTACAGTATGTATTTGACTGAACCTGAAACAACACCTCCACCTACATACAATATGTTTACATTGAAATATTTGCAACATGCTTAAGGATACTGGTGTTAATTTGTTGATTGGTGCTGGTTGGCATTTTCGTTATTCCAGTGAGAATTTAGAGCTTGTGTGCTGCGCTGACGTCACTGGGGAGGACATTCTTAGTGTAGTTACAATGGGGTTTAATAGGAGAAAAAAAAATTTCATCCATCTCAAACATAAGGGATAAAGGTCAGGTTTCAGCTGTTAGCTCCTAAAATTAACCAAGCAACAGCTTCTGTTCTCATTTACCCTTTTTCAAGAGTGGTCACTGTCATTAATGAGAAATTAAACCTAAAATTAGTGGAGAAATGTTGGTGCACATGCTAGAATGCAATACGGGTTATAGAAGAGACTCGGCTCAGCTAGTTAGTGATCCACGAGACGAGCATGATGGTGTTGCTCATTTGAGACAGATCTCGAACATAAATCCAAAAGCACACTGGAATGTGTGGGCAGGAGGTGAATTTCAGTCATGCTCACATTGTGAATAAGACATGGCTGAAATAAACAGCTATCTCTTATTTGGCAATAGCGTGAACGAGTGATCATTAACCATGTTTCTGGAAATCTGCCTTCCTTGTGGACGTCTGCCTTCCTTTCAGCCTACAGAACAGCTAAAACTGAATTCTTCAGGAAAATGGGTTGATGATGACTCCTCTGGTTATTTTGAGACAGGAACATGCGAAAGGAGGTTCTTGTGGTTATATGATAGATAAAGACAGAGAACTGCTGTAGTGTGCTGTAGTTACCTATTTAGACATGAATTTTCCCCTACTCTGACTTGAACCACATTATTCTTCTAAACTCACACACATTCTTATACTATCATGCCATAAATATATGCCACGCCCATATTCACAGAATCTCTCGTTGACTTTTATTATAACCAAAATTGGTATTCCACACACTGAGGGCAGTGTGGTCCATCTCTCATCCCTGTACTTTCACCACCACTCTTCGCAACCTTGCCCAGAGAGGTAAAAGCTCTTGCTGTGCCCTCCATCATTCTTACCTGCCAGTACCTCAGCTGTGCTATAGCCCATGCTGCCTCTGCTCTCAGCAACTTCAACTAACTTCACCTGAGGCTTTGTTCAACACACGAGAAGCCAAGAAGCCCGATGCACAAACCGTATAGAGGTCAGAAGTCCAATTCTGCCCCAATAACAATATAAATCTGTCTTACTGAGAATATGTTCTCAATTACAACAAAGTACATTTTAAAAAATATATATATATAAGATGCACTGGGTTGTAATCAAGGTCTATAATCCAACATAATCTAAGATTTAGGACGTATTTTCTTCTTTTGAACTTTTTCCAACTATGACCAGATGACGATAAAACTATAAAACGATGATGATGTCAAGACAGCCAAAACCCAGCTGTTTCTCTACACTACTCTAAAAGTCTTCATTGATTGCACTCATCTTTCTTCCCATCATTAATAGACACAAACTGCTTTTAAACTGGGAAGCACATGACTGACTACAAGTCAGCAACTGCCTACATATTTATCTTGTTCAAAGCTATAAAAGGGGAATATTAAGAACAAGCATTAACAGTGATCAAAGTATGCTGCAGTGACATCTTCCCAATTAGCAAACAAGTCACGTAATGTCATGTAATTTGCACAAGCTGTGCTGATCCTGGCTGGTTGTATGTGTAATCTTGGTAGTTACAATGAGGATTCAAATTTTAAGATGTAAGTCACAAATCAGATTTGAGCTACAGACACTTGTTAGATGTAAGTCAGCAATTATCAGACAGATGTGTGTTACAAACTACAGTTTGAATTGAGTCAAAAAATAATCCATTTATGTTAAAAAAAAAAAAAAACTGTAGTCAGATTTGAGTCAGAATAATCCATTTGAATTATAAGCAGCTGCCAGATTTGTCACAAGGAGCCACTGGAGTTGCATCAGCAGAGAGATTTGAGTTAATTAATCAGTTTGAATTATAAATTGCTGCCAGGTTTCATTTACAAGCCTGCAGTCAATGCAGTTCAATTAGAGTAAAAAAAAATAATCTATTGGAGTTACAAATGGCAGTCTGTTGTTGCAGATAGACTGAGATAGGTACAAGTGCAGTAAAACACAAAAACAAGGATAGTGCTCAAAGAACAGAAGGCTTAACAAGCCAGGTTAGACATACTGAGTGTTACTTTGGGCTGATTGAACGTCCAAGGTCTGTTTATATCGGGTGTGAGTGTGATTGGAAACAGGTGTGTGTGATTAGAACTTGGGAGATGATGAACGTGCCAGTTGAGTGTTGTCCTGGGGATCGTAGTCCGTAGCGGCCATGTTTGTATGCCGTGGTGTGTTCTGGGAAATTGAGTTCGAGACAGGAATCGACCTGACACAGTCAGATTTAAGTCACAGTGAGCCATTATATATGAGTCAAGAGACAGGTTTGAGGTACAAAAAAGCCGCAGTCGGATTTAAGGCATATTGAATCATATTTGAAACAGCATCATCAGACATATCTGAGTTACACACTGCAGTCAGATTTAAATCAGAAAAAATGGCTTTGGGTAACTGTTTGCAGCTCAAATTGAGAACTCTGATTAAAATCTGATTGCAGGATGATCAGTCTGATAATCAGTTTGACTTACAAACCATAGTCAGATTTATAATAATAAATCTGAGTTACAAACTGCGGTATATTTTGAGTAAAATATAATTAATTTGATTTACAAACTGCAGTCAAATTTGAATCAGAATAATCAGTTTGAGTTAAAAGCTGTAATTAGATTTAAGTCTGAATAGTCAATCTGAGATACAAACAGTAATCAGATTTGAGTCAGAATAATCAGAGTTACAAACGGCAAGCAGAATTGCAGGTTCATTTGCATGAAAATGAGCTGTCACACCTATAACATTTGAGCTAGCTCTCATTCTGACCTTGTTTTCTTCCACAGGTGAATATATAAAGAGTAATTTGTCTGTCACTCTTAAACATAACTGGATACGACTCCCATTTTCTTCAAGGCTTATTTCAATCAATGATCAGTGAACTTTCCTGCTGTAAAATTACAATCAATAACCAATTCGAGAAGGTGCATGAGCACTGCAGATAAGTATACCTTGTAGTTTTCTTAAGGATTAACGAGAGCTAAGATAAAGGTTCCTGAAACAAGGTTCTCTGGACAAGCAAGATGGCCGTGATGGAAATTTCAGCATGTATATTTTTCCTGTTCTGTTGTTTGTTAAACATTTATTTCTGGATGAGATCAGTGTGAGAACAATCACCTTTTATAGGACCACAAAACAAGAATGCAGTCCAAATGCATAAACCTGAAACATATCAGGATAAAAATGGTAGCCAACATGGTATCAAATGAAAGCTTGCTAAATAAACAGTAGCCAATGAAAAATCCTTGGTAGTCTTCCCAGTGCTATGTTTTGGCTAGAAATGGTGATTAAGAGCATTAATACAGGCACAAAGCAACTAAATTGTTGTTGTCATTATCCTAAGAAGGTTTCTGATGTAGTACATTGAGCTCGAGCCCTGGACGAAGGTTCAACAAGTTGTTGGATTGCAGCTTTGAGCTGTGGTGTGGTGTTCTGTCCTCACGTCCTCACATCACGTGTGAGCACGTTATCCGAGACTGGCTAATTTCTCTTGACTGCGTGTTGTGCTAGCAGGAGAGATTTGCCAGTGTTTCCACATACCTGCATTCCTGGTTCCTGAAAATATCGTACGTACGTCATACCGTATGTGCAAGTTAATCGAACTGACTAGCAGGCGATGGGATTGCGTGCTATAATTGTGTTTTAATATACATAACAAATAAATTGCGAAAGTCAATAGCAGTAGGTTTTTCTTTCTTTTTCTAGCTGTTGAACAAGAGAAGAAACAACACTCATTGAACCTTATGTATCCAATATAAAGGAATACAAAACTAATCGGATATGTAACCTTCTTGACCCAGGCATCCAGGCTACAGATTTGCCCACGCCTGGCATTATGGGAAATGTTTGCGATTAAATCCACTTCCTCCTTTTCCTAGTAAGCCTTCACTGTTAATCACTACGCAGATCTAAACATTAGCATTGGTGTGGGTGAAGCACAGAGACAAAGATTGAATTAAGACCCTAATTTTCAACCACAGTTAGCCAAATGATATCCCTCGTTACATCGGCGACTCTGTTACTCTTTATTGGCTACAGCTACCTTACAGGTGCACTTAAAAATGGCTGACTGGATGATAACAGCATCAGTAATTAGCGGTAATTTTAAGCCGATCTTTTCACGTTCTGTTGTAAACACTGTTGCGCAACATGGTTACTTGATCGTAAATGACAGTATCACTCTAGCTCTAGACAGATATATATTTTTTTTTAGGACAATCCTTCTAAACCCTAAAGTTGAACAGCATATTTATTCCAGATTATACCACAGCACAGGAGGGCTCGAGTTTCTATAAGGAGATGTTTATTTAGCATTTTTGGAAGGAGTCTCCAGTGCCAGCACTGTAACCGTTGGAGATAAATCTGTTCCTTTACGTTTTCCAGTAACATGACGAGCGGCATTTTTATTTGTCTTATTAAATTCAAGAGAGATGGTGGGGAAAAAAGAGGCTGGTGACGGAACGACTGTTTATAGCTGCTGCGATCGTTCCACAACGTTAAATGCAACTATAAATGGATATAAATCAAAAATTGTAATGATTGGCAAACTGCTGTGGTATGAGTGGAATAAAATATCACAAAAACCCACTGATTATTTCCCTATAACAGCACATCCCATCAGGTTTTATTTCCTCACATATCTAAGAACCGATGATATTTCTACGTGAACACTTGCCCCTACGCGAACCTGAATGAAATATGGAAATCACCTTCTGCCCCCAATCTGTCACTGTAAGTGTCCTATCAGAAATGTGGCACGAGGGCTATTACCCCTGTCACATGAAACATATTTTTGATATATTGGCATGTCATGTGTTTCCTCCCCTCAGGGCTTTGTGTTTGGTCTTCGGATATCAGAAGGATTTATCTGAACGAAGAAGAGGCAGGGAAAATGTCATGAACAAAAAAAAGTCACTACTTATACTTATATAAAAGAAACTTATATATACTGGCTAATTGAAACCAGTTGGATGTTAAAATAAAGAATAAACAGGGAAAAAAGGAAAAAGGTTATAATACAAGAACTAGCAGCTCTAATGGAGGCAGGAACATGTTCCTAACCTTTGACTTTGATTTAAATCATAGAATGAATTATTCTCTGACTTTTGGATTCGAATGATTTTAACTCATCATCACCTAATGGAACGAACACTACAACTTCAAGGGGGGAAAAAAACACTATTATGCTAGGAGTTAATACCAAATGATTCCTTTAAGGAGGGAATAAAAACACATTGAGGTGTGCTGCTATAGGAAAACAATCAACAACGGCAACAGCACGTTCCCAAATTCTCTTATACCACAGCAATTTGCCAGTGATGATCATTTTTGATTTACTTTTTACCCATCTATAGTTACATACTGTATAATGTTATCACTTACAGTACATCACAGTAGTTGAAAACAGTAGTTAAAAATAAAAATAAAATAAAAACAGAAAATCATATAGTCCTGATGACTTTCCTTCAAAGGAAAACTTACTGACACTGGAGACTCCTTCCATAACTATTAAATAAATGTCTCCTAACAGAAACCGTCGCCAGATTAACATCAACAGTTATATGTTTGCTGTTGTTGTGTTGTTAAACGGCATGTTTTTGATTTGTTTATTTGCTTTCGATTAGTTCCTGCGAATAACTTGTTACCATAGCAATGATAATGTATTCGAACAAGCACATCAGTATAAACCTGTGATATCAGAGCTGCTGTCATAAATTAATTAACACCTTCAGACCAATCAGAATTGAGAATTCAGCAGCACCGTGGTTATAAACACACTTAGCCTTTGACCTCTTGGCCTTCATAAGCTTTCAATAATCAATTCCACTGGTTTACTGACACACTCAAGTAATTGGACTTGACAAAATCATGCAGATGAAGATCTGATGAAATCCCTTCAAAGAGGATCTTGTAATGTCGTGTGTTAACGTCGTAGATAAGTTCACTTTGTGTGATGTTATACAAAGAGATCACCATTCACGCAATTAGCTTGGCCTATTAAAAACGGCTAGCCCAAGCCAATACTCTTAATGTCAAATTATGAGAAGTAACCACTCTGATTCAATTTGCTTTCAGTCCAAATGCCATTATTCTCCAAATAAAACATATAATTTAGTGCAGGACCTTAAAAAATGTTCTATCTTGAGGCTTTACTTTGGCACAAAGGGAAATATTTAAAGGCTGAGTCCATATTTATTCAATTATTTGTGTCCATGTCCATTTTCACAACTAGCCCTAAAGGCTGGAAATCAATAGGGATATTTGAGAGATTGCGCAAAAAAAAAAAAAAGAGAGAAAGAAAGAGAGAAGCGAAATTCGATCAGGTGGCTTTGAGCGCATGCTTCTGATTCTCAGCCTTGAAATCGGCTTCGCCTATCCATCATGCTTTGCCCCGCATGAGACGTTATGGCGTGACCAAGAGAGAGGAAAGAAAGATAAAAGAGAGAGAGAAAGAGAGAGAGAGAGAGGGAGAGAAGGAGGGGAAAAAAAAACACCATCAGCCTTTTATAATCAATATCCATTTCCAGCGCCTGTCACTTTGTTATTTGGAGCTGCTCTCCAAAGTTGTACATTAGCAAATTGATAGTCTAATACCAAATAAAATATCACCTTGGACTCGCACGCCTGCATTAATCTTCATTAAGACGACTGCACACAGAACAGTGCGTTTTCTCCACCTTCACTCAGAGATAAATACATCATGCCATGTGTATGTGCTTAATGGAGTTAGTGATGGGCATCTCAATATAAAAGACAAAGACGTGCATCCATTAGCAGGACCGAAATATATACGATGCAAATGTACTTGTTTTTCTCTCTCTTCCCTGCTGGCATGTGAGACAAACTAATACTTAAACATCTTTACAATTCACCTGCAATCTTCAGTGGTGTCCAGGATCTAGTTTGTAATGAAATTCTGAGTTTCCGGTCTACTTTCGCTCAACGCTTTCCCTCTACGCCGAGAAGGAAATGCGGCGGCACTTTAGCCTTTCAGTCTGTCCAGCTCTCTCACGTCGTCATCTGTACTCCATGCTCAAAACAGATTTCTTCCAAAGCTTCAGCTTGTGTGGTAATATGCCGCAGATGTTGATGCCTTCCTTTTTTTTTTCTCTCAATCTAGTCTCCTCTCATTTCTGATTATATAACCGTTATGTCAAAATTGAGTACATTATCCTGCCCCATTTGTAAGCTTTTTTTTTTTTTTTTTACCAAGAATAATACTAGGCATTGTACAACTACACACCATTTTTCAAATTTTGAATCCAAGACTAGGCCACATGTCTCAATCTGTGAAGTGAACAAGACAAGATGTGTATTCTTCTTAACGATTTCATCTGGCCCTGTGACACTAGGGAGAGGCGCGCTGTTAGCGCAGATGTGGTGATTTTGAACATCATGCTAGCCTAACACGCAGCAGTAACTCTTTCTGTGTCTTAACCACTAGTGACCTAATTAGTATCATGCTCAGTGTGTTATCATCATGGAACTAAAAATATGCCTATTTATTTGGCCGTCATATAATATGCTATCATAGTGGCCATTACAGAAGCCTACAACACCCCTGTTTAGACGGGTTGGTGAGTATCCAGTGGTGTATGATGAGGAGGTGTGATGGCCGTCTGCAGGTGCAGGAGAGATGATAGATGAAGGTGGACAGCGTGCAGCCACATGTGAGATGGGGTTTGAACAGGGATCATCACGTTGTTAGCTGGCTGCCTGCTGTCCATTATACACATGTACATACACACACACACACACACACACACACACACACACACACACAAAACACCTCTCGCTTGCTTTTTCCCTCTCATGCACCAGACATCATAGTTCTCATATGCCGTTTATACTATGCACGATAAACGTAGATGTTGACATTGATTCTTTTTTTTTTTTGACTCATAAAAAGGTATTTAATCATTTTCGACTATTTAACTAGTTACCACAATCATAGGTTTGCAAGATTAATTTAATAATTAATTTTAATTTAATTTTAATTAACAATGTCATTTGAATGTAATAATCACAATGCCAAACTAAAAAAAGAGGTACAATTTACTGATTACCTAAAGAGACCGATTATCTAATGACTCTGATTAAAGTAAGCAGCTTTATTTAATTAAGCGACATTGCTGGTATGTACCTTACACTTCTGGCACTTCCTGTCTAAAGTAGACTTATTTCCCTGAAATTTCTGGGGCTTCCTGTACGAGGAGGCACATATTTCTCCCTCTGCCAAAGGCCAAGGGCTATTGTTTTGTAATAATGGCAGTTGTGTTCATTCACACCACAGGCTCTGTACTGTCACAGTAACGTACAAATCATATGGGTTTATCTTCACTAGCAACGTACGTTTTGATTTTTTTTTCCAACATGACTACTAAGTTCACAAAATGTTTGTACGATGATACTTACAGACACTGTTATACATTCAGAGGTTTTACTTATTCAGGTTTATTTATAATAATTAAGTGCACTATTGATGATGTTGATGATGTACACTATACGTGTATGATGAGGTCAGTTGCTGTACATTAACGTGACATATAGGGTGGAATTTGAAACAGTTCCAGAGTGGGTAGTAGTGTAGTACGGGGCAGTTGATTATTTTTTCCCCAGTCCCTGCTGCTGAAAAACATCCCCGGAGCATGATGCTACCACCAGCATGCTTTACAGTAAGAATGGAATTGGGCCAGGTGATGAACGGTGGCTGCTTTCTCCCAGATGTAATTCGTGCCAATGAGCTCAGTCTCAGTTTATTCAGACCTTAGAAGTTCCTCATGACTTGATAGAATGGTGGCAGAGAGACACATTACACAGGAAAAACCGACAACACAAAAACCAAATCCAACAACAATAAAATTTCGGGAAACCACAATGGAAACGTTCCCTCATACCGATATGAGGTTCTCCACACAACTCCACACAAGAACTCGAGAGTTCTGTCAGAATGACCTTCTTCTCTGTTTGCTCAGTTTGGCTGGACGTAATGATCAAGGAAGAGCGTTGATGTGTGCTTCAGGACCTTGTTGCTATCCTCACCACAATCCTGTCTTGGAGGTCTACGTACAAGTGCTTTAATATGATGGCTTGTTTTTTTGTTTTTTTTGCTCTGACCTGCATTTTCAAATATCTCAAACATGATCAATGGAAATGGGGCGAGCTTAAGCTCAGTGGCAATGTCACATCATCTTTTGGTCGCATCAATCAGTTTTGGAGAAATTGCATCTCTAGGGCAAATTTTATGTTAGATTTTATACTGAAAACTTTGAAGTTTTCAATTTTTATAACTGCGCATATTCTTGGTTTGACAAATAATTTTTTGATTGTACGCATTTTTCTCCTGAGAGTGTTGTTTATAGTGAGATACACAACTGTAATTCACTCAAACATCAACCTAAAAACCTTTTTGATTTTGATTTTTCCGTTTTTATTAAGTACGCAAATGCATGCAGATTTAATTAGATGATAAACATCTAAACTTTTTCCCAATACAATTATATGTGTAAGAATATTAACAATCAATTGGCAAAGACTGATATCATTTTTTTTTTTAAATGACCTTATCATACAGTGTATATAGTGTCTTTTCTTAATATTTATTTTTTTATTTGAAGTACTTTTTTTTTTTTTTTATACAAACTTTGTAAAAACCTGTTGCTTTTTTTTTTGCAGATGTCCAAGAAAGGCTGTAACATTCTGAATGTAATGTATACACACAGTATGTATTGTATCTTCTCAATCATTCGAGCGGTCATGCATTCATGCTGCGCTATTGCTCTGAGTTTTGGCTGTTTCGGGATTTTGGCTCCTCGGCAACTGTGACAGATCAGCGAATGAGAGTCAAACACATTCATCAACGCTTCGTTGGATGCCGATTACTCACCGAGGGCTGTCCACTGTACTCACCCATTTAAAAAATGAGTGGTCCAAGAGGTCAAAAGCAGCCTCCCACTGCCAACCCACATAATCAGATCTGACAGGCGGTTTCCCGGCAGGCCAGCCTTGGTTCAACCCATCAGGAGGCTGGAACAGATGAGCATTCACACTCTAAATCACTTCTCTCAGCCATGGTAACCTCAAACAGGGGTTTATTGATGTTGAAAGACCTAAGAATTCATTAACTATAAATCTATGACTCAGAGAATCCCAGATTATAGTAGGTTTCTCCAATATTGACATCCAGTTGGCTCTGATAATGCTGTTTCTGCACAGTTAAAAACTGTATATATGATATGTAAATATCACAGCTGGTCGTGCATGTGATCCTCCTGCCAAATAAAGTAAACAATTAAAGTATTTATGGCTCCGCAAAAAACGGAGCTCTCAGCAAACCAACGCAACCTTATCCAAATCGAACCCATCAATCTGCTGCAAATTACCACGCGAGAGCTTTTACAAATATCATACCGCAGCATTTTATTTATTACATTACCCAAAACCCATCTAGATGACATCAGTCAAAGCCGCCAAAGATTGCAGTCAAGATTGATTTCTTTGCAGAAAGCTGAGCATCAGGATTCTAGTCATCATCCTTTTTGCAAGGACGGCTACCTGGAATTTGAGTGGGTTGAAATCTGATTGGTTTTGGTAAATATTAATTTCGCAAAAATGCTTGAGTGACAGCTTCAGTGTCGGGTAATTGATAACTTACTGTATGATTTGTTCTCAGAAGAGGATCAACTTGTAGTCAAAAACGATTTACCTCGTTGCCTAAACTATAGTCAGACAGTAATTTGTTTAATAAAGCACCAAATAGGCATTTATAAAAAAATAAAAAAAAATCACTATGTATTAATCTTTATTCATTAAGACCTGTATGGCTACATATCTAGTGATTAATAATTACATTATTAAATGTGCAACAAACACTTTATTAAAATCTTGAGCATTAAATAATAACCAAAATTCACATTTTATTAGAATTTATTCTTCATGTTAGACATTAAGGTTCTATGGTTCTATGTAGTATCAAGCGACTGGCTTTAAAAGCTAATAAAGCAGGAATAAGTCATGTATACTTTAATATGTGCTCCATCTTCTAAAGTAGAATTGAAGATATCAATAATTAGGGACAAAAAAATGTGAGTTTTTGATAAGTCGATCTGTGGCCCGGATTCTAAGATTACGGTCATTTAATACGCTGTTCCGCAAACCATTGAGCTTGAATTAATAGTCCAAATTCTACAGCTACAGTAAGTAATAATTGCACTGTGCTAAGAATGTTTTATGACTGTATAAAAAACGCAGTATATATATATATATATATATATATATATATATAAAATCACCGGCTGTGTGTAGCAATACAGCAATACAGATCTTTATGAATAAACTCACTGAAACGTCATTGTTTGTCACCAATGGGTATAAATATACAGGGTATCTAAAAAGTCATGAACCAACTCTTTTGCTAACGCTCTTATTATTTAAAACATATTCTCTACATGTGCGTCAACATGTTTTCATGGCTTTTGTTCAACATATTCAGATCAACGTACAGTAATCGCTCAACATATTTCCATTGGTTCCTGACTCTTTTATACAATATACTTTTAAAATATCCAATATATCCTAATTACTTTACTGATTATTAGTATTAAATACCATATTTTTTGAGGAAAAAAACAACAGTTATTGCTGATCATTGACCAAAATATAATATATAACCTTTATCATGCATTGTATATGCATATCTAGAAAAGGAATTCTTTTAAATTTGTCTCTAACATATGTGTTTAAAAATCTATTTATGCACATTAGCTAATAAGACATTTAACGTGTTTCACAGATGTTCCATTATTATCACAAAGTACATGGATAAATGGTAAATAGTGCATGTTATATCACAGTGCTGTTGCATGCTCAATTATTGATTAATTGCTTATAAAAGCACGGCTTGGAATGGTTTATATTAATGGACATGTTCTGATATGTCATTATTTCTATAGTAACCACTTAGGCTTGATTTGCCTCATAGACAAACTAAAGAAACATAAGTAATAGTTGATATGATGAAATTTTCTTTATTTTGTGTTTTTGGAAGGAGGTAAATCTGTCATTTACAAGCCACAGGACTCATTATGCTTAAATTCTTCTTGCACTAATAACGAATGAATTTTATATGTCGTGAAAGTTTTAAAGCATTAGACAAACACTAGCTTTTGTTGCAAAGTCAGGAGTTATATTCTGGTCAATTCTTTGCTTCTAAATTAATGCATGAATGAAGAAATCACATGGCGTCTAGACTACATCAAGCCTTTTAGGAAGAGCCCATCACAGCGTCAATAAGGTTCTTAGAGATTTGACAGGCCAATATGGCAGTATAGATCAGGTATTGAAACTGAGCCAAGCTGTCAATGCGCAAGGTCTTAGCAGGTGTCTGGCACTCCAGCAGACGCCAACATCCCTCCATTATGATCCTTTTTTTCTGGGAGAGTAGCATTACTGTGATGGAGAAGGTCATGAGAAGATCAAGTATTGAACAGACAACACTGTGCTGTTTTGACCATTAGACGTGTATAAAGTCTGGTGGTAAAATTAGAGCACAGATATTTGTATTTGTTGCTCCAGGACAAGTTTTACAGCAGAGCAGAGGCTCAAGAAAGAGGCTCACACCAGTGCTGGTGTGTTTCCATTTGATTTAACGGCAGGGTTGCAGTAAAAAGTTCAGATCCAAACTTTTCGATAGAGAAACATTAGAACCTGATCATTATCGAGGGGCCCTTTGTGTCCACCGACTTACCTTCTGTACCACAATAATTTGCTTTCATCCGTAACCACCGTTCAATAGTAATTGCTTTCAGGGTGACTACTTTAGTAAATGCACACATGGAAAGATTTATTGCGCTTGGTGTTTATTTTCAAGACGCTTTTATGATCTGTTTTTTCCCCCCTGTTTTATGTAGCTGATGTGAAAGCAATAAGCTGAGAGGTTCAGCTATACGGCAGGCTTCAGAGTATCCAATTAGGATGTTTATGACAGCCTTCCTGTCTCTCTGATGCACACATTCATACAGTAGAAAGGAGAGAGAATGTGCTGGAAGGAGCCAAATGTTTCTCACTGTACTCTACTTGTGATTGCCATGAAAGTCTGGTGGTGCATTGAAAAAAATATGGTCCGTTTTCATTGCACTGTCGTCAAAGCTTTATACAGCTTGATGGCTGGAAATGTAAAACAGAGACGTGGCACAAAGGGGGTTATAAAATTCCATTTCATTGTCTGGTTTTAAACCGAGTATGTTAAGCCAGAGTTCCTGGAATGAATTCTGTGGCTTGGATTGAGTCAGAAGAATAAATCTAGAAATCACAGGAAGAAATCTTCAACAAGGGGTAGAGTAAGGAGAAAATTTGTCTCACTTGAGCCTTTTTTGACATGGCTTCCATCTTCTGTTTCAACTAGGAGTTGATTGTTCAAAACATGTACAAGTGACCTTCGCCTTTATCAGCTGTCAACATAAAGGCTAATATCAAACCTCCCCGTTATCTCCAGGATCCTGGAAAAGCTTATAAACTCGGCATCTGAGCTCAAACTTCCATAAGAATCATACATTCATGAAATATATCAGTCAGAGTTTAGGCTTAATCACAGCACGAAAACAGCGCTGGTTAAAGAAGTAAATGACCTACTACTGACCTGTGTCTTTTTGCGTGCATTACTCGAACTCAGTTAAGGTTTAAATACCATAGATCACAATATTCTTCTAGATAGACTAAACAATGTTGTTGCAGTAAAGGGGATGGTTCATTACAGTTTAATATATGCTGACTTCTCTATGCATATATATATAAGTAAAGTTTGGTGTTCCACAAGGCTCAGCTATGTTGATAACACACAGCAGGAGGCAATTTTCCTGCAAAGCCCCCCAGCTACGGAATAATCTTCCAATTAGTCACAATCTTTAAGTCTAGGTTGAAATTCTATTTGTTTAGTCAGTCATTTTGTTTGGTAAAGGTGGAGATCTGGGGGTTCACGGACATACAGAGTTTTTAGAAAACTGGATTTATTGATTCTGAATTCAAATTTGTGTTAGTTACTTTGTGTAAAATATAAACTAATTAAAGTGTAACACTTGCTTTCACTGTGCACCATCTTCATCCTTCTTCCTCTCTTTCTACTATTATCAGGATATCTCCTATTAGTAAAAGATTATTTAATAAGATGATAGAAATGATCCGTCGACAATGTTCTATTCTATTATGTATTAAAAAGTAACAATTATTAAAGCAGGACAAGATATTTAGCTATATATATCTGTACATAATTATCACTATCTTAGACATAATCAGAATTTTTTGCGGTAAATCTCTTATTCAACTGTAATAGTCAACTTATCATTATCCCTAATTTTATATCTCTAATTACCATCATGTGATCATTTTTGGTATTTGTGTGCCATCTTATTCTCTGGTTCTTATATCAGAAGGCATTAAATTAGTAAGAGGGATTTGAAAAGGTAAAAAGGATTAAAGTAATTTCCTACCCACACACTGCATTTACCCACATTAATACAAAACCAATATGAGTGGTGTGATAGAATAGAAAAAGTATTATTTGGCGTAGCAAGTGAATAGCCTCTGGAGCCTGCTTTCAATTATTCATAAATAGAAATTCACAAATACAACCTTTTCAACTCCTTTGGTAACAATTTTCTTATGCAAGATAGTCACCCATGCTAATGCTGTTCACTCCACAGCTAACACAGACAGTATTTCCCCCTCAGATTTAACCCTGCTTTATTACGGACCACACACAACTCCTTTTACACTAAGGCCGGGCAGATGTTGTGCGATATTATCTGAAAATCATACATGCTTGTGATATTCTTTGCATTGTATGAGATGCAATATATTATGATTCCATGTAAATGGTTTGCAGTCTCCTGATCATTTTTAGTATGTGTGCTTGCAGTTGTGATGTGAGAAGTTGAGCTGAGACAACATAGCAATTTCATTAGTTCCCCAATCAGAACATGGTGTACCGTGTGGCTCAGGGAGGCAGGACGCAAGTGCAAAAACTTAGCATGCTCAGGAAGCAAAACAGGAAATAAAAAAAAAAACCCACAGGAAATTGCTCAGAAATTAACAGAGTACAAAGGCTCGATAAGACTGAAGAATGAGTTACAGACGCAATATGGTATAAAACCGGCAAACTAATCAAATACTAATACAAAACAGGTGCGCACAATAGGATAACAAGCAAGCGTCAGAATAGGAGCAGAAACAGGACCAAAACAGAATTCAACACAAATATGAGCACATGGCACTTGTTGCCATTGGAGCCGTGACCTGACGGTGAAATCCATCACATATGGCTTTGTGTTTATGCTTGTGTAGCCTACATCCATATCCACCGCATACCATATCCATAACAATACAGATTCATTTGAAAATCACACGTTTTTTCTGCATTTTGAACACTGAAATATGAGATATGAGATACTTGATGTGTGTCTTTCTGTGAGTCTTTTTTTTTTTGTTGTATTTTTTAGAATTGAGAGCCATGGGGGCTGGAGCTACAAATAAAAAGCATTAAAACCTGAATGATATAATCTTACAGTTGATATAATCTCACTTGAAATAGAGTGCCAAGTAATACATCAATCTTCTCAACAGGTAGATTCTAATCTTTAACATGTGCACTGTACTTTTTATTTAAAGTCTTTTTAAGTGGAAAAACTGCCAAGTCAAATCCCTTGTAAGTGAAATATAACTGATTTGGTTTTTGATTTCACAACCAAACAGCAGGCAGCTTGGATCAAAAAGAGCCAAAATACAGCAATATTGACCCAGGTGATTGTTTTTTTCAAGGAAAACAAAGCTTTAGATGTATACTTGTGCTGACCATATTACAAAATGCACCAGACAATCAGAGTCTCCTTTGAAAGGTTAACAAAAAGGAGAAAATCAAAGCTCACAGCATGTCATTAGAGTCTGACAGGACTGGATTGCTGCCAGTGAGAGAATTTTGCAACACTCCTCAGGCTGGTATGAACCCCCTACGGCAAGCTTCTGAGGTTTGGATTTCAATGTCGGTTAAGAGCCGTGTCAACAGATCTGATTTTTCATCCTCAGAAGCCAGGAGCAGAGAAACGTTCACTAGGAGCATGATTTCAAATGGAGGGTTTAATTATGTTTGATATTGATAATGCTCATGTCTTTCCTAGGAGCATGCTTTTTGATCAACAACATTGTCATTGTTTAGTTTAATAATTATTATAAGCAGAGGAGTGAACAGAATAGTACATTACAATGCAATTAAAAATCAGCAGTTATTAGAAATATACAGAAACAGACATTCAAAAACCCATCCCATGCTTGTGAATCCTCCTGATGGCAGGTGTATGTGTTCATGCGTAGTCGAAAGTGCAAACAAAGGATGGAGGTCACAGGGACTAAAATGACCTCATCACAATATCTGTACCTCATTTTTATTCACTGATAGCTCCTCCAAGTTTCACATTTCATTTTTTTGGTGGTTTTGCTAAATCTACTGGGAGTTAATAGTGCACTATATCTTGTCACGTTTGCCGCTGTAAACATATTGCACATGGTTTGAGGTCAGTTACTAAAAAATAAAATTAAATAAATTAAATACAACACCTGGGCCATACTACAGATCCACACAAACACTCAAATACACCAATAACAAAACACTAAAATTTGAAACTTAACAATACGTCTTAATGGTAGGGTTGAAACAGTGGAAACAGTCCACTACTTTTATTTTATATTTGATTGTTTCATTCTACAAAGTGGCATAGCTGAAAATAGGATTCTTTCAATGAAACTAACTATGTTAACAAAATTTATAACTAACATTGTTATAAAGACCTAAGAGAAAAGGAAAAGTAATTAAAGGCATTGCAGAATAGGTTTTCCACTAATGTGTGCCCATTGCCGACCTTATCCCTTTTGTCTGGGACTGGAGTAGCATATAGTTATATAACTATAATTAAAACATACAAAAAAAGGGGCTTCCTTTTTAAGGAGATAGAAACCATTACAACGCAAACTACCCTTAAAAAACCCTTATTTAACAAGTAACTTTGTTCCTTCATTCATGCATTAATTCACCCTAGGTCATCTAGAAGGTCAGCTAGATGTCACCACTACAGACCAGTACAGCGACTGTAACTTTTCTGATCCAATCTGATTTTTCAATCTCACACTATCTTTTCCATTACTTTTTGAATAAGATCCACAGATCCTTAAACTCTACCACCAGGGGCAAGGCCTCTTGGAGCATCCCAATTTTTTTTGGAGGGGAATAGAACCATGGACTCAGACATGGAGGTGCTGATTTTTCTAGTTGCTTCATATTCAGCACTGAAATGAGTTCGAGTTCTTGTTGGCAGATCACTTCAGATAGTGCCAAGAGAACATCA
>CM074919.1:26034841-26048835 GCA_037576815.1 Pangasius larnaudii | reverse complement strand
GTTGCTTCATATTCAGCACTGAAATGAGTTCGAGTTCTTGTTGGCAGATCACTTCAGATAGTGCCAAGAGAACATCATCATCAGCAAGTAACAGGGATGTTGCCTCTAGCACCCCATACTGGACCAAGTCCCCAATCTTGGCAACGTCTAGAAGTGAAGTGAAATGTGGCCAAGTGTGGTGACCCATATTCAGAATTTGCTCTGCATTTAACCCATCCAAGTGCGCGCGCACACGCGCACACACACACACACACACACACACACACACACACACACACACACACACACACGGCAGCCTTTTTTGCTGTGGCACCCGGGGAGCAGTTGGGCATTCAGTGTCTTGCTCAAGGGTCTCACCTCAGTCATGGTATTGAGGGTGGAAGAGAGCGCTGGTCATTCACTCCCCCCACCTACAACCCAGCCTGAGACTCGAACCCACGACCTTCAGGTTCACCTTTGGGTTACAAGTCCTACTCTCTAACCATTAGGCCACAACTGCTATCCTGTCCATGAAAAACACAGACAGGAATGGAGACAAGGCACACTCTTGAATGCAGCCCAACAACCATCTTAAAGGACTTCAACTTAACATTATGAAAGTGGACACTACTCCTACAGAAACTGGACCACAAGAAGCAGTCCTTCTGCAGTACCTCCCCCAACAAATGCTGAGGCACACAATCATAGGCCTTGTTCTGATCAGCAAAACAAATGAAGACTGGATTAGTATACTTCCATGACCCCTCACAAAGCTGTGCAAAGCCTACTGTTCCACAGGCTGAATGGAACCAGCATTGTTTCTCTTGAATACTAGGTTCACGTATCGGATGCATTCTCCTCTCCAGCTAGATATCTATACTCATTCAGAGAAGCTTCCAAATAGAAACCCGTTAGGAAGTTAGGAGAAACCCAAAGAACCCTTGGTGAGCCCTTGATCTCTCTGAACGGATGTTAATTGTTCATTCTCATTCTGTACTGATTTAATATGTTGCATAACACATAATCTAAAAAAAAAAAGCAATGATGTCCATTGGCTGATGGTTTCAAGAATTGGAATTCCCTTCAAAATCAGAAGGTGAACATTGTGGTTATGAATTATATATGGACTTTGCATTATTTAGAATATAATAAGTCTATTTGTCCTCAGGGTTCCTGCCCTTCTAAAGGTAAGATATATCCACTGAGGCTGATATTGATTGAGAATGTGTCTGTCTTGCAGAACATTTCCATCTAAACCCTGTGAGACCCCTCAATTACCTACAAAAGGGAGTATTGAGATGCCAGAGTCAGATGGCTATTACAGATATCAGCGTCGACCACCCAAATCAACCACACCACAGCTGAGATTGACATTGGGGCCTCTGGGAATGAGCAGATATTGAATACTTGATCTTCTCTGAGTATCCGATAACTACTCACTGCTGACTAGACACTTTTCAGGCATCCATTTCATCTGAAGCCCTTTCCTCTCAACTATCAGTTGGACTATGAATTTTACCATTTGTACATATGAGATATTGTCCATTATGAGTCATTTGTCTTGGCGTTTATGGTGTTAAATAATAATATATGATTGTAAAGGTTGGAAGTGTAGGATGTCTAAATGGTAGTCTTAGACCACTTAAGCTTAATTCAGAAGAAAATGAAATGAACTAGAAAACATATTGACGTATGGAAGGGTCCAAAATATCATTACCAAGAATCATTTTCTGTTTAGTATAGTTATAGTCTCTTAGGGCCGTATTAAGAGTTGAGTTAATAACGTGTAATACGGAGTTCATATTGAAATTGCTCACATGGGGGGTGGAGTTTGCATAAGGCAGAGGCACGTCTCAGTTACATGTGATTTTGACCTTAAACCTAAGAACATTTTTCTTGTGTGAAGAACAGTATTACGTCCAGGACCATTTCCTAACAGTTTAATGTCACTCCAATATGTCACGATGAAATTTATGTCATGGGCTGCGACTACACAAAACGTTTCTTTTGTTATTGCTTATTTTTACTTAGTGTTTAGTATCTTGTTGCTCAAGCGCCTCTGAATATGAGTAAATTTCCCTACATTAATATAGGCATGGCTTTTGAACTTTGCCAATTCTGAATACAGCTTTTAATAACAACAACAACACCACGCGATAATGATATCGCAGTTTAATATGCCTTATGCATTATGTCAATAATTTATTTTAGTGAGTACTGATGTAATCATGGCTGGCAAATACAATTCGACCATTAATATTTCATTACCATTTCTCCTTTTACACTCACTCACTAAGATCTCAAGCAGATCTATTCACACACCACTGATTATATAAGAAAGTCTGCATGTGAAATATCATTTCAGTGCACACAATTGCATAGAAGAAGCAATAATTAGATAAAAATGAGACATTGCAAAAGCCATTTGCATTCTCTGGAGCCATTACTTATGCTGCAAAATCAAGACAAATTAAGCTATTATGCAGGTGTAATTAGTTGTCCTAATGCAAATATCAGAGCACTAACAATGCTCGCAGCACTTAAGGCTGAGTTGAGACAACTGTTTATTATAAGGTCATCATCCCATTATTTGTATCTGTATTTCGGCGACCTCTTGCCTAGCCTGTGAAACTGTCATAAATCTAAATTAGACAGAGATTCATTACCATCCCTGGTAATATTTCATGTGCAGAGAAGCAGCCGAAAGGCAATAAGGAAAGCAATTAGACGGAAACATAAACCCGGCAAACCGTTTGCAATTCTTCTCCGTGCTAATTAGCATAAACGTCTCAAATATGACCAAATTCTTATTACAGGTCAGATATTAATGTCACCTGTTGAAGTGTACAAGAAACACAGACAGGGAATATGTAAGTACTCTGATTTAATATCACATAAAGGATGTTATACTTTGCAGTAGCAATCTTTTTTTTATTATTATTATTATGACATAACCTTGTTTTCTACTGACACTGCACTTGTGAGTAAAAACAACAGTTGGTATCTAAGTTTGCAGTAATGTATAGCATATGCCATGGCAGGATTATAAAAAAAAAAATTATAAAAAAAGATCATTATATAATAATAATACTAATAAGTTCATTTGCTGTATATGGAATCCGAAAAAATAGTCCTTACTCATGAGAATTTCTAAACATCTTGCACGAGATCAAGTTGAGAAATGTCTTATCTGCTCGTTACACTCCTCTGTGATCACATGATCCTCTTGCGTTTCAGCAAAATGGCAGATGTTGAGATAATTTAATCCTCCAAAGAAGGAAAAAGATTGCAAAATGTCGAGTACAAGATGTTTATCTGGAAAATGGTGTCAGTGAGCCAACTACATGAGGAACCCGATGCCGTCTGATTAAAATGCCTGGAAGTGAGTAAATGTTTGAGATTGCCTTTTACTGTTGTGTGGTTCGTCATATACAGTGACCATACATGCAAACCTTTAAGATAAGATAAGTCTCTGCGTATTAATATAAAATCTTGCCATCACAACTATTATCAGAGCCGCTGTTACAGAAAACGAATCAACACACAATCAGTGGAGAATGAAATCAGTGGAGAATTGAGTGCTTTGTACTCAACTGTATATAATTTTCTATGCTTCAAAATGATTGTATTTAAGAAATGTATAATATAATATAATATAATATAATATAATATAATATAATATTAGCTATATGTCTTAGATTTCAAATTCGAATTACAAGTAAAGTCACATACTACTTAGTCCCCACCTAGCTTTCACTAACTGCATGTCCATTCGAATTTTGCCTTTTTTTTTTCTTTTAATGGCCTCTGAGATTTTTTTTTTTTCTGTCTCCACACTCACTGAGAGGTTTCCTGTAAAAGCGCTGGCCCTTCTGGCGTCAGTGGAAGTTGTGTCTCTCTGTGTGTTCAGACGCCGCTATTGATTCTGGATTCAGACTCTTTACGTGGCTGTCGTGCCTTTTTTTTTAGGGAGTGGAGGTTGCTGTAAGGTCTTAAGGTCTGCTTCAGAGTGGAAACCAATACAACAGAGCAGACCCATGCAGGGCTTAATACATTTACCTCTTCTTTGGTAACAGTATATAAAGAATCGACGGACAAAATGAGTCATGAGTTTATTAAGCTGTTTGTGTTTGCACTTTTGACAAAACTTAATGGGTCTTTAGTGTGACAACAGCCGGTGTTGTCTCTTGTCAAGTCTTTGTTTTCGTTCTGTATGTGATTTGACAAGCTCTGAAAAGAAGTTAAAGAACCCATAACTATGTTATAACCGGCGCTGCTAAAGTAAACCCGTCTTTTACACCTGATGTCCTGAACTAAGCCTTTTTTTTTTTTTAAACGGCTAATAAAATTTATTTGATCGCGTACAATGACAAAACATCTTTATAATAATCTGATGGTCCCATACAGACAGTTTGCACAATATTACCACCATGATATTGATTATTACTTTCCATTTCAGAAAAGCTTAAAGTTATAGCTTCATCTCTGACTGTTACAAAGGTCTTACACTGGAGACTCCTTCCAAACCTCGCTGAAAACCGTATTAGAATGAGTGCGTTAATATAAACCTGCGAGTTGTCTTGACGTCAAACTACTATCCAAGCCACATCGTTATAGCCAGTTGTCTAAAATGAGCTTGCTTGTGTAAATATCTACAAATTTGGACTAGTGAGACTGTGTTGTTGTAGAGATCAAGTATTCCCTCCTTTGTTTTATTCATTTACCTCCATCACACTGGGGCCTTCTGTGTTTGCCACCCATACAAAATGACAAACGTGAGATTAAGAAATAATGCGTTTTATAGGGATAGAAATGTCTCTTTTTACTGGTAGTCTACCCTTAGGCAACATCAACATTTTCCACATTTGAACAGACACTTTTTAATGACTTTCTTCTCCTCCTGCTGTGGGATCAGAGGTCTTCAGTAAATTTTAATTATATAACACTCTCACCTACGCTCCAAATCACCAGTCGTCTCCCCGTGGAGAGGACATCGAGTTATTTTTCTAATGCATGTCATCCTGTTTAAACACACCTTCAAAATAAGTATTGCACCAATTAAAGGCATCCTGGGGCATGCTATAAAGAAAACAATGACCAGAAGCTGAGGTGTTCAGCGTGGGCAAGTTGAACAAATGAAGCAAGCCACTTTCCTCAATTTTTACCTGTTTTGATGTGGTATAAATATCAAATTCTGAAATATTTTAGAGGATGTGTTCATAGACATGCCACAGATTTGCCAGTAAGACTTTACATTTCCCTGATTAATACATGAATAAGGAGAGGCTAAACAGTAAATAGCTTTCCTCCAACACTTAAATTACTACTAACTACTAAGGAATACTGGTTAATTACTAAGTAAGATTATAGTTGTTCACTATTAACTAAGCCAAAACTATGCACAATTTCACACAAGAATTATTTTGTAACAAAAGTCTTTCAACAATATGACAGTCACTGTGACGGGTTTCTGTATTACCCATAATGCATTTCGACTACCTGCTGATAGTGGCAGCAGTTAGCTCCTGCTTCATCTCTTCCTAAAGAGTAATGCAGCGGCACTTTATGACTTAAGTCTGTCTGGATCTCTCAAACTGATCAAACAGTTCAGCTTCAACTCTCATGCTAATACCGACATCGACACCATAGCGCTTGTCATCTTGTAGATCGCTCATAAGACGTTTGTTTGCTGTCTTTGTCTTACTTCGTCTAGGTTAATACAATATTTCTGGAAAATGGTGAGTGGAAAAAAAAGTTCTTGCTCTTTTGGTTTTCAACACAGTCCCACTGTCACATCAACAACCTCTAACTTCTCAAATAACTAATGAACATAAAGCACCAACCAACAAATTAGCACAACAATCGCTGGAAAAATATTTCAATATAAACATATGTAATGTGTTCCAGGGTGGAGTTTTACTTTAATTACCTTCAATGGGCCTTCAAGCCATTATGACAAAAAGTTATGGACACTTTAACAGCAAAGGAAGAGAAATTACTGCCTGCGCTGTTTTGAGTGACCGAGTAATGCAAGCACACACATTTTCCTGAGTGGAACATGTGCATGAAAAACACTTTCCTGCTGACTCAAAATGCTGGCCGTGAGCCATGACACTGAGTTTGAAGTGACCTCCTGTGCCGGGGCTACTGGACATGCTCCAAATCATGTTGTGTCACTTATTAAAATACAGGAGTTGAGGCGTATTCATGCTGTTTTGGCTGCACATATTAACAAAGAAAACACAGGACTTTTAATATGGCTTGAATCCTGACTTGAAAAATTTCAATAAAAATTCCTTCTCTGAGATAATAATTACTAAATCAGGAATATATTGTTTTAACTTTTTGACTATACACTTCTACACATACTGTATCGACTGCGATGGTTTATAATCGCAGTGTCCGGTGTCACCCAGAAGAGGATGGGTTCCTTGGTTCAGTGACTCAATCACTCACTCAAGATCATCATTAGAGAAGGTCACCTATAACTGAACTGGCAGACCGTTGTTCTGCAATTAGCTCTGATATGTTTTGACTGCTGCTATACCCATCTACGAGATCATCGTCTGCGATTGCTGCATTCAGATCTCCATCAGTGGACACTGGAGAGGTTCAACAAACCAGACTTCCTGTGAAAACTGTGATGAATTTACTAGTTGCACAATTACACTATTTATCCAGGTAGTACACATTTAGACAGTTTATAATCACACTATCTGGAGTCACCCAGATGAGGATGGGTTCCCTTTTGACTCTGGTTCCTCTCAAGGTTTCTTCCTCATATCGTCTCAGGGAGTTTTTCCTCACCACCGTCGCCTCTGGCTCGCTCATTAGGGATAAATTCACACATTTACACTTTATTTTGATTCAAATTAATTTGAATGTATTTATTTCTGTGAAGCTGCTTTGGGACAATGCCCATTGTTAAAAGCATTATACAGATAAAATTGAATTGAACCGAGTCGGACCTACTCTACGTTTGTTTTTAGGTGATGTGGGATTATGGCGAGACAACCAGCGACTGAGGAGATGCTCTTCCCAGTGTTTTCCTTGTCTGGTTTGGGAAGACATTTCCTTCAGGTCTTTGAAATGTTTTGGGGTTTTGTTTTGTTTTTGGTTTGTTTTGCTGGGTAATGGTTTCTCGCCACAAGGGCCTCCTTGTTTCTTAGCAGACAAAAGAAGAATTCCACCATTCCACATTTCCACCATCTTCCGTTCGGCTGTATTGGCTGGACTATGCTTGAAATATCCAACTAACTTCCTACATTTCGCCAGCACCTGAAACTAGCCCAAAAATGTGGCCACTGGAAAACAGAGAGACATTTTCTTGTTTTTTTTTTTCTCAGCATTTGCATGAGAAACAAAGTCACCATGATGTGCACGCATTCCTGAAGCCTCTCCATAATATCCCCCTCCCGTTCCCTCTCTCCAATTTTTGCAGTATATCTTACAATAGAAATGGTTCTGTACATCATAGACATAAATCTACAGTTACTCTTTGCCTTTGTTTGTCCAAATGTTTTAGATTTAATTCCAGTTATTTGCTTTCAAACAAGATCTTGGAGGCTGCAAAGTATTTTTAAACTATTTAGCATTAAGAAACCTGACCCTGTTATTCTCATTGCTATGTTGTTGCTCCTCCCCCGGGCATGTGGCAGCATGGTTCCTGCCCCAATGGGCCTCTATTAGCGCTTGTTGTATTTCCCATTTTTGACCACTAGGTGTACCATGGCATGCTGCCCCACATCTAGAAAGCGGCCAAGTCAATGGAACATCTGTCAAATAGCAACTTTTTTTCAAAATAATTGGTCCCTCAAAAGAGGTAATTAGTATTTCAATGGAATTTTAAAAATGTACGCAGTTGTGAATTAGGACATTAAGAAAATTAACATTTGTTGAACGGCTGATATAAATGGTGGCGCTCTGTCACATCTGCTCTTGTGGGAGAGCCTCCGCTGATGAACGTGTAATGGATTTTTTAAAAATTGTAATTATTTATAATTGATAGTGATGGGGAAATAGGAAATTGTAATCAGATACAATTAGAGATTGCTCCAAAACAACTTGGACAATATTATGCACCTTCTTTGAATGATCTTTTTTTTTTTTTTTGCTTGCCATGGTTGTCTCTGTTTTCTTTTTCTCTTTCAACACACACACACACACACACACACACACACACACACACACACACACCTACCTTTGTATTCTGGTGTTGTGATGGCTATTAATTATGACATTGAGCTTTTATATTACACATATCTCTCCCTCTGTTTATAATCTGCGATTCAGTTTCTGTCCTTAAGGTTTGACATTGCTCAGCTCATTGCTGTTTTCTGTTATAGCAGCGTTTTTTGTTTTGTTTTTTTTCTTTCCTAGCTGGAGCAGTTGTAGATTCATGTCATGAATTCAAGGCTAGAGGCCCCCCACCACTTTAACATGGTTGCATCTCATGTTTATTGTGTGAAATCCAGCATCACCTTCACTTCTTAGAATTATTAGAATACATTTTTCATCAGGGTTACCATCAGCCCTGCTAGGATCCACGAACAAAAAGAGAAAGAAACGGAGAGAAAATGAAAGACAGACTGCCTCGATGACGAATACATGGCCTTATTATTTTTTTCAGATGGCACGTGTGTGTGTGTGTGTGTGTGTGTGTGTGTGTGTGTGTGTGTGTGTGCCTGTGTTTTGAATCGAACTGAAACCAGGCTGTTTTTTTTTTTTTTTTGCTTTGCATCATATTAAGATACACAGAGACTGAATGAATATGGATGTGTGTGTTTGTGTGTCAGAGGTGTAATGAAGAGGAGACAGGCAGCTAACAGTGTGATGATCCCTGTGCAAACCCCATCTCACATGCGGCTGCACGCTGTCCGCTTTCATCCATCATCTCTCTCGCTTTTTCATCGTCGGCACCTGTCCAGGCAGGCCTACTCTTATGAAAGGCATAAATACTGTATCAGGACAGATGGAAGAAAATATTACTTTTCTTGCTGTTAATTTATTTGAGGCAAATTTGAATTAGCGCATGAAAAACAAAAGCACCTAAATGGAAATAATGGAAGTTAATAAAATGCTAAATATTATATATATTTTTAACCATTAATCTCACATTGTGGTGGTGGTGGTGTTGTTTCCAATGCTACGTGAGTGCTGATTATACTTTTTGTCCATGAATCGTGGGCAAAATGCATGAATCTGGAGATCACTGATTGAATAATGAATCAAAGATCATGTAGAATGTCTTTGGTGAGAACTGATTTTCTAGTCTAGTGAATCAGTTTAATATTTCAGATTTATTCTTATTTATTGTTACTGAAATTTAACTCAATTATGTATCCCATAACATGTCAAATCTGTCATGTTCAATTCGGGCTGCATCCCAGATGGTTTCCTATTGACTCTGTTTTCTCACTCCTTTCTCACAGAATATAACAAAATGGAGCCTTATATCTATTTGAAACGCAGCCATAGTTTTGTCGTTGTCACGATTCTGTAGAGGCAGCGGATGCAAGTGCAGGGTTTACTTTATAAAGTGCGAATATAAAACAGCAAAAGCCGTGAAAACCAGAACCATGAAAATGAGATACAAAGCAAAACAGCCAGATTATTAGTAAGAATGTGGCAATGAAACATACAGAGACCAGGACTTAAGTACGGGGTGCTGATGAGGGGTAATACAGAACAGGTGTGCGTGCTCAGTGAGACACGTGACATGGTCATGTGGCATGCTGGGGCTGATGGGTAATGTAGTTCAGCACTAATTTGGGTGCTATCGTGACAGTTGTATTTTAATTTGGTCAGAAAAAGGGTTACACTCACTCCGTCTTCTCTGTATTTCCATTCAGATTAAAAAACTCAACTCTTAATTGCTCACCATGCGAAGAAGACACACGTCAACGTTTTAACACACATTTTAAGGTCATATGAGATACAACGGATATCTGTATTTCATTTTATGAGTTGTGAGTAGCGTTTAATGGCTCGTGCTCATCCTTACAAGCTGCAGAAAACTTCTACTTTCACAGGTACAGTTGTGTGATAGAAAGCAGACAGGATACCAGGACACACATAGTCCTGGGTGCGGATTTGTTATCAAGCCAATAGCATTATTCCTGTTCTTTTAGGTGCTGCAACAGTTTTTTTTTTTTGCTGACTGTTAACAGATTTACTTCAAATTCATGCTTCCTTATACCATTCTGAGATTTTTTTTCTTACTGATGGTGGTGTTGCTTTGCTCTGCTTGGTTCAACCAAAAAAAACCCAGAAAAACTGTCATTTGTTAACAGCAAATAATCTGATGTGGATCCCAAAAAACAAAACCTCATCTTTTTATCTTAAGATAGCAGGAGGGCTTAGACCTGCTTATACCATTTATTCCAGCTATCTAGATCTCAATATTTGTATTGACATGTACAGTATGTATGGATAGGGAATTATGAGGATTAGTTCAGGACCATGGTGCAACATGTAAGACAATACAGAAGAATATAAATAAGCAAATAAATGCACTCGACCGAGTATAAGCTATTCTGGCTGATAGCTTTGGAGAACTGGTTCTGATCGAGTGTCTAAAACCAGAGCAGGATCTCCGTTACGCTTGAAGAGGGAGAGAAAACTAGCAGCAAATCAAAGCTTTGCAAGTTTTGCATTCATATTTATTCATTGTGAAGTTGTATTCAAATGTGTCAAGGAGGCAAAATCCAATTCAATCCAAAAAACAAAACAAAAAACTATAAGCTACTGGTGTGTGTTTCGACTATTGAACAGCACTTACTTTTCCTCCTGCTCCAAATCCTAATCCTTTGCCCTCTTGCAGATCTGGCATAAGGAGTGAAGGCAGTCTTCACACCTATACGTAATATACGATCTTGGCCCATGAACACATCGGATTCCTCTGCCTCAATTAGTTATAAAAAAATAAATAAATAAATAAAAGAAAGAAAGAAAGAAAGCAGACACAGCAAATGGCCCAATCGTCACATATACACTTACGCCAAGAGAGCTGTGCAATCATAGAATGTGAGAGGAGTACAAGAAAAAAAAGAGGCTACTTCAGCCAAAAAAGCGTACCAAATGTTCACAAATCGGTCATAATTCCTGCTTAAGGGTTTTGTGTGCTCAGGCTTTAGTCTGCTTCTGAATCCAAAGAGCTTTTCACATGTTCTTTATTACTGCTTTTATTGGAGTACAGACTTTGACTTTTCACCAAGTTCGAATATTTGTTCCCTTTACAGCCTACACTTTTAGAAATAAAGAACCTTTTAGTGTTTCTTCAAGGGTTGTTTTTGGATAGTTAATGGTTCCTAACGGCATAAAACGGTGCTCCTTGGAGATCTTTCTGATAGGGAAACACTGCTAAGCAAAGACCAACTGAAAAACCTTCAAGGTTTCTAGATTTAACCTTAAGTTTCTAGGTGTGTATTAACTAAGGAACTTATTTTCCTAAATCTAATACACTCGACACATTGTGGAGTTACTACTGTTGCCACTCCAAAGCTGTTTGCTTTCAGTATGACCCGAAGTGTATTCCTCTTATACCAGAGTTTTTCCAATGATTAAGATTTTTTTTTTTAATTCATTAATAAACAGCATATCATACTTTTTCTTTTTTTTAATTTATTGTTGTGGAATGTCCGCAAAAGAAGTTCCTATTATTACTGATGTTATACTACCTATAGACAATTATTCCCTCACCAGATAATCACAAATTATCACAAAGCCCCATGTCAGAAAATGAAAACAAACAGTTTATAAAGCACTGACACTGGAGACTCCTTTAAAAGCCTCTTTAGAAAGCTTCTACTAATATATCTGCAATGATTTAGACGCAATCTTTAATTAGGAGATTATATATTTGTTTGTATTATTTGCTTAGAAACAGCTAGTTCTCTCACTTTAAATTAAAATACTACTGAAATTAAGATGCGGGCAAATGTTTTCCAAGGCACAAAAGAATGTGGATAAACGTTTACTTCTAAATAACGGCAGAACCTGGTGGGCACGTCCACATCGACTCCTACATTTTCCCAGTGATCCTTCAGGACAAATGAAGCTCCTCGCTATAAATAGTCAGTCTCCCCAACTCCAAATCTCGCCGCTGCCCTTGAGGATTTGGGCAAGTAGGGCAGGCTGCAGAAAAATGGGACGTGCAGCACATTTGAGGTATCAATAATAAATGCCAGCCACAGTCACAGGGTGCAACCCCAGTCTAAAAATAATTTTTCAACCACGGCACAAGACAGGGAGGAATCAAAGCAAAAAAAAAAAAAAAGAAAAAAAAAAAAAAACACACACATTCCCTCAGAAAAAGGGAGACGGAGAAGGTACTCTGGCAATGTCCCATCTGCCCCAAGGCCATGGTAAATGCAGAGGATGTAGAGTATTTCCAAAAATTGATGACAGGTTGAAAAATGGAGGAAAATGTTAAAGAAGAGATTCTTGGCACCCTTGCATTTGCTTTACACAGACACAGTGCAGGGAAGCAAGTCCAAATATTGAGTGAAAATGGTTTGTATTGGGTGTAGAATGTGTGTGTGTGTGTGTGTGTGTGGTAAGTCTGGAACATCGCAATCTGAATTTAAGTCTTCTGAAGCTCTTCACAGCAGATGAAGCTTCGCTGATGCTTACATCCCAAATCCTAAAGATCCTCAGAGTTGTTTCATGTTGTGGTAATTCATCTGCATCTTTACTTGGGCTGCACCTGCTGATCCAGGCTGACTTGGAGCGATCCAATTCACTGTACACAAAAAAATCGTTAAAACAGAAACAAATTTTCCCCACTTGGATGCTCTTGCCTTTCTGCGCAGTAGTGTATGAGCTTGTATGTCACCGCCTGTCTCTGTCGTGCTAATTAGTGCATTTGCGTTAGTTAATTTGCACAGTGATTGAGAGCAGCAGCATGCGTCATATCCCTTGGATCATCCGAGTGTTAATCAAGTGCTAATTTCTAACTGTCCGTGTAAGCGGCGCAATGTAAAGGCGTAAAAATGGGAATCTGGGCTAGCAAACCTTCTCTGACTTTCTAATCGTGGATAATAAACCAGTGCTTACGCAAGGTCAAGAGAAAGGAGCAAATATTAAAAAGCATTCTTATTCCATGGGCCGTTATTTTATTTTATTTTTTTTTTTTTTTTAAACCTGGACGTCTCGCCAACAATATCAATGAGAAGAATTTGTGCCATTCGGTTTTGTTTACTCTCTTTAATCACCACCAAGACGACTAATTAATGTTTTGCTATTGAAAATCCATTCATGCAACAAGGCAAACCCAGATGTGCTGTGATGGAGAAATTACACCTACGTTCATGCAGGTTTTGAGCTGAAGTAATTTGGATCTACACAGCAAAAAAAAAAAAAGGTTTTGGCAAGAACTTGAAAAGCAGAAAGTTTCTCACTGAAAACTAGGACGTCAAAGATGGAAATTCTGACAGAGTTACTAATTCAAATGCATATGTTTAAACACACACACACACACACACACACAGACTTGAATATATTTAAAAAGTGAGGGGGTAAATATATCCTAGTAACACTAAAAACACTTTTGGTAAAAACAAATGTAATTAAATTCATTCATAAATTAAAGACTGTTGTAAAAAATGTGATGGTGAAATCAAAAAATTTTATACTAATACAATGTCAGGATTAAAAACAAACAAACTAGTAATCAGAAACTATACCATATACAATTGTAAATGTATTTTGTATTATATTCACCCACCCATGTTAAATTTTCTTTGCATTCTGGCTCCGCCGAAGACATCAATCCACACTGACCCAGGCTACCCAGCAATGGTGCTCCCCTCCTGGCTCCACTGAGGTTGTCAGTTTGCTCCAAGGCTCTGCTAAGGTCATCACTCCACATGCTGGCTTCACGGCAGATGTTGCTCCGCCGCCTGGCTCCTCCGAGGACGTTGCTCCGCCGCCTGGCTCCTCCGAGGACGTTGCTCCGCCGCCTGGCTCCTCCGAGGACGTTGCTCCGCCGCCTGGCTCCTCCGAGGACGTTGCTC
>CM074919.1:26000453-26034741 GCA_037576815.1 Pangasius larnaudii | reverse complement strand
GCCGCCTGGCTCCTCCGAGGACGTTGCTCCGCCGCCTGGCTCCTCCGCCGCCTGGCTCCTCCGAGGACGTTGCTCCGCCGCCTGGCTCCTCCGCCGCCTGGCTCCTCCGAGGACGTTGCTCCGCCGCCTGGCTCCTCCGAGGACATTGCCAAGCATCCTGGTTCCACCGAGGACCTCACTCAACCACCTGGCTCTGCCGAGGTCATCGCTCTGCTCCATGGTTTTGCCAAGGATGTTGCTTCACTGCTTGGATCTGCTGAGGTCATCAGTCCACTCCCAGGCTCTGCCGAAGACATTGCTCTGCCACCAGGCTCTTCAAAGGATGTTGCTTCCAGGATGTCACATCATCGCCTCGCTTCAACGATGTCATGGTGACCCCTCCTCTTGGTTTCGCTGACATCGTGGTCTCCCTGCCTCCTGGCTTCACCAACATGGTGGTCTCTCCATCTCCTGTCTTCATTGACATCGTCTTCTCTCTGCCTCCTGGCTTCACGCACATCATATCCTCTCCACTTCGAGGCTCTGATGACATCAGTTCCTCTCTAGAAGAATTGGCTCTAGCAGCCAATTCATGTCAGTTCTGTCAGAGCTCCAACATGAAAACAAATTGTTGTAGTTAATAGGCCTTTTTTTATGAAATCCACAGAGAATATGCATATGATTCAATATGCTAGCCAATTGCTAGTCAACTAGATAGCTAATAAATACTAGTTTAGCTGCTAACTGCTGAAACCAAACATGTTTGTAGACGAAATAGTAGCTGAACTTACCTGCTGATAATTCTTTAATAAAAACAATCGTTTGTGTTTGGCTGTGGTGTGTTTCAAACAGATTCTCTAATCTCTGGTTGTGACAAAGTACTGCTGCTCTTCATGAAGTCAAAAACTCTGCAGTTTTCTTGCTGGAGATTAATCCCATGTTTAATCAAATGTTCCAGTAGGTTTGATGTATTGCCTGATTTCGCAACTAATAGGTTAAGGTATTTATAGTGCAGGTAACTGTTCACATTTATTTTTATGAAATACAGCCACACTCTATTCTCTCTGACATGTTTACACACTTTCTTCGCTCTCCATGCATCAAGTGGCCATTCAGACTCGAGAAGTCATTTGCCGTCTGTGCTTTATTTTGTAATAGTTGTAATAATTCATTATGACGTACAGTAATTTTTGTCCAAAGTATCGAAAATACTAATTGTTCAAGACTTTTTGGGACTTTTCCAGACCCTGTAGTACCGAAAATGTTTTAACTGGTACCTTATGAGTACGTATTTTTAGTACCCAGCCCTAGTTCTGATTCATACATAACCATTCAAAACAGACATATGATTGAGAAGATAATTATAGGTCAAGTTAAAGCAAACTTTGCACGTGATGCACAACTTAATGCTAAAATAAAACAATGATATAACCGAGTATGATAAGCTGTCAGTGGGATTAATGAACTTCATTATTAAGATTTATGAAGGCTGCCAAACACAATGCAGCTGTTTTCAGGTTTCACTCGGTGGACGTGAGATTCTAAATGAATTATAATGAATTATAGTAGAATTATAATAAATAATGCACTGTTGTTGAATGAAGTAATATGACTTCAGCCACACTGGAACTGTTCATGTGCAAAGTTTTATTATCAGTTATATTAAACGTATCTTACATTAAAGTTTTCATATACAGAATTTACTCACTACACAACTACTGTTTATAATACAGTATACTATATAATAGACTAACTATAAAATATTACCTTGTTGGTACCTGATTTCCAACCTACAGAATATTAATCAGTCTGCGTCTTTCTGAAGCCAGCAGCTTGGAGGAATGTTGTGGCAGAGAAGTGAACTGAACTACCGCCATCATGCTTCTATTTGCAACCCTATCCATCAACTGCATGCATTATTCATGGCTTTTTTTATTGCCTCTTGAAGAAAGATTGCTGCTGTTTCTTTTATTTTTTTTTTTTTGTCTTTTGTTCCCATTTCCCTTCTGTGTTTTCCAATTAAATTAAAGGCAGTGCTGCACTAAATCTGGAGTGCTAGTGCATGTACATGACAATTAGAGGCAGCCAGGCAGGCCAACGCTCGGGTGAATAGAGAACGACACCGGGGGGAATACAGAACCATTAGACCACCACAAAAAACTAAAGATATCATTGTAATTATGTTCGGCAGCCTGGATGACCACAGAAGCTAAACTAGGTTGGCATACAGAAAGAGAGGCTCTAATGAACGAAAGTGATTTTGGTAGATTACATGCAAATCAAGTTGTAAGAAAAGCTATGATTGATCATTTATATATTTTGACACCTTGTTATCCAATCAATATCCATAACTGATCCATCCCTTGTTCTTCTGGCATGATACTGTGAATTGATGCATTACATATATATTTAGTTATTTAGCAGCCCCTCTAATCGAGTGCGACCTACAAAAGCTGGAGCTGAAGCAGTACAAAGTACCTACCATTGCAAAGATTCAAACATGAAAGTTGAGTCAAAATTCTTTTATTATTACCCAATTTTCTCATAGCCAATTCCCACCCATCACCCATCAGGCCGCTCTCCCCATCACATGATAGCTACCAACCATCCAACGTCCAACGTCAGAAGGGCAGCGTAACACACTCGGAGGAAAGCGCTATCTACCCCCTTCTGCATACATGTGCTCACAGACTCGTGTGGTTGGCTAGTGTCTCTGTGATTGATAGAGGAGAGAGAGTATGCCACCACCTTCTCTGAGAGCATGGCCGATTTCGCTCACAGATGGCTGTGTCCATTCAACCATTCTCCGGATTCTTTCGGCTGTTCCTCTCTGGACGCTGGTAACTTATGGATGATTGGCATTTATCAACGTATGTACATGAGTAGAAAGAACATTTCATTTCATTTCATCTTTGACGAGCGTTGTAAGTTTTAAGAAAAGTTGCAGTCCCTTCACATGCCCTCTCCTCAACATTAACAGTAGCCCTATGATATGCCTCTATGGCCTTACATACATGCTTAGAAAGTTTATAACAGATTTAGCAAAAGACACCACCATGGACGGTTTACTGTAAACGCCAAGATACAGTGTACTGTTAAAAACCTTGTACAGTTTGCATAAATTATACAGGGAGTAGGTGTTTGGTTGGAAATAGAGCAAAAGCCTCATGATCATTCACTGCTCATGACGTTTTAGAGAATAAAATGTTCAATCTCTTATTTATTTGCATTTTCATTCCTCCCAGGGTAAATCCCCCTGAATGAGTAATACGCTATAAATCATAATCATGAGGCAAATTTCACACCACCAATCAACTTATTACAAGGAGCATGAACAGCTGCAGTCTCTCAGCGAATTGGGCAGGACCATTAGGGACCATGAATCCAAATGAAGAAATTTAGTAAAAGGTCAGCATGTGTATATTTTTAAACATTTTAGACTTAGGTTAGGTGTATTAGGGATCCTAGCATTCAGTGCTTGGTTCTGGGAGGAAATGCAGGCACACGTAAGTCCCTAACGTTTTAAGAAGCAGGGACATTTTTTGACATTTGGAAAAGCAGGGTCATAACGAAGTGTGGCATTTTGCATTTATGTCATCGGTCATTTCAAAACCTAAGCTTTGAGGTCAGGCTCTTTCTCAGTGCAAACGATGGGTGTAGCTACTGAAAGATCTGCAAGTACAAGGAAAGAGAGGAAGAACATGTTTCAGTGTCAGCACAACATACTTTTTCTCTCAGTTATTTAAAAAAATATATATAAAGTATGTGTGCTTCCTGATCACCATACAAAGTCATGGACTTGTAATTGTAATTGAAAGAGTAGGACGCACAACGGTTAAACTATTTTTTAGAATATTTTGACAATATTTCAAACAGCACCTTTTCCTCCTCAGCTAGGCATCGGTTTGATTTTTGCACTTGGTTTCTCTTAACTGCAAATTCTACTCAAACTCTGTGTCTAGCAATAGGAAGTAATTGATGGACATGACAGTCCCTTACAGTTTGGGGCAATTGTGTTTGCAGAATGCTGTTTTTTTACCTTATGAGTTGGTGTGAGCTTTCATTTTTTGGTGGGAGGAAAGGGGTCAAAGTGGCTTGGAGTTCATTTTGTCCTCCAGGGACCCAAATCATAAGTCAGTATGGTTTAGTAATTATAGTGATGCTAATAGGAAAGTTATAGATGGTAAGTAGCTATAGGAGTGTGCAAGGTAAGTCTGGATCCCACTGAAAGTAGGAGTTTAAGGGGTTAAAGTAATTACAATTTGGGAGTTTCAGATCTGACATGAGATTAAAGGTCCCATTACATACCTAGTTGGAACTCCTAGTGTGAATGTCTGTTGATGAGTGACAGTGACAAAGCAGCAGCGGATCCACACCACTGCGGCAGGTCTGCACAGGTACAGCTCAAGCTATCCATCTTCCTCTGAAACAGGAAACAGGGAAAAATAAAGGGGAGTAAGACAGCGATTTGTCCTTGTGTGTCACAGCAGCGGTCAGATCAAGTTGTGTGTGTGTGTGTGTGGGTGGGTAAGAAAGAGAGAGTAAGTGAAAAAGTGAGAAAGATAATCCCGACTATAGATCACTGCCACTGGCCCTCATTACAGTGCATGAGTGCATGCAGGCACACATTAGCATGCATAAGCTTTGTATGTGTGCGAGATTGTTCTACTTAAGAGCAATCTTTCACCGTGACAAGCCATTTAAGAAAAAAACGGGATGCCATTTTAATTTCCACTGCGGCTACCTTTATAGCATTTCTCAGTATGCAATGTTGTTGCAGCAAGTCTTGTTTTTCTGGACTTAGGACCCCGGTCCTCTTGATAATGGTGGTCTGGGGTTCGCTTCCACTGAACCCTGGTGCAGTCAGCAACAGGTGTGAAAGTAGCCACTTGCAGCACTGCATGCCGAGTAACGTGATTGGTTGAACTTGTCAAGTCCCCCTGTTTCAGTTTTTACAATGGCAGAGAAAGTTATTATGGTCAGCGGAGGAGATGGAAATAAACCGTCATAGGACTGGAGCACTGTAATTAGCTCACCTTTGTGGTGTAGGTGCTTGCACTGAGAGTATCATTAAAAATGCACTTCTTGTGCTGGCCTGCATTTTATATAATCTTCTTATATAAAAACGGCTCCTGGTTTGCAGTTTTCCTGCACGAGTAGATGCCGTGCATCCAAAAAGTGCTGCTCTGCATGCACAGAAGTGACATATAGAACAGCACAATCAATCCAGTTGTTCTGTGTCAGAAAGCAAACATCCACCAATCGAGCCCAGAATCGGTCCTCAGTGCGGACTCAAGTATTTAGCCCAAGTGAGAAAGTAACCTAAGGCTGGCGGATTACGAATTTGTCATGTTGCATCTACTGATTCTAGCAAGTGATGTCACTAGATTTTGAAAACATAGCAAACGCTATGACCACTATTTTTTTATATCTATTTGTAATTTTGCATGCTAGCTGTATCACAAGATCATGTTGCATATCTATCCCTAGTTTATATATGATGCTTAGCTGGGGTTTATTTTCTAAATTTGTCTTTCCAGCAATTTTTCAATGGAATGTGACAAGCGATTTAAGGGGAAATAGGAATGTCAGTTTAATTCCCATTCTGTGGACTACCTTTACAGCATGTATTTTCCAAAAACTTTTTTTTTCCCCCGTTTGTGAGAGTGAACACTGCAGAGGCTGACGACTGTCAAAAGCAAACTCGAGTTATCGGTTCAGCAAAAATGAAATTCTGACATCAGGTGACAACATCAATTTGAGTCCGCTGAATTCTCATATGAACTCAAATACACTCAGTGACCACTTAATTAGGAACATCATACTAACAATGGGTAGGACCCTCCATTCTTAGCTCTCAAAACAGCCTCAACTGATTCTGGCATGGATGCTGGGAATATTCCTTTGAGATTCTGGTTCATGCAACAGGTTGTAGGATCATGAAATTGTTGCAGATTTGTCAGCTTCATGCTGCCACTCTCTCCTGTTCTACCACATCCCAAAAGTGCTATATTGGAACCAATGTTTGGATAACCAGTTTGGAACCAGTTTGAGATAATCTGGTGCATTATTATGCTGGAAGTAGCCATTAAAAGATGGGTAAATTGTGGCCAATTGTGGAGTTTCTGAATACTTGGCTCTGTTCGTTTCCAGCATGTCAGAGGCAATTCCACCATAATGCAGTGGGCGTGACTAACTTTCTGAGCACCTCCCACTCCAGAACCAGTTGACCAATAGAGATTTAAGGTGAATGCCTTCTTCTATGATCCCCCCCCTCCCAAAAAAAATGTACTGAATGTCAGAAGCAAAAGAAAGATTCCAGAAGCAAAAAACTGCATCAGAAAAAATCTGCAAATAAAAAAACTGAAAGCAAAAATGAGCGTGTGAATCAGAAGTAACCATTTTTAAAAAATTCATTTTGATTTGATTTCCAAGCCCAGATAAAACTGGGGAGGGTTGCGTCAGGAAGGGCATCTGGTGTAAAAACTGTGCCAAATCAAATATGCGGACCAATGATATGCTGTGGCGAGCCCTAACGGGATCAGCCGGAGAAGAAGAACAACAACAACAACAACAGACTAATATGATTTAACCTAAATAACTAAATAAGCAAAATAACATGGCTTAGGTTGTGTAATCTGCAGTTTGAGGCATTTAATTGATTCATTTAGCACTTGCAATGTGATTAACACTTGATAAGCTTGAAAGTCACTTTGGAAACTGAGATTGCATCCACAAATTAATAGAACAGGCAAAGGGTAGCTATTCAATTTGTTTTTTTTTTTTTAACATTAATATAACTCCTACTCATGTCTACACACTTTCATTTTATGTCCATGTAATATTTTGCACAGTTTAGCAACGTTAATGTGGATTATACTTGATCCTTAATTACGCATATGTGGAAAGTGTTGATGTACTCTTCACGGAGATCTTGCCGAGATCACACAAGAAGCTCATTCTTCTTTTCCTCCCTCTAATTTATATGCGAGGTCATCCACACAAGTATTTCTGTAAGTCAGCTGCAACATACTCAGTAACTGTGCACACAATTTATAATACCTTTTATAATCTGCAATTCCACATCTTTCCATTAGACATTGAAAGGATGCAGCGGCATTCTTATGGCCGAAAGGAAGTTGGAGGAATTCAAATAAACCAGAAGTAACAAAAGCAGGCTACTATAGAGTATGCTCTCCTGCTCCATCACCACTTGCAAGTACCCACTTTTGAGATCCAAAGTACTGAAACTTCTGGCTCCATGTAAAGATTCCAGGATATCCTGGATCTGGAGCATCGGAGAGCCATCCAAACAAGTTTTTGCATTCAGCCAGCAAAAATCTGGATCCTCCTCCTTTTTTGGAACAATGACAACGGGTACACCCCATGGAGAGACTGAAGGTTGAATTATTTTCTTGTCCAGCATCTCCTTAATCTCACTGTCAGTGAACTCCTGTTTTTCTACAGATACCCTGTATGCTTTCTTCCAGATAGGAACTTCATTGGTAGTAATGATACGGTGCTTGCCTAGCTTGGTGTGCCCTATTTAATTTGTAAAGACAGTAGACCAATCTCTCAGATTCTCTAGAAGTTTTTTGTGGTAGTGTCAGCTTTGAGTGCTAGTTGGTGAATGGTCAATAAAGTTTCTGATAATTGTTCTGGAATAGACAAAGCAAGATAAAAAGACAGCAAGGAATTGGGAGAAGACTTGACAGGCAAAACTAGAGACACCTTGCCCAAGCAGTCATCTTTGGAAGGCCTTTTCAAAATCCAATCCAATACCTGAAGATGTCAAAAAGTCTGTACCCAAAATTATTCAGACTGTACGATCTGAATCTCTCAATGTACAATGTCAAGTTGAATTTCCGTCCTCGTAGTACACAATCCCAGTTAAATATACCGATGGCAAATTGCACTTGACCATTGGCTAACATGTTTGTCCGCCGCTTGGATTCCACTGCTCTTGGCATTTCAGTTGGCTCCAGCAAGACTCTTGAATTAGAGGCAGGGTGCTGCCTGTGTCTACCATGGCTTAAAAATATCGTCCTCAAAAGTAACATGAGCAAGGTCACCATCTTCTAGCCTGTTAGAATTTTGAACAGACTGCATTACAGGAGTGCTAGCATGGGCTGACTTAGGGAGTGTGTGTCTATCATTATGAGATTTATTCTATCGTATCTAAGAATTAGCATTGCTCCAATTTCACTTAGCTTCCTAAAAATGTCTTCCAATTTGGGTACCAATCCTCACCAATTCGTTTACCTCTCTCACTGTTCCTCCTAGTAGGCTAGCTAGTCATGGATTACAGTTTCTGAGTACAGCCTGTACAATCCCTCTCTCTCTCTCTCTCTCTCTCTGGCATCTTTTCTTCCATCTTGGGCATCTTGGGCACAGTCACAAATACTCTCTGGCACCTTGTTTTCTCTCCGACAACCTTCTTGCAGCTTCTGCTTCATAGTCATCACTCAAAAGAGCAAATAAAGATATCCTTAAATTAAACGTCTGTACTGATCTCCTTTCTGCTAGCCACCAGTCTTTTGCAGTGCCGTTCAGTACCGAAGTGAGAGAAGCTAGCATTTCAGAGTCACATAGAGGTTGAATGGCTAAATATTCCTCACAGCGTTCGATGAAAGAAACTGGATCATTCTCTTCACCACTACCAAAATGCGGGAACTCAACTTTACAACTGTCTGATTTGGCTGAACACTGTGGGTTTTACTCATGACTTATGATTTGACTTCCCCAAATCATGAATACTCAGTAGGATTTCCTGAACTCGTTCACATTCCCTCTCAATTTGATGTCTCAACTTTCCCTCTATTACCTTACATTGGTTATTCAGCTCCATCTGTGAGCAACATCGACTCACCTTCTGGGCACAATCTGTGATGCATCTCTAAAGGGTCATAACTCGACCTGTTAATTCATAAATCCTCCACATGAACACTGCTTTTTCCTCAGGAGGTGGTGGTGGGGGAAAGGAACCTCATCTGGGTTGTCAACTACTTTGTCTGTTTCTGCAACTGAATCATTATTCTCTTTGGAATTATGGTATAACTCACTGAATGTAGTTATGAGCTCTCCAAAGGGATGTCTTTTAGACACAAATGGGCCATCTGTAAAATCAGGATTGGGTTCGCCCTCATCCTCTGTACCAGAATATTGGTTTGCCATAAGTGCACAAGGAAATAATGAACAATAAATACAAGGGTCCCGACTGGGGTGCCAATCTGTAACCGTCTCTGTGTCTCTCTAACTCAAAGGCAGCTATAAGTATAAATGAAGGAGGGCTCACCTGTATTACATTAACTTGTGTTTTAACTTGTACAGTAAAGAAAAATATAAATGCAGTAGTATTAGCTGAGTATTTTTATACATAAATGATGAAGAAATGCAAACGGAAAATAAACACAAAATACAATTCACACAAATCAACTGTTTGTTCAACAAAGCATAAATCCAAGCAAAAGCCATCAAAAGATAGGAGCAATAGCTCCGAGAGTTCACGCAGTCCTTTGAATCTGTGGCATGAAATAAAACAACTGATGCGAGTAAATGAGATTTGAAAACAAAATAAGAGGAAGTCTTATCTGGTGAAATATCTTGAAGGCGACTTAAGATCCAGATGCATCACGTTTTCTCTTTCATAAATTACTCCAAGTAACCCATAGCAACAGCTTTTGCAGGTTGGGTAACCCATAGACCAAGAGCAGATGAGTAAAGTAACAAGGGCTATACACAAAAATCCTTAATCGAGCAGCAAACTAGTTTCCAAACAAGGATTTGATCGAGAGCAGCCTGAGAACATAAGGCAAACCATGCTGTTCCGTCTTGCTCTACACTCGTTTCACAATTTATACCATATGCTGAGCACTACAGTGCCCCCTAGAGGTGAGGAAGAGGCTTGCCACTGTTACAACAAATTAGCAATATTAACACTCTTTTTCACAGATTTTATTAAAGACCTGTAGCTGTCTGGTGAAATAGAGAAACAAGAAGAGCTGTACCAGATGTCAGACTGTGATGCTGGGTTAAGCCATCGTCTAGGTCAAGGATGTCAACTGGCAGAGCACAGTCTGGATAAGACCCACCAATCTGAGTGCTTGAAAAAAAATACTCCATCACAGCTGCTAAATGTATGAAATAAACTAGCTCAGTCACTCTAGTTTTCTAAACATAAACAAACTCGAGTCCTGTAGCAGATCCTCTGTGAATGATTATCCGTTCACATCAATTTACAGTATGTATAGTACATAATCAGCTGAAGGCAGCTCATCAGACCAGTGATTGGCTACGGGGCTAGAGACAGACGGGGCTTAGGTCAGAAATGGGAAAGTCAAAAACTGTAATGGGAAGTCCACTATGAAATCAAAGGACTTCAAAATGACTTATTTATAGCCATAACATTAATAGTCACCATTCAGCTATGCTAGCTGCTTAGCTGGACCTTTGTATGCAAGAAATTTTATGTACCTTTAAATTGGCAGCACAGGATACAGTGGGAAGCTCCAGGGTTCTGGGTTCAATCCTGAGCTCAGGTTCCTGTCTGTTCAGGGTTTGGCACGTGATTGACAGGTGTTCCACCTGGGGTGACCTCTCTTGACTTGCACCTATTTGTTACCTTAATTGGCTCTGGATCCACCGTAATGAAGACCAGTATTACCACTTTTCCCAGTCTGTCTCCTCTTAAGATGTAACATCTCAGGTTTTTGGAGCAGGTGTGCACCTGGTAAAGATCATTACAAATCCTGTACCTGCTGTTGCACAACCAGCCAAGGGACCATTGGTACTCCCTGCCAAGGAGTCTCTGGAGAGTACAGACACTCTCTCTCAGCTCTGGAAAGGACAGGGCTGACATAGAAAACAAGAAACTGGCTCATTCTAACCCTGTCTATTGTGAGAGCAAATGATGGCTTCGCATGCAAGCAGAGCATTTGAAAGTTGAGAAAATTTTAGTCAAAGACAAATGTCTCTGGGTGAATATGATGAATATATGCAAGATGGTGCATGATGGCGTATGATGGTGAACCGCCAGCTGACCGGACCACTGTTTCCACTGGAAACGACAGTGAAAGCCCAGCACTGAACACTTCTTTCACCTTCCATCTGCTAACTCCTAAATATATCACCCTTCTGCGGCTCAACCAGCCATCTGTGTTCGCACTATGGCTGGGTACAAGGTTCATATATGGGGAAAAATATCTACAAGGAGATTCATGCGAGATCATAATTAGCTCTGTCCTGGCAAGCAGATGACTGAATGTTGCACAGAATAATATGACCAATATACAGATGATATAAATCAAATTACAGTCAACAACAATTATGGTAACAATTTTAATAATTTTTTTTTAAAAGTGTCAGCTATTATAAAGCCTGCTTTCATCAATTTTAATGTCAGGTACAAATAATACCAAAGATACCATAAATTATTGTTGATTTAATTTAATTTACATTAAAACATCATGACAACTGACTTTATTAATCAGTGTATTTCTATTATGTCACAGTTACATAATGGTCATGTGACGTCAAACTTCTCGTCAAGAAGTTTTTATAAAGATCTTATAAATCGTAAAAGTGCCACAAGAGATATAAATAATGCTGCTGTGATAGTATAATAGATTTGCTATAAATATTAATGAAAACATAATTCATTTATTCAATCTAATTAATTTAAAATGTAATAACCTAAAGGTAATTAAATCTAATTGAAATCTATTTATTTTAGTTTATCTATTTTGATGCTAGTTTGAGAGAGAGAGAACAAAAGCTAAGCCACGGAAGGGTGGGTGAGGGACGGGGGGATTTACATCTAACTTTGGAACAAGAAAAATTGTTCATGACGTATTTTAATTTACTGGATTCTAAAAAAAAATTATGAGCTACTTACAATTGAGAAAATTACATACTGTACAAGCCTGTAAATAACAAACGTGTACATTGAATTACTGTCTATTGATTGATGGCGGCTGCTGATTTGTGTGTGTGTGTTTGTGTGTGTGTGTGTGTGTGTGTGTGTGTGTGTGTGGTGTGGGGGGGTATGTCAACTGAGACCTATTGATTAATCATTTCATTACTGTAATGTGTTTTCTTAAAAAATATAAATAAATGTTTTATTTATATTAGCTTTGACATCGCATGATTACATGAAATGTAAAAAAAAAAAGTATAGTTTGCTTTAGGGCTATCAATAGAAGCTCTGAAAAACAACAACCAAATAGGTATTGTTCCTAGTCAATGTTTTTTTTTCTTTCTTGTGTAACATAATTTGTGTGTGTGTGTGTGTGTGTAAAAAAAAAAAAATCACAGATACATTTTTTCAATGTTCAATGTGTCATATTTGACAACAAGTAATCTACCGCCACCTTGACCAGGATAAAGTGGTTCTACTTCAGCATCAAGTTTTATCCTCCACCTAATACATCAGATCGAATGCCTGACCCATTTTGTAGTGTATCAGCCCAAATGAGTAGCTGGGCTATTTCACAGTGTACTAGTTTCATAAAGGAGCTGTGTTCGAGAGTGCAGGGAAATTGGGACCTGGTATAAGAGCACGCATAATGGCCGCAATGGCAGATGCGAAAACCATAGGGCTGAAATCAATGGCCTTGTCAGTGATACAAGCAGAAGATGCATAACAGGCAAATGTGAATATAATATATAAAACCCCCAACCTGAATATATAAGAGCTGACACACGGGCTTGCAAAGTGTTCCTGTAGCACACTGGTGCATTTGTTCTTGGTCTTTAAAGAGATAATGCCCATGATGGGGGATTTAACAGGCACAGAGATCTTACAGGCAACACTCCTTTGGGAAACCATTGCATCTATTGATACAAATGACAATGCAAATTTGGCATGCTCAGATTCATGAGGCACAGGGTGATGATTCATCTCCTTCATGAAAGCATGAACTAAGCATATGGGACAGGGGGCTACCAGTGGATGTTCTTACCCATGGTCATGCTATTTCCTAAAGAAGTTAGTTTCAAAGACCACAAGGGCAGACAGAAGGAGTTATGCAGGATACACTGGTACCATGGCAGCCAACCAGAAAGCGAAGATGGGGTCAAGTCAAGATTGACCAAAGCATGATTCACCAGAAGAGCTGGAGATTCAAGAACAAGGCAATTGATAAGTTGGGTTTCACAGATATCCTCTCATGTTGGTACCACAAAACTGGTCAAATAGTGCATGTTACCTTTTTTCTCTCTCAATTTGCTCTTGCCATTTCCCACCCACTAGGTAACTCTCTCCTATCACATAACAACATATCAACCAGGGTGTCTGAGGTAAAAAGATCCTTCTTCTAAGAGCAACCAAGCTCACAACAGTCAGAGTTCAAATACATCCCAAAGGTGTTCACTGGGGTTGAGGTCAGGGCTCTGTGCAGGCCACTCGAGTTCTTCCACATGATCCATGACAAACCTTGTCTTGATAAACCTCGCTTTGTGCACAGGGGCATCGTCATGCTGGAACAGGTTTGGGTCCCTTAGTTCCAGTGAAGGGAAAACTTCATTCTACAGCATACAGACATTCTGCACAATTTTATGACATAAGCTTCAGGAAGGCCCTCATTGCTAAAAGCTTATAAAATAGCACTTGATCCAGCATCCCTTATAAAACAGCACTTGATCCTTTCAATTCACTATTTTGTTTTTGATGAATTAATAAAACAATGCCAATGCTTTTGTCCATTCGGTACACTCTCCTGTAAAGAAAACATGATAGTGATTTGAAGGATAAGCTAACCAAGCACTCACCTGCTATGCTTATGGCTCACTTTAGTTCATAATCCATTAAAAATGTTGGTCCTTGACGTCAGCAATGAATCTGATTAAGACACTGTCTCCTCCGATGTCCTCCATGGACTTTAAAAGAACAATACTTTGAATTAACAGTGTCATATTTATAGTGTAGTGTTATGAGTCCATGGATTTTTTTTTTTTATAGTCAGTATTTTTTTTTAAAGTGTTTTTACTTAATGGGTTTAGGTCAAAGGTATTGACATCTGCATAACTCAGTACAACAGAAGCCACAAACATCATTTGACTTCTTATTTTCTTTATTTCTGTTGTCATATAAAGTTTATGTAGTTTATGTTCTGTAGTTTGGAGCACTGCATCTTTATAATTAGGTATTGTGCTCATCAAAATGTCCCATTAGAGGGGAAATAAAGTGTTTAGATTAAAACCGGGAAAGAAGCATGCCATCATAAAGGCACTGCAATCAAAAGACAATCATATTTACTGGATTGGTATAATATTGCAGGCTGTGTAAGGGCCTGTACATGATCGATGCTTAACGTTGATCTCATCTGCCTTTACAGGTCTAAACAATCTTCTGGTGTAACTGATATTCATAAATACGCTGGCATGTGATTCATGTAATAAGTTTGCACAGCACGCATGCTAGCAGTTAATTAAAGCAGATGCTGTAATGCCAGACGGGTTGAGGTAATGTTATGTAATATTGCAAAGATTTGCCCTAGGGAGGTGTTATATCCCTACGGGCATAACTAAAGATGATGGCATGGAAAAGCACTGAACTCGGGCTGAACCTGGGGTGAATGTTAGGTCAAAGCCAGAGCAATTTTACCTATTTACCACAGCAAACACACACTCACACACTCTCACACACACATACACTCCATGTAGATTAAGAGTTATTGACTTGGTCGCCAAAAAGCCTGTGAATTATTTAACACTGATAGAAAATGCAGTCTGTTGAGTAGCACAATTTGTGGCTGATTTGTTTTAGCGAGCCTGGTAAAAAAAAAAAGCTAATTCTTTAGGCCGAAATGAAACACTCTATGAATTATAACTGAGTTTTACATACCCTGACATGTTTATTGCACTTGCACACTCGCCCTGCATTCTGCATACCAATGTTGACTTTGAGTGCACCGTATCAATTATGCATTCCAAGAGTGTGATATAGCTGAAAGACAGAGAGTGCTTATGACACTTTTCAGATCTGAACATCAGGAATAAGTGCAAGAAGCACGGCCTACAAGATGTATTATTAATCTGCCCTTACTGAAATTCCAACAAAAGCATTCTGATTGCAGATCGCCTTAACCTGTCTTTTTTTCTAAATGAATAGGCACTTTGCACAAAATAGTTCATACGTCTGTTTGACATTCAGGTGAAATATTTGCTCAGTTTGAATTACACATCGTTATATGTTATTAAGGTACCAATAATTTACTCATATCAGATATCAATTCGATTTTTTTTTTTCTTCATATCGAGATATCAATTCAAACACGCCTCCACCCAGTCTTCATTTTGTTAGAAAATATGAAGTTAGATTTTTTTTTTATGGACAAAAGCCAGTCCTATGCGGGGAAGAAAAGAAAGATAAAGAAAAAAAAATAAAAAGTTAGGAAAAGCAGAAGAAATGTTTCAATTAAAACAAGCCAAAAGGAGAAAAAAGACAAAACGTATTATGCGTGTGTATGGTTATGTGCGCATCAACAAATATAAAATAAAAATATTGTCAGCAAAACAGGAACAAATACATGGGAGACAAAAAAAGATACAAAAAGAAGACACCGTTGCTACTTTTTAAAATGTATTAAAATACACGATAATTTTTTTAGACACTTTCATAACAGTTGATGAATATTCCTACACAATAGAATTTTTTTTTTTTTTAAATAATGTATCAGAAGTGCATACAGTATTGTGTGAAAGTCTTAGGGCACTCTATTATGCACCCTAGTCAACAACTACTAAAGATATTGAGATATCTGGCTTTAAGACCCATTACCAGTATAGATGTACCTCCTGAAGGCTCAGAAAAATGTCTTGGCTCATGAAAAACAAGTCATTTCTAGAACATAAACATAGCACCATTAGCCAGCATAACCCCAGGAAACAGTTCATCTTTTATCATGAATAATTATATCACCAGAGGAAATGTCTATACTGTACATGCACTACTTAATACTATGTTTTAGGAAATAACCTTTCCAACAATATTTCACATTTACATCAATATTTTTCCATGTAGCAACAGACAGGACAAATATGTGCAAGCTGTATTTACTAAACCAGGGCAAGAAATAAGTACTTCATGAAAATATTACAAGAAATGCACCCCAAATAAACCAGCACACCCAGATGTTGGTACCAACAACCTACAGGGTCATGGGCACCCAAGGCTCACTGATGCACGTGGGGAGCGAAGGTTAGCCCGTCTGGTCCGATCCCACAGCTACTGTAGCACAAATTGCTGAAAAAGTTAATGCTGGTTATGACAGAAAAGTGTCAGAACACACAGTGCAAGGGGAAGAGATGGCACCAGGAAGCACTATTGGAAGAAGGCAAGCCGGGTGGAGGCAGTGTGATGGTCTGGGCAATGTTCCTTGGGTCCTGGCATTCATGTGGATGTTACTTTGACACATACCACCTGCCTAAACATTGTTGCACACCAAGTTCCAAGCCATCAGACTCCTAAACACAGTCCAAACTGGACTGAACACACACACATACATATATACACACAACTGAGCATCCTCCATCCTCTCTGCACATGTTTATGCTGCTACAATAATCATTATATTATACTGTACATAGGCTGCTACTCTTATGTTTACACTTATGTTTACACTATTTCAGCTACTTGTATTGTACTCTTGTACTCTTTGCACTATTGTCACCAGGTTCACTTTTAAACAGAACTGCGTACTGGTTGGCGCTGTAGTCATTGTACTGTCTTGTGCCATCTCCACGTTTGCACTTGTGCATTTTATGTATAAATTATGTAGTCCCTTGTAGTTCTGTGTTGTTCTGTGTCATCTTATGGTGGACCTGGAGAAACGTCGTTTCGTTTCACTACGTACTTATATATGGCTGAAATGACAATAAACTCCACTTGAGAACTTGAGAAGTACACCTCTTCATGGCAACGGTATTCCCTAAAGGCAGTGGCCTCTTTCAGCAGGATAATGCGCCCTGCCACACTTCGAAAATTGTTCAGGGATGGTTTCAGGAACATGACGAAGAGTTCAAGGTGTTGAAATTCCCCAGATCTCAATCCGTTCAAGCATCTGTGTGATGTGCTCGACAAACAAGTCCGATCCATCTCACAACTTACAGGACCTTCAGAGGTCTTGTGGAATCCATGCCTCGACAGGTCAGAGCTGTTTTGGTGGCACAAGGGGGACCTACTCAACATTAGGCAGGTGGTTTTAATGTTATGGCTGATCGATGTATATAATCTGCACTCCGTATTAGTGCAGTATTTACATTTATTCATCCCCTGGCATATCCTTCATCTGTCTGCAATATTACACTAATCCAGATAAGACTGTCAACATTATTTCACTCTTTGTTGCATCATAAAGCTGGTCTTTACTGACACTATGTGAACTTCATCTCATGAATTTTATTATGTAGGGCAGGTTCTGTCACAGCACATGTGCAAAATCTCTGTAACGACTTAGTTCAAGCTTAGGAATCTTTATTAAATTTCATAAATAACCTTTGTGTAAGCTATATCTGCAGTTGTGTATTTCTATCTTGCAAACTGCCAATGTGATATGACAAAAGGCACCACAAAATGAATTGCTCTTACCCTTAAACTGTGACATTTATTTCAAAATGCTGTCATATAAGTGAGAATTGGCAAATGGGGGAAATTGGCTTAAAAAAAATGAATAAACTTTATTAACCATGGGGCTCTCTTTAAGATTTATCATACCAGCATCTTCAGCAAAGACAGCAATTTATAGCCCAGAGGTATAAACCTAAGCCCTAGATAAGTTACGGGAAATAATAATTTCCCTTTCCTCATACAAGACAGAGGAGTCATCATGAAAACAGTCCATTATTTTCCTCGAGCTAAGAGAATGTGAAGCTCCATGTCAAACTATTTCATCAGTTTTTCACACTTGGCGAGACCATTATGAGTCCAGGAATACTCTATAACCATCACGTGCATGGAAAGAGTTGAGAAAAGGGGCCAAGAACAATACACGAGTGATTACAAACTAATGGAAATGCTCCAGCTGAGTTTTCTCAGGCTGTGATACAATTTGCTCATTCAAGACAATCATTAAGAAATGACACGCTGATTCCAGCTGGAAGCTACACTTTATAAAACGCTGGCTTATTTTTATAACTCAGTTGCTTGCAGAGCTTGTCGGGTCAGGTATTTGGGTTGATGTAACCCAAATTGTGTTGGGGATGCGAACCTGAAAGAGAACAGGCACATTTTCCATTTCGCCTGTTGAGACAGAGTGGCGACCAGGAAAAGTAAAAGAACTCGGTTGCAACTCCAGGTTTTTGTTCACACTGTTCATTTAGTTGATTTATGTATTAAAAAGTTTGGCAATGACGTAGGCAATAACTTTTTTTTATGTGTCGTTTGGCTAGATAGCAGGTGCTATCCTGCTAGCAGAAAGAATGCAAGCTAATGTTTATAAATCTTCATGGAATAAATAAAACAAATAGTATTTTAAAGAAAATTTGAATCAAATCTTAAATCATTATATTTACAGTTAACCTCGTGTTTCGGCTGGGGTCAGCACAGGAGATCACTGATCCGCATGTTTGATTTGGCAAAGGTTTTGCCACACCGCAAAAACTGTTCAGGCATGGTGTGAGGAAGATGACCAAGAGTTCAAGGTGTTGACTTGGCCTCCAAATTCCCCAATCTCCAGCTGATCGAGCATCTGTGGGACGTGCTGGACAAACAAGTCCGATCCATGGAGGCCTCACCTCGCAACTTAGAGGACCTTCGGATGCCCTTCCTGAAGCCACCCTCCCATTTTATCCGGGCTTGGGACCGGCACTGAGACTACACTCCCAGTGGCTGGGTTGGTTCCCTGCCTTGGAATCAAACCCGGTCCGTGGTGGTTAGAGTGCAGAATCCTTAACTGCTAGACCACCAGGGACCCATTTACAGTTAACCTTAAGTTACTATCAGCTAGTTACTTCTACTTCTAGTTACTTCTAGCTACTTAAATATTACCTTGCGTTTTCTCTGTAATGTAATCTCTGATTGTCAGCTAACGTTGGAGTGAAGTTAATTCTAATCCTGTTTCAGATTCGTCTCTCATGATTATGATTTCAAAATGAACTTGGGTATGATATTGACTTTTCATGTTTTAGCAGAGTTTTTACACTCAGTGGTTTTTGTAGATGAAAAGCATTGCTTGAAGCTCCTTTTTGTTGATTTGAAAAAAAAAAAAAAAAATCCTGTTCAATGTAAGCATAACCACAGCTCATTTTGCCAACAAGTTTAAAAAAAAAAAAAAAAAAAAAAAAACTTAGCATGCTGAGACAACATCCTAATCCAACCTTGCTAAGTTAAAACAACCCATGCTGGGTTTCCAAATTGACCCAAATTTTGCTTATTTTTAACCCAACTATTTTTAGAGTGCAATTAAAAGGAGGATGAGAAAAGACACTAAAATATAATGTAAGTGCATTTGTTCTTCTGGGCGAGTCTGGTTTTGTAGATAAACTGTGTCATACTGCATTTCCTGAAGGTGTAATGGCATTTTCAAGCTCCTAAAATAAGCCATGCTTTTACTTTTCTGGATTGATTAAAAAAAAAAATCCCTGGCTCAGATTTATTCCTAAATAGCAGGAAATTGACTGTCTCTCTTTAAAGCATTATAGATGTTAGGTGGCAAACAGGGGAAAATCAATACCACAAGCTCTGATGTAGTGTATTTCTTCTCCAGCTCTGCATTCACACATTTTCCTCATCCTGTGTAGAAAAAAATATACTTAACTAAGAGTATGTTTATTCATCATGTTCATTAGTTCATTAAAAATGGAAATGAACTAGCTAATGAAAATATACTTGAGTTTCTACACTTCAGGGTGTCTAAAAAGTGTTTAATAGCAAAAAAGTCTATTATTTTTTAACTGATTTGTCTCGCACTTGCAAATTGTTAACTATTCAACAATTGTTAACTCACTAACTAGCTTACCATATGCTATTACATTACATTAGCACCATTTTTAAGGATTTTTAATTGCCCAGTCAACTAGCCAATGAGTTTATCATTTGTCCACCTCTGTATTGCATGTAACTTACACTTTTAGTGATTTTTTTTAATGTAAATATCACAAGCTACACTATATGCTTTGCCTTTTCAGCTAAAACCATTTGTTGCTGGCAGTCAAAAAAGTCACCCAAAGCCTGAACTCAGAAGACTCAGAAATTCACCACTGTTCATTTTTTCCCCCCATTCTTTAAACCTTATGCCCATGCCTTTGAACTTGTACATGAGAAGTTGGCTTAACAACCCCTCCACAGTTCCACATACAACCTTTATGTTGCCTGCAGCCTCTTCTCAGGTACAGCACAAAAGCAAGGAGTTGAGAAAGTGTGGTCCAGAATTTCAATCTCCGCTGCAGCAGCAGCAGCACCAGATCCATTAGGATGCAGAAGGAGACTCAGCTGCCAAGTCTGGATAGGGAAGAAGGTTTTCTGCTTGGTATTCAGACACCTGATGAGCTATCAATTCAGCCCTTTCAGCAAAGACGTGTCAACTGGGGAGAATGTAGTTCTTACCTATCTGCAGCGAGGCCTCTGGTTAACTCTGCTAGAGGCATTAGCTTTAATAGATTCAGACGATAAAGGATACAGGGATGGTGCTGAATTGCTTCTTTAATGGAAATCTGGAGAGCTGGAGGTGATGGGAGAGAAGGAGAAGAATTACCAGGCAGGAAACACCTACGTTGTTTCCTTGTGATATGTTATAAAGTCATAACTGTTGTCATGAACCACTGGAACAAAAGAAAAAAAGGGGGGGGGGGGATCTGGATGTGTGACTACAAGCACAAAAATATTCTCTGGTCGAAAATATTCCACTTCATCCTTCTCATGGTGTAAGAAGAGCAGCTCTGAGATGGCAGCTGCATGAGTAAACAACATGGAGGAATGTCTAATAAGTGCTAAGCTGTGTAAACATCATATCGTGCACTCAGCATGGAGAGGAGTCTTCTGGACTGATGTTGATGGAAGACCTTAAGTCAGTGAGAACAAGCCAGCATGGCGCATTTGCAGAATACTAATAATCCTGTCTTAGCTTTTGTTCATTATCAGCTGGTTGTAAAGTAAACTAGTCCTGCAATACATCTGAGGCTCAAGAGACATGATGAAATGTCTAGGGACGTGCTTAATCCCTCCAAAAATGTCAAATCTGTTTCAGCTATTTTTAATTTCCTGATTAGAAACTCAGGGTAATGCACAGAGTCCCACACAGCCTCCACAAGCCAAGACAAGTGTCAGCCGCAAATGCTTGCTCTGTGATTTAGAGGAAATGCTCATACACTGGCATGCATCGCGAGCTTTTTCATCGCAATGATTGCAACAATCAAAACACATAAAACTCTGGAGATGACTGAAGTGAGCACTTGAAATAAAACCAATTAAACTGAAACTAGAGGCCGGACAGCAGTGTATAGTTTTAGAGCCCATACATCAACCTAAACGCATTAACAGAAGCGCTCACCCTTGTGCACTGTTTGGCCATTAGTCTTGGACACATATTACATCCCGCTCTCTGCCTGAGCACAGCCGCTCGGAGTAATGTATAGCCAAATGGAGGATGATTTAAACCTGCCTGTTGCCTTTGATGGCCGACGGCATGCCACCAATCATCTCAGATTTCACAGGCCAAAGCTCTCCCACTGGGTATATGCCAAAGTCCTGCATCATACCCAGTTCACTTTGAGCTTTATCAGCAGAGCTAATATGTCTGGACAATTTCAAAAGGAATTGAGAGCAGTATGTAAAGTTTTAATGGAGAATGATTTATTGAGGTAATACAAAAAAAAGAGAATGAGCCAAACTCAGTCATAGAGAATTATGTACAAATTGGGCATATTTGAAATGGAAATTACTTGCAGCTATATTGTCAAGGCACAGGCAAGTAACATCAAACTCAAACCTAAAGGTACAAAAGCAACAAATTAACAAATTAACCAATGATTAACATAGAACAGGCGAACACAATAGGGCAACAAAGCACATTTTGTTCAATTTTATTTTAACTCTCTTCTAAAGAGTGAGTTTTTTTAAGGTGATATGTTTATAGGTTGGTATGAATAGACATGAATAAGTTTTCTGATGCAAACTGATGCAGCGTGTATCCAAAGTCAGACTATTTTTAATCATTTTTCAATCATGTAATCAACCACGATGCAACAAACATGAAATAGATATACAATGATGTGACATCAATAAAAACAATGAACCTACATTTTTAACTTGTTAACAATTTACAAATGTAAAAAAAATAATAATAATAATAATAACAGAGGAACATTGTATACATTATTTCCTCCCTGTTCCTTTCTTTCCTGCTATCACAGAAAACGGTTCAAGTCTCAGATGTACAGCGAGCTGACTTTGTAAGTGCAAATAGGCTCTTGTGGATTTTCAAAGAGGAATGACTGACACCATGAGCTCTGAAGCTTCATGCATGCCAAAACTATTTTCTATTACTATCCAGATTTCCCCATCCATGTCAGGGTGATAGGATCTTTGCCACCCATGCAAAATGGAGCTCATCATGGAGATCGGGATTGCACCAGCATTAGCAATACCTGCCGTTAGTCTCGGCACGCGCTCCGTATTCCACCCCTCATTGTTTATTCAATTCGCCCCTCTAACCGAAACGAAGAGTGGGAAGTCGAGAAGGTGGGAAAATATAATTTATCTCTGATGCTATGTGATAAATCTTCACTGGGTCAGTAAACTATTTATGAGTTTCACAGCTAAGTTCTTTCATGCATTAATACTTAGCAACTGATCCTTTTTTTTCCCTCCGAATTTAACTCCAAAAAGTTATCAGTATTTTTTTTTCCCCTCTTTCCTGTTCGAGCCATGCATATTTTATGAATTGAGCAAAGCCATTTAGCAGGCCTGGCTTGCTATTGGGGAAAACCAGCTTTCTGAAAATGAAGGATCGAGGCCAGGCGATTGACCAGGCGAGGCAGCCACAGGTGGGAATTGTTATTTCGTTTATTCTTATTTATTTTGTCTCAATTTGTAGAGCCACCAAAATACAGACAGCAGATGTCACATTCAGGAATGAAAGTAAACATAAGCTCACAATCATCAGAACTTTTATAAGTTGGGTATTTCAGTGGGAACCAAGAGTATCTAGAATCGATTTATTTTATTTATTTATTTATTTTTTGGAGACATTATCTTACAAGAATGCCATCTTGCACTGTCTATCTAGCTCAGTTATCATTTCCATTTTCCTACAGCCTTGTCATGATAAGATAAAGCAAAGACAATATCCTTTAGAAAACACTGATAACAGAATAAAAAGATTTTTTTTTTTAAAAAAGTGAAGTGTTAAGCCAAAAGATAGTGTGTCACTTCCTGGGTCGGTCGTGTCGGTTTGTTGTCCTCCCTTCCATCGCAGATAGAGATTGTGCCTCTTTAATGGCGTTTCGGTAATCAGCAGGATGAATCAGCCATTGATCACTCAATGTCATGCCAGTCAAGATGCTAAAGATGTGTCATTGTTAACATCAATTCATTAGCTTTGCTAATTTACAGATGCTTGTCAACAGGAGATTACCACCACCACCCCCTCCCCATCTTTGTCTCTCTTTTTTTCTTTCTTTTTTTTTGTTCTATGCTAATTCTTGTGAATCATTAATTCTTGCCAAAGTGCCTGTCTTTTATGTCTAGCTGTACAGCATCATGTACGGAGTAAAACATAACAGGGAAATAATCAACAAATGGGTGGTGTGATGCTTCATGTCTGGCCATTATACCCTGAAGTTGTTATATTTTCCAATAAAAGCATATCCCGTCGTTTTATTCCTCTTCTACCACAGCAATTTGCCGAAGAGTATCATATTTAATTTATTCATGCATGACACATTGTACTTTGTATCCATTTATAGTTACATTTAATTTTGTACACCCACGAGACAAGTTAGTTCCTGCTATCACTTACTTTATAGCAGCTATACTAATACAACACTAATACAAAAAAAAGCAGCTTGTCATGTGACCCAGAAACCAGAAGCACTAAGACATCTGTCCTGAAGACTTAATGACTATTAAAAATGATTGACTCCTTCCATAAATCTTAAACACACATCTACTTACAGAAAGCCTCACCATGTCAATGATTAAACATTCACCTTTGTTAAAAAAAAATATATATGTTTTTTTTAAATCGGTTTACTATTATCCTTAGAATATGTGGAGCATCTGCCATACAAATTATTACTATATTAGAACAAGCACATTAATATGAACCTGGCACTACTGTCAGAGTGGTTTTAATAAGAAATTAAAGAATGCATTAAAGAATGAATGGCTAACACTCCCTTTTGGACATAAAAATATTAAGCTTTCGATTGTGAGTCCAAGAAAATAAGTTCTAAACTGTGTATATGGCTGGATCCTTTCCTGTACCAAGCTAATGGACAATTTAATCCATTGTATCAGCATTTAATGAAGAGCCATGTCAGTAGTTAGTGCGTATTCATCCATCATTCATGCACATATGGTCAAGGAACGGGTCCATCAAAACAAATCTCATCTTACTCACGTATATATATATATATATATATATATAAAGCTATAATGTTGGAAAAAAGGGTGAAAGGAACCTCTTACGTTGCTGCTATCATCCAGCTTTTGTAGTTATTCAGAGCGAGAGATAGGGGACGAGAAATTGCACTCTGTGAGTAAGAAAACCATCTTCCCTTGGATGAGCTCATCTAAAAAGACTTTGCACTTTTAACAGCTATACTTTCGCACCACGGCTTACATCAGCCATCTAATTTCAGGCCTCTAGAGAACGCTATAGAGGGTCCCACAGAAAATGAGATAAACCTCAAGAAAGGACACTTACTGTAAAGTAATATAGTTACAGATCGTCAGAGAGCTTATGTTGACCTGAAATTTCCCAACTTTGTCCATGGACAGCACTGAATAAATCAGTCACATAGCTCAAGAATGGAAATGGTGGAAGCAAACTTGGACCAGATATGTCCAATACCACTGAATAGAGTCTGAATAGAGTCTATACTATATATAATATCCAGTTACATCAATGGATCAATCCTAACATGACAATATTTTCAATCATCTCACAGGACTGCTTTGGAACATCCATCTAGCTACCAAAAAAAAAAAAAAAAGTTCTCACACATGGGTCTCCTGAAAATTCCCAGTATCAATCAACCCAAGTTTTCAAAACCGCCATTCAAAACTTAATATCTTCCCGTTTTATTGTTGTTAAAGTAAATGTGTGAAAGGGGTTTCCGTTTGGGGAAACCTGGTCATGCTGTGTAACTGTATGTGAGGCAGCTCATGATCAAATTTAAAAACTTCTAATTAAAACTATAGGTTTGCATTTTGACAGCCAGTTACTGATTATAAACTTTACTGATTAGACTTATGTCCATTTCATAGTGGCATATAATTATTAATTTTGACATTTTATTTTATTGTGACATTAATTTCATGAGATATGCACACTCAGCTAGCAAGCATTTAGACAAAGAGCTTGAACTCAGAATCTAGGCTTGGACTTAACAATATAAGAGCATAAGACTTTCATAGGAAAATGAGAGAAACAACAAGCTATGCACAGACAAATATAGCAAGGACTAACACAGAAGAGGCGAACACAATCAGGTAACAAAGCTAAGACAGGACAGGGGGGGAGACAGAAATAAAGCCAAAACAAAAGCAGCACTCCATCGGTGGGAATTAGTGAGGGGTTATTCACGACATTAATGCTGTAAATACAGTTCAAGTAATGTTTTAGTCTGTTAAAAACAGTTTTAAAGACACCTTAAATGCCATAGAACTCTACATCTATAGTCTAAATGTTAAATTAAAATTAAAAATTAAATAATAAAAATACTTCCAATCACAAATACTGAAAGCCAGACAGGAGAACAGCAAAAGCATCATGTAGTGCCTTGCATAAGTATTCACCCCCTTGACGTTTTCCACATTTTGTAGCGTTACAACCTTGAACTGAATTGAACCTTACTGGGATTATATATCATGAATTTACATAAAATAGACAATAATATTGAAGTGAGCAGAAAAATTGAAAATAGAACAAATATGGCACAAGAGCTACTATGAGGACGCTGTTCAGCAAACCTCAGTGAGCTGGTAAGGACATTAGCTAGAGAGGCAACCAAGAGGCCAAGGGTAACGCTTAACATGACATGCCACCACCACTGTGCTTCGCAATTTGGTCCATTTTAGTTCCATGTAACACTGCAAATGTTTGTGGGGGATGAACACTTATGCAAGCCACTGTATTATAATAGCACAAACATATAATATTATTCTATTACACTCCTTATAATAGCAATCTCAAAATGTGGGATTAAAAGTCATGTGAATTTTATGGGATTTTGCATGAGATTGGTTTGCACTGGTCACATGACGTGCTATGGGTATTATAAAAAAGAACAGAGTCTTTAAAAATGTCCAATAATATTAATTTCCCATTTCATGGTGTCGTGGATGGAAAATTACACTTCTGTGCCATTTAAATACAATGACTTCTCTAATTAAGACCTCTTGTTCCAACAGTTTTTCTAAGGATGATTCTTAGTGATTCTCAGAAATAAAATCCATGCTAGAACCCCACCTGATTCACTACATACAACCAGACGTGGCCACACATCTAAAATGTTTTTAATGAGGGCCAAGAATACAGAAAAGCCAAATTAATACCAAAGCAGAGATGCAGAACATTCAATATCAGTGCAAAAATGGGCTTTCATGTTCACTGGTGTGGGTAATGAGCTTAAGGTGTAACCTTTAATTGTTTTGTTGGAGTTTGGGATGGTGGAGGTGTGGGAGAAGGGCAGGCAATCGTGATATATTGATTCCCCAAAGCCGCTGATGCCGAAGCTCTTCTACATACGTTGCTAGTTAATCAACTCTCGCCAGTCACGTATGGTGATAAAAAGAGAAAGATGTGAAGAGAAGGAGAGGAAAGGGAGAACAGGTCCTGCTCAGCAAGTAAGTGATCAAACCTGACGTGAAGCAAGGAGGCCTCGGAGCAGTACGGGTCTGACTTACTCCTCATCCTTTGCTTCCTTTCTACTCCCTCTGGATTTGTTTGTTTGCCTCTCAGAACCAATAAATAGATTCATCCATGTGCGCCATAGAGGTAATAAATTCTTCACCAGGCCAGTGACGCAACATGGCACATCTTGTGGATTAATTTTTAATGAGGAGCTGTGCTCCTGCAGACAGGAAATTCATATATTTCAACATTTTAATCCCCTTACCTGAATAATGCTCCTGTAATCGATGTCTGCGATCTCTCTAACTCCTAATGTCTAAACGAGTCCCCACCCTCCTCCCCTCAACTCCATGTCCTCCAACTAAAGTTCTCTCCAAATCTTTCCAAAGACAAACGGGCACAGTATCATGATGTATCATCATGATCTAGGATGTAGGTGTAGGTTCAGGCTTTTGTTCTACGCTAACAGTTGATTCTAGCCTGATTCCAAATTAAGTACTTCAAGCAATGGTGATATGAATGGAATATGTAGATAATAGCTTTAGCTTGCTGTATAACTACTTGCTTGGATCAGAAAGGACAATCTGAAGGAGGTTCCTTTTTGTATGAAGAATTTGGCTGGTCTTATTCCACCAGTGAAGACGCCACTGACCTTGAGGCACCCATAACGGTCTATTTCAATGTTCACTTCTGGCTTCTTCATGGCTGCATGTTCATGTTTAGTTGCTGGTCCCAGATTTTTGTTTCTCAGATTATCTATTTAATGATAGCTATAAGGATATAAACAGTTTAACCAAATGGATCAAAATCAATAGAGGTCAGGGTTCCTTGAGGGTTCTTCAGATAGTTGGTCCTAAAAAGCTTCTACTTAGAAAGAGAAACATTTTTTAAAAGTAGGAACATTCAGCCTTGAAGGCTCCTCCAGAGGGACAAACTGAAGAACCTTTTTTGGAGGAATATGACTGGTCTTGTTGTTCCATCAGTGAAGCTGCGATTGACCTTTTGACCAACATAAAGGCTGACATTTCTATGTTCACAAAATAAAATAAACTAAAATAAGCTCAAATGTCTGCGCCCACAATAGAACTTATGTAGGTTACATTTTAAAAAGAGGGCTGCCTGAAGTGTTCTGATTGGTTAATATTTATTTGAACAAATAATAATAATATTTTACCCTATTACCCAATTGCAGACCAATATAACATCCCATAATATATATCATTCCAAAATATAATATTCCTTTTAGTGAAGGTCCAAGTGAAGTCTTATTTGAAGAGTGGATCATTATAAACTAAACTATACTAAACTAATGGCCCAGTAATAAAATGTAGTCCAAAAGGTCCAAATTTCTTCAACATTGTCATTTGTTATGAAGGTAAGTAAGGAAAAGAATGTTATTTATTATATTGAAAAAGGTAGCAATTATAAAATATAACACATAGTGGACTGTACTGTATGATAACACGGTTACTGAAGATGAATTACTGAAATGAATGAGTAAAATTGTAATTGGTGTCGGATGAAATAGAGACCTGTTACTGGATTCCCAGCTAATGATTTTAAAGTTAGCAGAACTTTCTTTCTGCACTAATGGAAGGCATGGCTACAGCAGTGTGTGTTGTGTGTTTTAGAGGACGTACCTTGCTCTGTTTCCTCATTGCAACTGGGTTAGAACAGATTAATGCAAATATTCTGTGTGAATATTTTGAAAAGGGCATGAGATGACGTTTTGAGTTCGTGTTCCATTGATAGTAATAACATTTGCTGGAAGATGGATAGAAATTCCTAGCACACAATGATCAGTGAACGGCCTTCAGGATTATGAGAAAAGATGACAGTAGCAGGTCCAATGCAGTGTACCGGGTGGCTAAACATATCGAGCAAGGGCTAGGATTCATTTTAGGATGCAGTCCAGCCATAATCATCTGTCTTGTTAATTTATGTAAATCAATTTACTGCAGTTGAGTCTCTCAGAAAATGCTTAAGGATGCATAAAGTTTGTGTTGATACATATGCGGCCGGAATAATTCTCTTTGAAACACATTGCGATGGATCCTCACATAGCACTTACTATACGACGCCATTTACAACTGGCCCCTATTCACTTTTCTATACTCTTAGCAGTATTTGCTGTTTTGCATATCATCCTCCACCATTTCATGTGTTTTTACTGAATGACTGTTTGGAGAACAAAATAGCAAAAAAAGTCATGATGTCTCCAATGAACCCTGCTACTTTTAATTATTTGAAGAAGGAAAATTTGAGCCTTTGTCAGTGAAGAAACCTTCAGATACCGTATATTGTTCACTGACACAGGTTACCACATGATAAAATTGATAAAAATTAAATTTTTTAAAGAGTTTCAATGGCTAAAGTATAACCAAAAAGACTTTATGCTTGTTTCTCAGGTCGAAACTATCGTTTGTGGCAATCAACCATATACTGTAGATTTGGTTGGAATATTCGGGAATATTTCTTTCAGTTTGTCATTGCAAAATTTCCAAAAAAAAAAAAAAAAAAATTCTGAAATCCCAGTGCGTGTCTCTGCTTCTATATACTCTTGCCCTGTAGAGTCCATCCCAGTGTCAAGACAGGACAATGAATTAATGAGACATCAGTTAGCTCGGAGAACGTGCCATCAATAAAAGCCCCGGTTTTAATTAAGTGGAGATACAGCGTAAAGCCTTTTTACAGCTCTCCTTGAGAAAAGGAAGGGGCGTTCTGTTTCAGAAATCTGGCGTCAGATCAAATACACAATGCAAGGGAAGAAAGAAAGAAGCAAACAAATTAGTTTGGCTTGTGAGGTAATTGCGCGCTATTGATTTTACTTATCTGTTTGACTGTGAACAATACCCGAAAGTGCTTTGTTGCTTTGAGTTGCTTTGGATTTTGCTGTCGCTCTCTATTAAATGATCAATTTGGTCCTATTGTTTGCTTTGCCTGAGCTAAATATAAAAGTGACTAGGAAGATACATCACTTTTGCTCCTTCTTTCTCTCCGTTTCTGAGTCTATCAATTTGTAACAAGAGCGATTCTTGTGCTTGTGATTTGTTTAATGAAAGGACTCCGACATATGGCCTTGGAGATGCTAAAATTGTTGGAAATAGAATTTTTTTTTACAAAATTGAGCTTGAAAATCAAGTATCAACATACCTCAAATATGCCTTGATTCATGAAAAGTGATGCATCTCTCTGCACAGCCCTGTCTTTATCTCTTAATTTGTTTTCTAAGGTGTCTCATCACTGGTCTCTGCCACCTTCCAAAGGGTAAGTTAAATCTACTAAAACAGCGAGCAAATGAACAAGAGAATAATTGGACGGCACGAATACTCCATAAAACTAACAGCATTTGTGCAGTGGTTGGCACCTGGCAGGGTTGCCAGGTTTCAGCAACATGTCCACCCCAAATACATTTCAAAAACACACATGCAAACATTTGTGCACTGGATAATAGAGACATGTTTTGATCCCTTTTCTCAGTCTTTGCGTAAGAAACACGTTCACCGTGGTGCGCACGCATTTCTGCTTTGCAGTATCTGCAATACGCATTTTTAACATTACACTTTCCCTTTCTTTGCCATTACATATGATTATATGAAGATGAAATTGCTTAGAGTATTTATTCTGATTATTTGATTGGAACAAGATCTTGGCAGCCTTAGACTATTTTTTATAACTAGTCCCAAAAAATGCCAATTGCAGACTGCGTTTTTTTTTTTTGTTTTGTTTTTTTTCACCCACAACCTTGTTCCAAATTATGAATAAATTATGAATGAAAGGATTAACAGACAAATAGATCAGAGGCCCACCCACGTGGTATCACAGCTTCGAATTAGCATAGGTAAAGTCTGCTCAAAACAAAAAATAACTTCTACTTGATGAAAATGTGCCTCACATGTTTCCCCATCCTTTCCCCTTCAGTGAATTGACCAAATTTATTTGCGTTTGGTCAGAAAAGCATAGTTTTCAGTTATGGATAAATGAAGCTTCAAAATAACATCTTCCAGTTTTAGGGATCTACAACTCTGAGTTACTGTAGCAACATTATCATCCAGTTTCCTTTTTGCCTTTAAAGCAAGTCACATGACTAGATGAATCCGTTCGAAAAATCAGTATGAATGCCTTACTGATTGCTGTAATTGGTTGGACAGATCCAGAGTATTCAGTCTGAAGCTCCAGGGTGATTATGGACCAGTCTATGGAGGTCACCTATCAGCCGTACGTGGGCTCCTGAGGAGACTAAGGGTTGCAGACACTCTTTATGGTCTTCATCAAACCAGATCAATGGGATTTCTGTTTTGCAGGAGCATGAGCAACTACAGATATGCCATGCCTTGCAATTCTCAAAGTGTCAGATTCATCACGGCTTGTCAGAAGCATTACCTTCAAACTGACAAAATGGAGAAATTAATTTAAGCAGACGTCCAGTTACACAGGCATGCAGTCATTATGCAAATCCTTTCCTTTGGAAGTGAACTGCGAGTGAACCTGTTCCATGGATTTTACAGCCCAAGTTCGGTGGAGCTTATATATTAGTGATTATTCAACAGCGTGGTTCACATTACAGCGGATGAAATATCTGCAGTGGTATGCGACCTCAAGTTCTCCTTCACTGCTTGCACATTAATTGTCGCTGTTAATAAAATGTACCTTCCCACCTATTTCTGTATTGTAAATTCCATGAGACTTGTTTTGTTTTATGTATAGAATATAACAGAATAAAGATGAAAGAATAGTTCAACCAAATATGACTAAAGCTGTCAGGTAGCATGATCAGCATAAGCGATACATAACCATAAGTGCATTTATTCTTGAAATATTCTGCTAGATATCAGCTAAAGTACATAGCACATTTGGATAACAGTATCCTGGAGACATCAGCCATGCAGCACCACTAAGTGCAGTTGTGGTGTGATATGTTATGGATGTAGCAAGCCTTAACAAAGTGCAGCACAATGAAATTGGCCTGAATTTAACAGACGAACTGGTGCTTCTTTTGGATTTGATTGTTTCCCTCCAAGGCAAAGTTCACCTGATGCTCCTAAAGTAAGAAGACGTGAGTGAAACGGTGCAGACTCACCATGTAGCACAAGGGTAATATAAGTGAAGAAAGAAATACCACTTATAAAGCTTCATAATCCTGGCTAATTTAGACATTCTCATGCTCGTACCTGGGCAATATCCAAAAACCTGATCGTCCAATAACTTTAATTACTATCAGATGGATTCGGATTCCCTAAAGACACGCTCGTAAGCCTGCGAAAAGCTTTTTCCTTTCCCTATTCGGCACGTTCGCCGCCATTCCACATTTTCCTATCTGACCTCCTGAGCATACAATTAAAGGTAATTACTACCTTTTAGAGCTTTGGCTCAACACCCTCCATTACAGGCCAGAGAGCATGTGTAAACACAGTCTGAGTGTAGGTCCACGGTGTGGGAGGTCAAAAGATCCAATTTGCATTGACAAGAGGACATGGCTACAATAATTAGCCTCTTGGTGAATAGCAGAGACGAGGGCAGCTGGTCAGGACAAGACGACGCTGACAGAAAACGAGGCTACGCCAGCCTCAGACATTAGTGCTGGTGTTAGCACTGTCTAATTAATATGGTTGTGATATTCTCAATCACTGCAGCGTGCTTTTAAAGTCATTAGCTGACTCATTAGTTAATGGAACATCCTAAATGATAGTTTATTAGCCTAAAGACATCTATAGATAATTTAAAAGTCTTTGGGCTTAGAGATTTTCTCTGCTTGGTTAACTTAAAGCAGCGCTATACCCAGAAAACCTATCTATGAGGGCTAAATCCGGCGTGATCCGTTAATACCTCCATCATTTTTACTTCAGATCACACATTTTCTAAGAGTGCTGTGTTTTAAGTCTTAAAGTGACATATTATCCTTAACCGTGGGTTTTATTTCTGTTATACATGTTGCCTCTCATTCAATCTCCTGCTTTCATCCCTTCTTTGAGACGCCTTTGAGATCTCAGTAGCCTGAGTGTCCCCTGGTGACCAGCGGGCAGCATTACAGTACAATCTCGCTTCAAAAAGACAACTTGTGTTGCTTAGTATATAATTATTCAAAAGCATCGCCTCTTTTTCTTGTGTCAAAATAAACAGAAGATGATTGATGCATGAATAGGAGAGCAAAAAAAATTTTAGTGCTGGAATGGCTCCTTAAAAGAAAGTGCCACCTCTGAAAATGAGAAATTGTTGATAATTACGAATGGATGTTAGAGCCAAGTTAATGGAAAATCTTAGAAGAGAGATGAGAGATATGTGTTCCGCAAACTCTACCCAGTGTCACCAGATGTCTTCAGGGGAAAGTAGGTAATGTGTGCTCAAAATGTGGCTAGAAGTCACCAGACTAATTTGCATTTACATCGAATCAATCATTTGCATATCAAAATGTTTTACAAGAAGTTGGAAGATTTTCTGAAGACACTTTTATGAGACTAGCAAATAATACATTATGATATTTTGTATAGAAAGTTTATATATCTATTTATGTATTTACATAATGCATATCTATCGAGAACGCAGACAAAAGGAAGCAGTGGTCCTGCGAAAGTCAGGAAACAGACGTGAAGGAAATGATTACAGATGGAATAGCTTCACTTTTATTGCTTGGAAATATTGGCAAATGGAGCGTTTAAAATAAAGAACAAAGAAGTGTGTGAATGGAAAAAACAATGGTGATCAGTGATTAACTGGTGAGAATATTGGTGATTAATGATTGTTTATTGGGAAAAATGGTGAACAGTGATTGATCATTGAAACAACTGTGATCAGTAAATGGTCTCTGGGAGCAATGTTGATCAGGGATTGGTCATTAGGAACATTAGTGATAAGTAATTGGTTGTTGGGAACAGTGGTTGCCAGTGATTAGTTGTAGTCAGTGATTAATTGTTTGGAACAGTGGTAATCAGTGATTAGTTGTAATCAGTGATTAATTGTTTGGAACAGTGGTAATCAGTGATTAGTTGCAATCAGTGATTAGTTGTTGGGAACAATGGTAATCAGTGATTAGTTGTTGGGAACAGTGGTAATCAGTGATTAGTTGTAATCAGTGATTAATTGTTTGGAACAGTGGTAATCAGTGATTAGTTGCAATCAGTGATTAACTGTTGGGAACAGTGGTAATCAGTGATTAGTGGCAATCAGTGATTAGTTGTTGGGAACAATGGTAGTCAGTGATTAGTTGTTGGGAACAGTGGTAATCAGTGATTAGTTGTTGGGAACAGTGGTAATCAGTGATTAATTGTTGGGAACAGTGGTAATCAGTGATTAGTTGC
>CM074919.1:25978667-26000353 GCA_037576815.1 Pangasius larnaudii | reverse complement strand
GTTGTTGGGAACAGTGGTAATCAGTGATTAATTGTTGGGAACAGTGGTAATCAGTGATTAGTTGCAATCAGTGATTAGTTGTTGGGAACAGTGGTAATCAGTGATTAGTTGTTGGGAACAGTGGTAATCAGTGATTAGTGGATTGGGAACAATGCTTGGTCTTGCTAGGCTCTTTTTGAATTGAAGTATTTAAAGAGGTCCAAAAAGTCACCACGTCTCGTGACAAAGTTGCTAAATCGGCAACACTGTTTTTACCACCATGCTGGCTCCTCAGCCAACATCATCCTTGCAGATATTCTAACCAAAAAATAAAAAGCAAATAAAAACGTTCCCACATTGTTTTGCTGAAATATATTTGTCTTTCTAAACTTGAGGTGTCACACAGTTGTCAAAAGCAAACTTCTGCAAATTGCAGCATAATTGGCCTGAATACCGGGACTGATGGATTGAGCAATCATGGACATGGGCACTTTCTTTTTTTATCCACCGTATTTCACCACCAGCCAAATTATTTCACAGCTCTCGTATACATCCGACATTATTTGTACGGCACACAAGCAACATTAGATTTAGCAACCTAATAGAGAATGCAATTCTATTTCTGCATTCTCTTGTGTTGTTTTATTTTTTTTCTGATATATGAGCTTGTCTTGAGCTACCCAGCAGGTTCGAAATATAATTACATGGTGTATGACCTTGCACACAATGCATAAAGCCCATATTCCTGTCTCGGCAGATTACTGCGTTAATGCAGGAGGAAGAAGGAAGCAGGTTTAATACGTCAGCTTTGTGATGCAGCGATTATTACACAACTTACACTGTGTTACTCAACTTTCATTTAGAGATACTGCAGCTGTGACTAAATTCTGCAAAAGTCAAAACAAATGAGTGGATTTAAGAAGCAATAAAAGCATGCAGTGTGTCTTTACTGATATATATTTTTAAAATGTAATATCAGCCACAGTATGCTCATGCCTCGATTGATAGGTTTCCAATTTGCGTGAATCATGGTCCTAATTATAATGACTCGCATTCCCCAAATGAAATCTTTTCACCGCAAACAAAGCAAGCCAAGTGCGACGTCTCCGAAGCGAGCCATTGATTTCCCTCTAATGAAACATACAATTAGCTTTTCTTAATCAAAATTCACCGTCGAGGTTCTTGCTTGTTTCCATCATACTGCTGTGAAAGCGACATGTGGAGTTGTTTAATCGAACAAATGGTCTAATTCAGTGGCTTGATTGGTTCCCATAATTATTTGATTTCATTTGCAGTCAGAAAGTGTGGCAAAAAAAACAAAACAAAACAGATCAATAATCATCCATCCGGCACAGAACCAAATAAAAATACAATGCTAGGCCATTTAGTTTCAGGATGAAGCGCTAAAACTTATGGAAAAAAAATCACATACACTTCACGTGTGATTATATAAGTAATATGTGGAAAAAAAATGTGTGAAGATCCATTTCAACCTGTCATGCCCTAAAAGTGCACCGTGAATTCACATGAACATGTGACACCATGTGAAATGTGGGATCATGTGAATATAAATGATTATAAATCATGCGAGAAAATTACTTCAGAAAAATAAAACCGCGTGCCGCACACATTAAAAATGAACATGAAAACAAGAAACGTGAAAAAGTAATATGTCAAGTTGAATGGATTATGTGAAAAAAAAAAAAATCACATGAGAAAATAAAAACATGGAACATGTTAAAGTAAAAAAAAACGTGAAAATAAAAGAATCACGTGAAATGTTAACATGAAAATAAATAAATTGTGTAAGAATCAGATGTAAAATAAATGAATCGTGTAAAAATCAGATGTAAAATAAATTAATCCTGTAAAAATCAGATCAAAATAAATGAATCGTGTAAAAATCAGATGTAAAAAATGAATCGTGTAAAAAATCAGATGTAAAAAAATGAATCGTGTAAAAAATCAGATGTAAAAAAATGAATCATGTGTAAAAATCAGATGTAAAATAAATGAATCGTGGAAAAATCAGATGTAAAATAAATGAATCGTGTAAGAATCAGATGTAAAATAAATGAATCATGTAAAAAATCAGATGTAAAAAAATGAATCATGTGTAAAAATCAGATGTAAAATAAATGAATCGTGTAAAAATCAGATGTAAAATAAATGAATCGTGTAAAAAATCAGATGTAAAAAAATGAATCGTGTAAAAATCAGATGTAAAATAAATTAATCCTGTAAAAATCAGATCTAAAATAAATGAATTGCGGAAAAATCAGATGTAAAATAAATGAATCATGTAAAAATCAGATGTAAAAAAACGAATCATAAAAGTGAAAATGTAAAAGTAAGTGAATCATGTGAAATATTATTCATGTGAAAAATAACCGTATGAAAAAATGAACATGTGAAAATAAATGAATCTTTTGTTACAATTACAATAGAAAAATTAGTAAATCATGAAAACGATCATATGTGAACATAATATCTTTAGGCAGACAGAGTGTTTTCACCAGCGTGTTTTTAAAATGGCTCCTTAGCCAACATGATCTGTACAGGAAGACAGCCAAGACAAGAGTAAAAATAACGTTAATTAAAACTTTTCCATGACAGTTTGGTGAAATATATGTCACTATTCCTTATAGTAGAGATGTCAGGAAAAGGAAGGAAAAAAAAAATGGGCTCGAACCAGATTGTTCATCTTTTTTTGGCTGTTTGCCAGAATTCAGCTACAGCGACACAGTGGCAGGTTTTTCCCAGAATGGAGCAAAGCCAGATTGGTTATGGACTCGCTGTCGATGGGTGAAAAACGGATAATTATAAAAGCGATGGCCGATAAGTGCTACTGGTAGCGTAAACACGGAAAGCATTTAATATGCATTATTATTAATATAAAAGAACGATTATAGTTTATAAAGCACCTCAGAGGCCTGTTGATTTCTCACCGGCACCTGAAGAAGAGGACCGAGGGCTGAAAACGGGGATGTCAGGGAAGTTTAAAAGAAACAGGCACATAAAGGAGGATAAATTAATTTAGGCAAAAGTGGTTTCTCAGATGGGACATTATTCAAGGTTGAGAAATGATTCTCTTCATGTTCAGCGTCCTACAGCGTGCCTAAGAAATGCGCTTTTCCACTTCTTAATAAAAATATTCCCAAATCTCTCACATGGCTCTCAGAATGCAGATTGAGAAGAGGACCCTTTCTCAGTTTCTGCAGTGAGATCTCTGACCGGCTTTATTTATATATATATATATATATATATATATAAAATGTATATATATGAATTAGAAATTATGAGTGAATAATTTCTGAATTAGGTTTATGCATTAATTGAACATGAAACCCAAAAGCAAAGTTTGAAATGGAAAGGTTTATGTTATTTCCTTTCAAAATCCTGCTGTTGTCATTGGTTATTTTCTGAGGAAATAGGAAGCGTTTAATTTCTTACTTAAGATACTTAAGATAAACCAACAAAACCGAAGATGTGATACATGGTAACTGTACAGTTTTGGTGAGCCTGTACCCACGGTCGCCTTATATTCCTGTTCTTGGCTGACAAAAGTGGAACCTGATTTTTATATATTATATATATATATATTTTTTTAACCAGGGTTTTATTTGCTTCCCTCTCCGCAACATCAAAGCTAGTGCCACGTTCACTTCTGTGTCTCTCTGTGGTTAAAGTGCTGAAATGAGACTTGTGTCTTGTTTTACAAACCCTTTGTGAGCAGCAGGAGGCAGTGTAATGTCCCATCACTAATGTCTATACCCAGTCACACTTGGCAACGATACCAAATTACCACCTCAAGCCTGACAATAATGATGTTTGCTTTGGGCACAATGAGAGAGATGTTTTAATTTTATGAAACGCTCATGTAATTTTGGAAACAATTTTTGATACCTCGCCACTCGACTGACCATACTGCTGAATATCATCTCCTCTTCCTTTTTATCATTACTGTTCAGTCTCAGTCTCAGTAATGAACACAAAGTATAAACCAAGAGAATAGAGCACTGGTTCATTTTAAATATGAATGAAAAATGAATCTGCGATTTTAAATTTGTATCACATGGGATCACACTGAATATTTTTTTTTTTTCCATTTTGAATTTTCTGTATCCAACTTCAGTGGAAACAGCTAGAGCGGAACTCCAGCTGCCAGATATTTTGTCTTTTTTTCTTTGAATGAATATTTGAAAAGTATAATTCAGGGGGAACTTTGCTGCTATAACAGCCTCCACTCTTCTGGGAAGGATTTTGGAGCGTGACTGTGGGGATTTGTGTTCATTCAGCCGTAAGAGCATTAGTGAGGTCGGGCGCTGATGTTGGGCAAGAAGACCTGGTTCACAGTCGAAGTCGCAGTTCATCCCAAAGGTGTTCAGTGGGGTTGAGGTCAGGGCTCTGTGCAGGACACTCGAGTTCTTCCACTCCGACCTTCACACACCATGTCTTCATGGAGCTCGCTTTGTGCACAGGGGCGTCGTCATGCTGGAACAGGTTTGAGCCTCTTAGTTCCAGTGAAGGGAAAATGAAAAGCTACGGCACACAAAGACGTTCTATACAACTGTGTGCTTCCAAGTTTGTGGAAGAAATAGATTTGTGTATCTAAAACCACTGTTTTCAGTTACGTATAAAAAAAGTAGATAATGAAAGTTATCTTAATGGGATATTATTTTATATCAGTTAACATTTTAGCATTGTCGATAGAGGTGTATTTACTTTACTGTGTCAGTAAAGAGTTCATTCTACGCACAATGAAAATGAATATCGGTAATGTTAGCAATTTAACCAACTTAACCAGCTGAGCCAAAATGCCTAAGCCCAATATCACAGCCAGTTGTGCTTAGTTAATCGTGAAAACGTAAAATGGCACAGGAAAAAAAAATGGCACAGTTGTGCTTTTTTGGAAACGTAACATCTTATATGTAATTATCACATCATGTTCGGACCAGTTTTTACATATTCCTCTTCTCAAGCATGCTGCATGGCTCTCGTTTGTTTTGTTCCGTTCTCCGTCCTATGCGTTTATATGTTACGGACATGAGCTGTCGTTTTGGTTTTAATCCTGTCTCCACCTTGGTGTTATTATCGCTTTATTTCCTAAATGTGTGCACCTGTTCTGTGTTCGACCCGTAATGAGTTTCTCCACATTCAGCATTCCCTGTGTTTTCTCTCCATCCTCATGGTGTTATTGTTGTGTTTGGCATTTAAGCCCAAGCCTTAGTTTCCGGTGTTTCCTGTTCTTGGTTCATCTTCGTACTTCCTTGGTCTCTTTTCCGAGTTTGTTAAGTGCACCTGCGCTCTCTCTCTCATCCTGGAAACCTTTTGCTGGACAGCAGATTCCTCTTCTCACCTATTTGGCTTGTCTGTTTATAGGATTCGACATTTACCCACAACAATGTCGTCACTTTCTCAGGTGTTTCATCCTCGTACTCTTCTCTTTGCTCTGCTTTGAAGAATTACGGTTTAGGTTCATTTAGATTTCACCTCTATAAATATGCTTCATTCTCCACCAGGAGCCATGACAGAAAAGGAAACTCCACAGAGAGAGACGATTCTTTGAAGTGACAATCATCGGAAAAAAGCTTTCTCTAAAGTCTTGCTTTCATGCTAGCTGCAGTGAAAAGTCTTTCATGGTCTCACCAGAAATTCCTTATAAATCTTTGAGTAAAACTGAGAGTCACTTTGCAAAAGCGCCAGAGAGCATTTTATTCAGAGGGAATTTCTTAAAATGTTCTTACAACTCAGAAATGTTAAGCGACCGCCTCCTTGTAAAAGCTTCTCTTCACAGATGTAAAAATCTCGTTTAGATATTTTTATGATGAAATCCCTGAAATGCATGTTTTAGTCTAGACTATAGACTTAATATCTCATTGTTTCAACTTAATAACTTCTTATTTCATGATATTATGCTGTGATTTTGACTTAGGTTTAATAATATTTGGCTAAAATTCAGGAAATTAGTCTGACTGATAAAATTTTTGACACTCCACAATTTAAGTTGCAGTAACAAGATAATGTGCCAAAATGACGAGATAATATATTGAAATAATGAGTAAGTTAATGAGTAAGTAAATAATTAAGTCGAAATACTGGGACGGTAGTAAGTTCCTCCAAAAGTAATGAGCTACTAATAACAAAATAAAGAGTTACTAAGTTAAAATAATGAGATCTTGAAATAATTTATTCAGTTAAAATAACAAGATATTTAACCAAAATATTGAGATAGTATCTTGAAATAAAAAGTGATTAAGTCGAAGTAACAAGTCAAATGAGCAAGTTACTATGTTGAAAGAATGAGATAGTATCTTGAAATGACAAGTTATTCAGTCAAAATAACAAGATAGTAAATCAAAGTAATGACATGACGTCTTAAACTCCGTTATAAGTCAATAAAAATTTGTTATTAAGTCAAAATAACATGATAAAGTCAAAATAATCATATGTTGAAAAAACATATTAAGTCGAAATAAGATAGTATCTTGAAATAGCAAGTTATTAAATAGAAAGTAATGAGATACTTCAAAGCACTTCTGTATGTCGTTCTGGATAAGGGAATCTGCCAAATGCCATAAATGTAATGAGTTATAATTTGGCATAACAAGTTACTGAGTTAAAAAAAAAGAGATATCTTGGAATAAAAAGTCCAAATCTGTCAAAATAAGATACATAAAACTTAAAAAAAAAAAAAAAAAAAAAAATTGAGTTATTAATTCAAAATAACAAGATATTAAGTCAATATAATGAGATAATATTTTGAAATAAGTTTTCAAGCTAAAATATTGAGATACTAAGTCATAATACTGAGATAATATTTTGAAATAATAAATTAAGTCGAAATCACAAGCTGATATTTTAAATAACAACATACTAGCAAGATAGAACTAACTCAAAACAATGAGACAGTATCTTGAAAGAAGTTATTAAGTTGAGATAATGAAAAGTCAAAAATTACAACACTGCCCAGAAACATAGAAAGGTTTTTTGAGCTTGAGGTTCTGGGGTTCAGTATCTTATAAGATTAAGCAATTCAGTGAAAGTTTGCAAGTCATAAAAGTCTATTTTACTCTTAAGGCCAGTTTGTTTTCTTTGTTTATTGGAGTTTCTGAAGCTTATGTTAAATTCTAAGGGGATTTTTTTTTTCCCCACCTAAGAGCTTTTAACTCTGTAAGAAAAGGGCAATTACACTTTAAAGGTCAAGCAGCCGATACAGAACGTCCTTTTCACTGGCTTCCTAAATTTACCAGTTTCCTGAAATTGGTTTCATGCATGACCTGTCTAATTTAATATTGGAGTGTTGGCGCTGTTATATGACGCAGTTTATAATATCACGAACGGATTGGACTGTAGACTCCAAACCACTCCGAGGAGATGTGAACCATGTTTAAACTTTAAAAGCTCACCCTGCAGTTACACCACAAAAATAGTCATCAGACAAAAACAAATGTAGCCTTCTGCAACCAAGGAACATGTGGCCTCAGGGATTAAGAGGCAGCGTAATGTCGACATCGCCTACGACGGTTCACCAGGGCCATTTCTTTTAACAAAAGACACACCAGCTCTTGCATATGGAGCCCCATGAGGGTCACTGAGGAGAATTTCTGTACTACAATCTGTACCCACTGATACAGGCTGCATTTAGCCGTTTCTTTTCTAAATAAATTCGCTCTTAGGGATGAAGCATTACGTGATGTGTTTTGTAGAAAGTGTTGAAATTTGTTAAGAGTTTGTAATAACTTTAGTTACATGTGATCGGGTTATTGAGTGCTGTGCACTAACTTTGTCTAAGAAATTGAGAAAAACAGTAATGGTATGTTAATTGCATGAAACGTACGGAAGTCAGTAAGCGGGTCTGGTTATTTGGGATTATTATTATTATCATTATTATTATTATCATCATTATTATTAGGGGCCAAGCACCAACCGCCATCATCAGGACAAATTTGGGCCTAATTTGGAAGTACATTTATGGTCATAACTTTTGAACCATGTGTCCCTGGGTCGAGACAAGTTCAACGCACCCTATGTCGTCAATTCCCACAAAATTAGATTTTCCCCTCATCTTGGATTTTGTCAAAAAACTGTTTTTTCTCTACTCCTCCTACAAATCGTCATCTTCAGAGTAAGGCTCACAAAAGTTATCAAAAGAATTTTGAATACTACAAACATTTTGTTCGCAACGGGCCAATGACTCTCATCAACAACTTTGCGCACTGACACAAAACTTGGTAGGCATCTTCAGGACCATGGCCTGAGGCTATGCGACAAATTTCATGCCAACACCACCTAATGGCCAAAAGTCACAATAACATACTGAAAATGCTTACATTATTATTATTATTATTATTATTATTATTATTAATATTGTTTTTGTTGTTGTTGTTAGTGGTTGAAACATGAAATGCTTGGAATTGGAATTGTTAGGTGTTTTCGTATTAGGGGACCAAGCACTTAAGTAACTCAAATGCGCTCAGCTGTAACTCACAAAGTGTTTCATGAATTCACACAAAACTTAAGAGATTCTGGGGATGACTGCAAAAATGCTGGGGCGTGGTCATCAATTGGTGGATCTGTAACTTTCAAGTAATTTTGAAATGAAATTTGGTATACTGCATTGTGGTGCTAATCTGTAAGGTGATGTCATTCATTCATTCATCTTCAGTGGCCATTTTATCTTGGTTAGGGAAGTCTAATGAACATGAGCCAATGGCCACTTAGCTTTCAGCAGGCACTTGATTGTATTATTCATAGAGATGGCACAATACCACTTTTGCTTTTCTGATACCGATACTGATTATTATTACTCATTGTTACTATCGAAGTTAGTTTTCCTGGTAAATTTCATTCATAAAGTTCATTCATTAGCACCAATGCATAATGTATTAATGGTTTTAGATAAGTGCTATGTATTGTAAAGTGGGACCAACACTGCATGAATTTAAACAGCATGTAAAAATGAAGGATTCTTGTCACAGTTGGACTGAAGATATCACTCAAAATACAGGGAAAATCCAATTTTCTGAATATAGCCCCATTTAATAGACTGAAGTGGATGAAGCAAACAAAGAGAGGAACCGAGAGAGGGCATCAATACTAAGTAGAATCCTCAACCCGTCTGTTTTGGCTTGAGAAGCAACGCTCACCACGGTACTTTACCACACAATTAGAGGTAATTAGCGGGGCATGAAAGGCCTATAGCACAATTTCAGAGTCAGGCTCAAAAGTTAATGACTCCTGGCATGGTCTGTGAGCGTGTACGGAACATGAATCTCTATGTGGCTGGAGGTGTGCCGCTAATTTCAGGCCTTTGTGATCCTGAGTGGTGACGCCAGGAGATTAGTGCCATGTTCACACAGAGGAAGGGGGAAAAAAAAAAGATCCGTGACTGCAGATTTGGAGCTACACAATAAGCAGCCATTTAAAGACCTTCATGTTGGCACATTAGTTATTCTGGAGTGGACTGAAGACTTAATTGCATTATACTACAATATTAACATTCATTTTACATATGCACGCACATATAATGGAGTACAGTACAACCTTTCTCTAATTTTCCTATTATATAACACAGAATACACCGTAGTACATTACACTGGCTGATGATTGTGCCTGAAATAATGGCATAAATGTCACAGATTAATACAAATTATCTCCAAGAATATCCTCACAGAGCTTTAATGGAAGCTGTATCAATGGGATGCCTCATTAAGACTGTGCATGTGCATTTATCAACACGGAATTGACTTACGGTGGTCTGAATTGGCAAAAATTGGACAAATGCACAGACTTTGTGTGTGTGTGTGTGTGTGTGTGTGTTAACATCCGGAAACCCCTGAAAGCAGCTTGTTTAATAAACTCCAGAGTGAATGTAAAGCCAATAACTTCCTAATGGCCTCTGTTTTTTTTTTCTTTTCTTCCCCTTCTCTCTTCCCCCGCACACATTGAAATTGCATCTGCAGCTGCCAGTATACTTTACACCACATTCCCAATCAGAGAATGTCTGCCAAACCGGCTCTCTTCAATCACTTGTAGGGCGCAGTGGCAGAGGAGTGCGCTCTGATTGAAGTGCACTAGCAATCAGAACGCGGCCGTTCGGGGCTCCCCTGCAGAGTTAGACTCTCTCATAACTACAACACCCATACAAATATGTGAGACATAGATGTAAATCCTGGCGAGAGTGGGATTTTAAGAGCCAGGTGTCCCTATGAGGGGTTATCACCTTATTTTATTTATTTATTTATTTATTTATTTTTGTATATCTGATATATAAATGCCCGGGTTTTAAAACTGTAATTCCATCAAATATTGAACTGATTCCAAATAGACCTTTTCTACTATAATTTTCCTTCACTGAAAAAGACAATTTATATATAAAGATTCAGCCGCTTAATTTACATTAGCATTTACACTGGGAAAGTTATGTGTATTCAGATTCGGGTTACGCACCTACTTCAATAGATTTTCTGGGCTTGTCGTTCAGATTACCCGTGTCTAGTGGGTTTTTCTTGAGTGGGTTGAGACAGGGTTTTTAACCACCTGTAAACACAAGCATTTACCTTCAAGCCAGAAAAAAATACTTTAAGAACTTTAAGAAGTGAAGCCAATAAATTGTGATCGTGAAATTGTAAGTTGTCGAAGTCTGTAATTAACATATGAGGTCTGAATGACTATGTGAACAATTTTAATATTAAATCACATGATTAACTCAACTCTCAGTACAGCCTAATGTGTTTTTCATTATCTAATTACATGGATTTCAGTGAACTACACTGAAAAAAAAAATTGACTATGTGTTATCAGTTAGACTTAAGAGGACATGTTGTGTACAGTTTAGATAAGAATATTAAGTTTCTCCTTAAAACATGGTTCCATTGCTTCTACTAAACTTAATTTAAACAATTTTCTAATTATCAGATTGAATTACGTAGACTGAGCATGATCAATTCACATAGTATTAACGTAAACCAATTACATTATGAAATCTCGTGAGGACATCGGCACTGATGGGAACTATTACTATCATATTAAATGAATGCCATTAAAGTATGTGTATTTAAAAAAAAAAGCACAGTGGTAATGTCAGATAATGAGGAGAAGATAGAAGTAGTTGCACAGGTAAAGCAGTGTTTTTAATGAAATGCATGCAAACAATTCCAAAAAAAAAAAAAAAAAACATAAGGCAGGTTCAAGGTCAAACAGACAAACGTCAGGTGCAGCAAACAGGGTTAAGTAGGCAAGAAAAAGGCAAACAATGAAACACAGATCAGATCAAACCAGAGAAACAGTGAAAACAGCAGCCTGATATAGTCAGGAGATATAGTCTCAATGCGTGAATGAATGAACGAAAGTCTGTTTTAAAGAGTCGCAGTGTGTGTGTGTGTGTGTGTGTGTGTGTGTGTGTGTGTGTGTGTGTGTGTGTGTGTGTGTGTGTGTGTGTGTGTGTGTTCTGGGGAGTGTAGTCCGAAGCGGGCATGTTTGTAGGCCGCGGTGTCTGCTGGGAAATGGGGTTCATGAATTGCTGCGACATGACAGGTGACGTGTCTGTCGCAGAACACCAGCGACCTGGGTGAGAATACAGGATTCGATTTTATTCAAGGCTTTGAAAATGCACGATCATAAACAAATTGTGTTAATGTAACAATTTAAGTTCAATCATGAGGATCCAATTTTTTTTTCAGTGTACACGTTTAAAGGCAACCAAGTTACTGATTTAAAAAAAAAATCAAATCAACACATTTCAACTGAACTGCGTAAACTGTATTGTTGGTATGAGCACAGCAGTGGACATGAAAAGGAATTACGGTGTTCTTTTAATAATATTCAAATAAAGTTAGGCACATTTTCCATAATTTCCGCTTTGTGAGTATGAGTACATGGTTTGTGATAGAAACGTATGAAGTATATTTCTGCTTTTTGGAAAATCACCTCAGTTATTTGTCAAGTAAATCCGATTATCCTAAGAGTGGAGATAGAAGTGTCAAGTGGATACAGACGTAAGTTTTCATTAAACTAATCCAGATTGTCAGAGAGATTTGAGATAAACAGGCACGGGTCAAACACACTGGCAATCGAGATTATGCGGGACAGACAAATAAGCTCATAAACATGAAGCAAAGGAAGATAATGAAAGGCATTCAGAATACCAGAACACACGGTAATGCATAAAGCTAAACAATGGCAAGACTTCGCGAAGTGTGTGTGTTTGTGGCTTATTAAATAGTCGTCTAACAAGAATCTTTGATGAGCCAGAGCTGATTAGAAGCATGGCGATTGAGAGAGAGAGGTAATGCCTGGACCAGCATGGATTTCGAACTCCTATGGGGTTTGATGAGCCTCTGGATGTGACGACTTTGAGAGTATGAACTTATGTCTACTATTCTATATTTTATACGATGACCAGCTTTAATCACTATTATACGTGAAACAGAATGTTAGAAATGCAATTGGTAGTTTACACATACTCCTGTCAGTATGATCTTAGCAAGATCTTACCTGTTTTTTTTTTTTTTTGTTGTTTGTTTGTTTTTTGTTTATTTTTTTTTTAATTTAAGCCAATTCTTCAAGCCCAGATGAAACTCTTTATTAATCCGTGAGGGAAAAATTGCCAAGTTGAGCCATCTGCTTAAGAGTTCTGGAAAGAAAATGTGCGATTTTGCTCATCAGTGATTTCCCCCCACTCTGGGTTTGGCAATTAACTCTGTCTGCTTCACTCTCTGCACGAAAACACGGGTGTAATACAGTTGGGAAAACAAGTGGATGGATCTCTGAGGCCTTGTAATGAGTAACTAAACATTCCGATCATATTTGCAAATGTTCGCTATAATCGTTAGGCTCTCTTTGTGGTTAGATTTTAAAAGCTACAAAAGCTGAAACGAACTAGACATAATAGTAAAAAAAAAAAAAAAAAGTAGCGTAAATAACTTAATTTGTCCAGTTGACTGAAAGAGAAGAGTGGAAACACACTCCAACATCATTAAATCATCATGACACAATCATAACCATGTGTGGTGTCATACGCCGTACCAGTTGATATCCAGTAATCTGATCTAAAATAGACTACTTTAGAACAGAAGCATGCCTAGCGGATGCATAAAAACGACAAAAATATCGTTCCAAAGTTCAAACGAGTGAGAGAAATCCCACATGTCCAGTCACTTTGACTTACTACTACTAAACAGTTCACATGGCGGTTGTTCTTGCTGACACAGAACTCAGGAGGGCAGGGTTTTTTTTTTCCAAGCTCGATAATTGATGATGACTGCACAGGGACTGATGCAGAAAGCAAGAGAGAGTGCGCTGTCAAATCAGGTGCATGGATAAAAGTGGACTTCTGCTGAGGAAAGCAATAGCCTCTCTCGCCTTGCTCATTAGCAACAGGAACTCCTTCGAATCACAATAGCAGCGTGTGCTCCAAACAAATCAAAGTGGCTACAAGGTGAACAAAATGACCATGGTTCACAGGGGAAATGCGCCGCGTGTGTTTAGCAACGCTCGAAGAAAAATATCTATATTATATTTCCCGTATGTCAGCAGTGAATTATTGCGGAGCACAGGAACACACAGTGGTCTATTGTAAAAGCTGAAAATATATACGGAAAGCGCATAAGTGTGTTTGGTTCAGAAGTGGATGCTAAGCTTGGATGCTAATGATGTTCAGTGTATAAGTGTGTTTGGCTCAGAAGTGGATGCTCAGCTTGGATGCTAATGATGTTCATTTTTGTTTCTTTTTTTTGTTTTTTTGTGGCCAGGTCAAGGGAATTACCTGATAGAATGCCAAATGCTGTTACAGCCTCCAGAAGATGAAAAATATTGTAAAGTAATGGGAAACAAAATGGGCAAGGAGAAACATTAGCAATACCAGAGCTAATGTTCTGAACAAATGCTATTCATTCGACGACAGAGTAACGATATACAGAAATGAGAGAGCTTGTGATGCCCTTTAGCAATCTAAAGTTCAAACCGGCCACTTTTAATGTGAACATTCTTGCAATTATCCAATCAGTCAATCATGTGGCAGCAGCGCAATGCATAAAATCATGGCGTTACAGGTCAAGAGCTTCAGTTCACATGAAACTTCAAAATGAGGGAAGAAAAACATGATCTCAGTCAAGTTGATGGCATGGTTGTTGGCGACAGAATTGAGAATTTCAGAAACTGCTTATCACCTGGGATTTTCACACACAACTCTAGAGTTTACACCAAATGGTGTGAAAAACAAAAAACATCCAGGAAGTGGTGGTTCTGCAGGCCAGGAATACCTTGTTGATGAAAGAGGTCAGAGGAGAATGGCCAGTCTGGTTTGAGCTGACAGGAAGGCTACAGTACCTCAAATAACCACTCTTTGCAACCGTGATGAGCAGAAAAGCATCTCAAAACCAAACTCCACCCCCTAGCTATGGATCTGCTTCAAAAAATTTCTACTTCAGTGGAATATGTTTATCCTGCAACACAGTTTCAGAAGTGCATGAAAGAATTCACACAAGCTGAGTCGTACTATAATTGTTCAAACTTTCCCAGCTTCTTGTGTATTTCAGGGCAGGATGGCAAGCTGTAGCTTCATGTTGAACCAATAATTAATTCATAGAAATTTCAAATGGGTCACTTTGACCAGAACAGAACATAAGGGCTAAGCAGTCGGAGTCTATCGGAACATGCTGGGGGCGTAAGTGCTTAGTTAAAGGACAGCAGTGGCCCATTTGTTCCACCTGGTTGGGCCTCATTCTGCAGTTTCAGGGAGAAGATGGAGGATTGTGCTAGGGGAAACGTGGCACCATCATGAGCGATGATGGATGATCCTACATCTCCGACCATCACGGCAGCATATGGAGCCGTCACGCTGATGTATGTGGCGCGCCAGGCCTGGTCAAGCAGCCATTTGGCGTGCACGGCCGAGCATTTCATCAAAGCGACCCAAATGCGTTGTGATGTAAATGATCATGCACGGCATGTTTAATCTGCCCTATCAGTAGGGGTAGGGATCGCAAATGCATTGCACAGGTGTGAGAGGAGGGTCAAATTTAAAATGAAATCATTTTATCAATCCTAGTATTTCAGTCACATGATTTTTCTGGGAGCGAATTTCTGGTTTCACTGCACGACATGAACGTGACTAGTGATGAAAAATGGCTAAAATTACTCACCTTATTTCAGAAGAGAATAAACAGTAATTCGACAAAGCCAGTGTAATCGATGTACTATCCCCTGACCTGCTGATTACACTCAAACTGGCAGAAAACTTTGTAAATTTGTATTTTCCTGATATAGTTTCCTGACTATACAGTATGAAGTGACATGTTTGGCTTATTTGTTCAATTTGTTTTAGTTTTAAGTTCTTTCTAGTGACCATCCTGATTTTGGGATCCTACTGGATATCACCTACAGCAATTTAATAGCAGATAATAAATTCACAAGAGGGTGCATAAGAAACAGGACAGCAGCACAAGTAAGACACAATTACCACACACAGCTGCTCGCTGTTTTCAGAGGCAAAGTGTTTCAACACTTGGCTCTTATGTGGGTTTTTTTTTGTCCCTGATGGCCCTTTTGTCAGTCTCTTTCTCTGTTTGCTCAGTGAATGACCCATCCACTGCAGCCCACGTTCAATCACACTAAGCCCACACAATAATAAGCACAATATTGGATTTTTCAGAGGTATTTCCCCCAGGAGAGAAAACTCGGTTTGAGCATTGCAAAAGTCAAAAGCAGGTAGGAGGATGAGCGGCAACACGCCGGAAGAAGTTATTGACCCAATAAGGAGACTGTACTCCAGGGCGCTCTGGGATCTCTGGGAAATTTATAGTATGTCCAATAGACATGAGCAGAAAGAAACAGGAGAACGGGTATTACCAGAGAAAGAATGGGGAATGCACCACTTTATTGGAAGTAAACATAGAAGCCTTAAAAAAAAACAGTGTTTTATGGGCTATTTGAACAAACACTTCCGCATTATAACCAAAACAGCACATCTGTTTCCGGCTTGTCCATTGGATTTATTTAAGCTTTATGGAAGGAGTCTCCAGTGTCAGTGCTTCGTAACAGAGGTAAAGCAGGTCTCGACCAAGGGTTTTTGCAGGTTCACACAAAAAAAGATGCATTTTTTTTATATTATTAACTTAAATAGTGAGCAGATATAATGAAAACAGGAACTGACGTGACCTAAGAGTGCCTTTAACATAAATTATCATGCTGCATACTTCTGAATTAAAGGTTTTTTCACGGAGCATACTTCATCCATAACACACATTACGAACAGCCTGCAAAACATTAGAATTTTTTCTATTTCTGGAACAACTGCTACAAACCCAACCTCCGACCCCGCACGCTCTGCTGTATGATCCAGAAAAGCGTGTCTAGTGTCAGATATAAGTTATCACTAAGCTGTTGTCTGAGATCATGCAGCACAGCTGGACTGAACCTTATCTATGGGCCTTTAAAGGTCAAAGTGCCCCACCTTTAAAGCAGCCCATGCACCCTTACATCATCTACCATGAAAGCCTAGAACACTGTGCCTTTTAAAGCACAGCATGGCCAAATAGAAGATACATGATAAAAAAAAAAACCCACCAGGGTCTTCGCCTCATGCACACAAGCTCAAAGGACACATAGACGTAGGAAGAGCAGAAAATATGACTCATTGCTCTTCTGGCATGTTACTGCTCATCCTCGTACCTCGTTTTGACTTGTATGCCGTATAAATTTGGAACAACTAATATCTACTCATTATTTGCTATAAGACTGAAGAATATCAGATAAATAGAAACCAAAACATGTAAAGATTGCATGTGCTAATACATTCAGTGTTCTACACAGAGATAGTAGGATATACTGTTGTAAATGCTGATGATAAATTTAAACTTAAAAGCAACTCTGGTTGACTTTGCAAGTCTCCTTGAATGAGGAACAGTTATCCAATCGTCTTACACTAAGCAACCCAAGTGTGTTTAAAAGAATGAGTATGGAACGTAGCCAGGGAAGAGTGGTTTTATTCAAAGTCGACCACTGCCATGCACTGCATTTTCCCTGAGTGTGCGGATTCAAATTAGCCAAGACACTGCTTTACTTAGCATTCAGTAGATGCGTAAAATAAAAAGGAAACATTACATGCAAACACGATCAATAACTCTGGCTTTAAAGATTTGATAGATCGATACACCAAAAGGGTATTCCATTTTATATCAGAGGACAGAGGAAGAATTTTTAATGTAACGTACCCTGCTATGTGAGGTGAATGTCAGTTCAAATATCTAATAAAGTCTGTCTGAAGCAGAGGAGGCGTGGCGAAGGGCTGGATGTAAATAAAAGGAGAAAACAAACGGAGAGCGAGCGGGTAACGAGTGAGTATCTACACCTTTGAATGTGGGCCTCTGAGGGGACCACAGATTAATATTTTGAGGCCACAAGTTAACATTAAGTATTTCAGAGCCACACATTATTATGTTGTGGTCACCAGTTGCGTAAAATTTGCTTAAGGTGATCCGTATTCATGATGGTATTCATGTTGTAACACCATTGACTCCAGTATGTCTTTATGCATCATTCCAAGATTGAAGTAAAATGTAATATTTTCAAAAAATCTCCATGACTATGTTCCTGTGGCTTCAATGGTCAAATTCCTTTGATTTCTACAGAGCTGCTGAGCTGATATAGTGGTTATTTTTCTTATAAGGTGTGGCCATGAATATTGCAAGATAGATATGCTCTTATCCATTTTATGTCACTTTAAGCTAATTCTCTAAACAAATAGATTGTTTCGCCTGTTCCCAGAGGTGGACAAAGTAAAACTATAATTAAGTGAAAGTATAGATAATGTGTCAAAATCGTATTCAAGTAAAAGTGGAAGCAAAGCCAAAAATATACAGAAGTGAAAGTAAAAAAGTTGCTACTTTTAAATGTACTCAAGTATTAATAAAAAGTCAAGGTTTTTAAACTGATGAAATTAATTCGAAAACTTAATAGTAATTACTTACCTAAATCTGTTAGAAGATGGGTTTTGTTCTATTTGAAAATAACATTCAATCTTTGTAAGTTTGCAATATTTACCATTAACTAGAACTTACTTGCTGTCTACCAAATTTATGTTAGCTACTGGAACTGATGCTAGTTTAACCTGGCATTATCAAAGAAAACAGGCTAGTATAGGCTAATGAATGAGGGACTCCTCGCAGATGACAAACTGGCACAACTCCTGATCATGAACTTGTTTGGATGCTAAATTGAAATGATTAGATGCCAAACTAACCTGACTACCTATCAATAGTCAACTCTGGCAGTCCTAACTATGACTGGAACCCCGACTATTGATTTATCTAAGCTGGAAACATTAATTACATTTTCAGCACTTCATTTAAAATAAATTTTTAAAAATCAATTTCACTTGCCTCCTGTTTCTTCACCTAAAAGGTGTGTTATCACTTTCTAATCAAGTCTGTAATGAGTGGTGGTGCGAAAAAAAAGTGGGGAGCGTTGGAACAAAAACACAGTGCTTGATTTATTCCTGCTGACTGAGGAGGAGTTGCCGTCATTTAGGGAGCTTTGATCCATCACAGCCAGTCGATGCTTTCCTTCAGGAATCTTCTTTCTGTCTCCTTCACCCACATGAGGCCACCAATGTGCAGATCAATTGCTGCGTTTCTCTCTCCACCTCCCTTCAAAGTCAGAAGAAGTTATTGCTAATTCAATAGAGGGAGAGAGAGCGAGAGACAGGTTCTCGCATTCCTCTGGGGATTCTCTCTTCATCTTGCTGCATGCTGCAATCACATCTGCGGAATAGCAATAATTACACTGCGCAGTGTAATTAACGGCCAAATTTCACAACGATTAATAACTTTTTACTTAAGCCTGTCCTGGCACACTGTAACTACACTTTACCTTGAAACATAATCATTAAAATACTTTAAAAATCAGATTATTTTTTTTGCACTAATGTAATGAATTCATTTAACATCTCATGGTTGAAACATCCTTTGCCACGAGTCATCCATGAAAATGTCCATTTGTGTGACAAATCTTTCACTTACGCCTGCTACCTGAACACACTCATCCCTGTGAAATATTTTGGAATATTCCATAACAGGAAGTTACATCATTATTATTGTGATATCGACTGATAAGGTCACGTTATAACAAGTATAACAATGTTACCCAAATTACAGATTTAAAGTAAATTCTTAATTGAAAACTAATTTGTAGCAAAGTATTATAATGTCCTTAATGTCTCCTCACTCAAAAATTTCAATATCCCAAAAAAAAAAAAAAAAAAAAAAAAGGTTTGGAAAAATTCTGAAATATGTCAATCTTAAAAGTGCAAATAAATAAATAAATAAATACTATTTTATTATAAAATATCATTTGAAAATATGGATCTATCTACTATGAAATTTTCTGGTATTTTACAATAAGATTAGATATTTCATTTAATTATTTCCAAACAAAACTATCTATCTATCTATCTATCTATCTATCTATCTATCTATCTATCTATCTATCTAGCTATCTATCTAACTTTAAAATTAAATTTGAATAAAAAAAATAACATTAAATTAAAAATAAAAGCCTCGCTCTTTGCCGTGGGACAATGCAAGCAACAATGTCAGTTATAGCGCATGGACTAGAGCAGCCCATAAATAAATAAAATAAAATAAAATAATAAATATTATAAAAAATATAATAAATAAATAAATAACTAGATAAATAAAAAGTGAAAAAAAATTATTTTGGCAGACAGAATTTTATTATAAAATATCTAAAATTTGAAAATATAGACTGCCTTACTATAAAACTTACTGGTATTTTACAATAATATTATTTTTTAATCTAATTATTTCAAAACAAACTATTTACCTACATATGTATTTATTTATTTGATTGTTTATCTAGCTATCTATAATTTAATCCTGAGTGCTTTCGTCCTTCATATGAAATATGACTAAAATGGGAGAAAATGAAGGGGGAGAAAATGTAAATTGTAAATTAACAACAACAACAACAACAACAGCAGCAGCAGTAACAACAGCAGCAGCAGCAGCAGTGTTGTGAACTCATGGGAAAGTATCCCTGAATCTAATACATGCTAGAAGCCGCCCGATGACGCAATCACCCAATTTGCATATTCATGAAATCGGAGAGCTTATTTGCATATCAAAACGTGTTTCATGAAAAAAGGAGGATTTTCTGAAGACAGAATAGAAATATTTTATCAGAATAGAAAATTAAAATTCTTAGCAGTGTGATAGATAGATTGGGGGGGGGGGGGGTTGTATTGGGAAAATTATTCCAACAATGAATTGCAACCACAATATCTAATTGTGATGAACTGACTGAAGAAATTTCAATGTGAAAAAAAAGTAGGCCTGAAAGTGAAAGTCAAAATATCGGTATTATTATGAGATGTACATTTTTTTTTGTTTTTTTAAAGATAAGGACACGTCTGTTTAAAATGGCCTCTGTGATACTTTACCACACTGTAATATTATTATAATGGATTCTTGAATAATACTGAGACATTAGCCGTTCAGAGTCTCAGTTATTTCTTGGAGAAATCAGCTGTGCATGAATCCAACATACTCTCCAGACAGACTTCAAATATATAAAGCTATATAAAGCAACACCATTCTGGGTTTTTTTCGTCTCCGTATCAATATTTGCCTCCATCTTAGTAAACCATATGCAAGCTGTTTGAGGCTTTGTGAGGCTTTTTTTTTTCCAGATAATCAGAAGATCTGTCTCTCTCTGAGTCTCCTTCAGTGTGTATGAGGAATTGCATTGAATTAATTTGACAAAACCATATTGCCAACTGATAAAATAAAAACTTTCAACCGAAGTTTTGCTTTGCTGGGAGAAATTCATGAATCAAGCCTGTTATTACATCAGAAGTCTGTCCTGGAGGTTTACCAGAAGCCATTGTCCTTCACGGTTCAGGTCATGTGCAGTGTGTAAAGAAGTGTTTCAGTGCTTTTTCATAAAGTTTATTTCCTTGTCTGGCTTCCTGGCTTATGGGAAACAAATGCCTGTAATACAACTATTCGAAATGTTCCTGGTGGCGCGATCGATACTGAAGATGAAAACGTTCCCCTTTAAATCTGGCCTTGGAGATATGTACACAATACAAATGGCCCACTGATAGCGGCTCATTACATACCAGCTGAGCACATTCTCGAAATGTATTCCTCATTCTTAACCTTGCTCTGACAAGCTCATTTTGAAGCGAGGGCAAGGGTTTAAAAGAGGAAGATTCTTCAAGCAATAATGTTACGTTATTAGTTATGTAAGTATGTCATGTCATGTGATTGCTTTCTAAAACTTTGCGCTAAATTCTAATTATTCAGTTATGCTCAGTAAGTGTTTGTTTCTTTCTGAGTTTATACCTCCTGCAAGTACTTTTTTACAACACTTCTTCCAACTGTTAGCGCAAAGTTACCTCAAGTTGTCTAAGACGTCTTTGTATACGCTGTAGCATTACGATTTCCCTTCACAGGATCTAAGAGACGCAAACAAACACGCTGTTCTAATGCCCCTGTGCATTAATCAAGGGTCTCAATACCACGACTGAGGCGAGACCCTTGAGCAAGGCACCGAACCCCCAACTGCTCCCCGGGTACCGCAGCAAAAAAGGCTGCCCACTGCTCTGGGTGTGTGTTCACGGTGTGTGTGTGTGTGTGTTCACTACTGTGTGTGTGCACTTGGATGGGTTAAATGCAGAGCAC
>CM074919.1:25962475-25978567 GCA_037576815.1 Pangasius larnaudii | reverse complement strand
GTGTGTGTGTGTTCACTACTGTGTGTGTGCACTTGGATGGGTTAAATGCAGAGCACAAATTCCAAGTATGGGTCACCGTACTTGACCACAAGTCACTTCACTTCAAATCGAGCAAATGACGACATGATTTGCCAAAGCTGGACTGGAAGAACCCGAGTGGCCTACACAGAGCCCTGACCTCAGCTCTCGACTGCGCCCCGGGCCTCCTCACTAACGCCCTTATGTCTGAATGAACCCAAATCCCCACAGCCATGCTCCAAAATGTAGTGGAAAGCCTTCCCAGAAGAGTGGAGCTTATTATAACAGCAAGCACAGGAATGGGATAAATCTGGAATGGGATGTCCTGATGTTCAGGCATCCACAAACTTCTGGCCAAATAGTACACCACTTACCAGTGAGATTAGATATGTCGTGTGCCCCACATTATGGCCATTGGCTCCTTATTAGTCAGAAGATTTTGTCGCATCCTGGGAAAAACCTGGTGAAATATGGTGTTTCATGTCAAAAACAGCAGGTTTTCCTGAACTGAGCTATGCTTCTCTTTTGCAATCACAAGTAAAGTCATGTAAGGAATAAAACACAACGGGACATGCTGGTATAAGAAAATAATCAATGACAGGGTTACCAGGGTTACTGTTACCAGCCCGAAGTTGATTATTTTCCAATAACAGTAACACACCCCTTATACCTCAGCAAGTATATATATATATATATATATATATATATATATATATATATATAAATATTCTGAAAAAGAAGAATGTGAAAACGTTTCAATGACAGTTTAGTATTCTATAAAAAATCTAGGTTTATTTTGTGAACCGTGTTTTCTGGGGTTGTTTCGCATGCTTTAGGAATTAATAACTACTATATCTACTGGTGTATGAAAGGCTATTTGTTATGGTTCTGTATTACCACAGGGCAAGTTGTGAATTCAGGTCCCCAGAGTGCCACTGCTGGGCTCTTGAGTTAAAAACCCTTAACCCACATCTTCTCATCACCATGCGTGGATTAATTCAGTTCAAATTTATTTGTATAGCGCTTTGTAACAATAGACAAAGCCAGCTTTAAAGAAATCCGAATGTAGCTCTAGATCACTAATGAGCACTCCAGAGGTGAGAGGAGGAAGAAACCTCACGAGGAGAGCTGGACAAGCAGAAGTAGATGGATGAAGCAGGTCAGACCGGAAACCAGCGATAGTCAAATAGTATTTCCCAAAAAGAGTTTGTTAGTGAAGTGGTAAAAAATACATTCTGAACAAACGGCAAAAACGTTCACTAGATGTGCTCCCCATCACTTGCCGGAGCAAAAAGCTATTATATGGAATATATAATGGACTTTCAGTAGATGAAGGCGAGAAGAAACGGAACGAGTGTTGGAGGCTGGAACCTGTAAGGGATAGAGTCTCGGTCATGCACGATTCTGAACTTGAACCTTAACACTCTACTTGGTCACTACGTAATTCCATACGGGTAGAGATCTTCATTATTATTCTAAAATAGTACGAGTAAAGAAAGCCCTTCTCTGAGCAGGGTTGAACTATTTCACTCTTAATGCGTGTTGAAACCAATTGACCACCTGTTTTAAAAAGCTATTTGGGAATTCTTTGTTTACGCCAGTCAGGTGAATTTGGCTAAACAAGCCACGTTGGAGGCATGAGGGAATTCTCGGAGCAGGAGTAAAGTCTGTTTGACTTGGTAAACACTCGCTTGTGAGTCAGTGTTATGCATATGGTCCTGGATGAGCTCCGAATGATGAGCTGCAGTCAAAACGGGCACAGTTTGTGTGGAACCAGGTGTGGAGCGAATGAAAACAGAAGGGCGGCACTGATTAAACAGTTCGGCAGAAATTTGGATAACAGCTTGTTGAATTCCCCAACAACCGTTGTGAGGCCTGAGGTAGATGAGGAAATCAAAAGGAGAAAACGCACATCAAATGCGATGCTTGATGTTGTGCCATCTGACACTCGCACTTCACGCCAAAGCGCGCATAAGCGAGAAATAAAACCCACCGGAACGTGCTGTTGTAGGAAAATAATCAACAAGTAGTGGTGGACTGGTGAGCTGATTATTATTATTTTTTTTAATATATTGTATTTTATTCCTCTTATAAAACGATTACAATTTTTACTAATTAAAGAATGACAGTTTCGTGTTAGACGTGTCTGTGTGTTTGCTGATCTAGTCTCTAGAGTTTGCTGAGGATGGTGCAAAAAAACAAAAAAACCATCATAGAAGAATGGAGGAATGCTACTATAACTCAAATAACCACTCTTTACAACCGTGGTGAGCAGAAGAGCATCTCAGAATGGGTTTGGGCTACATGTTGAGCCTTGAGATGGATGGTCTACAACAGCAGGGCAGAAGATCACACTCTTGAACATGAATCTGGGGCTGTGCCTGTGCCTGTTCTTGGCTGACAGATGTGGAACCACATGTGGTCTTCTGCTGTTGTGTTGTTTTAATTTGTTTGTTTTTTAAAGCAACATCATCCTTTAGCCTCCAGGATGCTAGTAATAGATATCAGCGAATAAGGCCAGAATCCTGTTTCTCAGCCCTGCTATAGACCTTGCATAGCCCTTATTCAAACAGAAAATGACCTGATGTTGACATCTGGGAGAGAAGCGCGTATTAGAGCTGGAAATAATCCGCATGATGAAATCTTCAGCTCCTGAAAGGCTCGTGTTTGCCAAGAACTCTTTCAAAGTATGTAATAGACCATTGTACCCCAAAACGCTAAGGTGTAAAGCTAACGTACTCCTAGTTTTCTATTAAGTACCCTCATGCAAACAAAAGAGAAGTGTATAGCATCATAAAAAAAAAAGCACAAAAACATAATAATATAAAATACCACTACTAATAATAACATTAAAAATACCTGTTAAAAAGAAAAACAAAAAGTATATAAGATTAAAAGGTGCATGCACTGAAAAAAAAAAAAAAGTACAACACTAAAAATCAAAATGCAAAAATCATAAAACAAGAACTCTTACTGTCTAAACAAACAACTCCAGATCTCGCCGCGTCCCAAATGGCATGTACTTATTAAACATTCATTTGCGGGATTCTCACTAATGAATCCGTGTCAACAATGAATAATGGATTGTATTCTGTTTACAGAGGTCTACCATAATCACCAACTCGTGCCTCAAAACTAATTAAATTACGATTGTGGTTCCGACTGAGACATATTAGCGCGAGGTTTTTGGCTGCTGGTTTTTCGAGTCTTCAGTCGGTTGGATTAATTCCAGTACTGCCACATGCCACATATTCAAAATTGCATTTATGACATATACTGAATGTCTGAATGACTGATTTCAACATGTCTCCAAGATAGAAGCAGAATTATATACATATATATATATATGCATTACATAACAAGCACGATAAGATTTGCTGCTACATTGCTAATGACCCGCGTCTCCACATGTAGCCCTGCGTATTCCACAATACAGTATACAACCAATAACCTTGACAGTATTCAGCATCCATTTATATTTAAGCCCTAAATTGAAATTTGTGGGGGACAAATGAAGCGCTATGTCCTTAGTTTGACTTAATGGCTTGTTATTTTTACCTTAATATCTTGTTATTTTTGACACAGGAACTCAAGATGAGTATTTGGAGAGAGTATTTTTGAGTTATCTCATTATTTTTAGCTGCATTTCAAGCATTTAGGTCATTATTTTGACTTACGTCATTACAAGATAGTAGATCAGAGTTAGTTATCTCATTATTTTGATTGAATATCTCTCCCCCCCCCCCCCCCCCCAAAATAGTAGATCGATATTTTGCGTACATTTTGATATGTAATTATTCTGACTTAATAACTAATTTCAAGTTGTTATAGTAATGTTCTCTAGCAAAGTTATCTGCTTATTCGGACTTATTAACTTGTTATTTCAAGATATGTTATGATTTTAACTTGCATCTTGTTAATCCAACTTAGTGACCCATTATTTCAAGTAGGGATGCGCCGATACTAACTTTCTGCGCTTATAACGATATCTGATTATTTAAGAATGACATTAGCCGATACCGACACAGATAGTTTCATGGTTCTGCTTTTTTATACCTGATAATTAATTACACAACTTTGAAAGAAATGTAAATGTAAATGTATCTACCTGTTTTCCATGTTTCAGAGTAACTGATCTCAGTTTTAAACAGTAAACACATTAACTCACATTAACTTTCTCAACATCGACTGAATTCTGAACATCACATTGGTAAGATTTCGTAACTTTCCTGGATGTTCTTAACTCGCATTAACAACTGAATTCCGAATAGCCTCCTGTTAGGTTTCCAATCAATCATTTCCTTTATTTAAATAACGCTGACTCGGTATTATGGTGCGAGGCTCGAGGTGTTTTACCAGTCGCTGAAAGCCCGTGTCCTCCACTACAGAGAATGGTTGATCATCCAGCACGATTAAAAACTCCATTACTCTCCGAGTCATACCTCGAGCTTTTGTGCTATCGAACGCTTGCGCTATAGACGGAGTAACGTTAGCCTTTGGTTGGATTGGAGCTTGTCCCTGTTTGGCTTTAGCAAACTCGTCATATTTTGCTGTGTCGAGCTTTAAATTGGATGATCTGATTGTGTTAAATCATTTGAGTTGTGTTAAATGTTTTAGTGGCAGTTCCACCTCGTGAAATTCTAGCAAAAAATATTGACTTTGTCTAGTTTATTACTGTTTACTGTTCATTATGGGTTTTTTTTCAATGTAGAACCATTTAATGTTATTATTTTCTGAAGAGATCTTTGCATGTGCCTAAGATTTCTGCACAGAGCTGAATATATATCTGAACATCAGTGGTTTGACGGCTAACACTTAAAAAGACAGAACTGCGGTGCAAGACAGCTTGTGTTCTGAATGGCGGTACTTTGTGGTTAGTAGAAGTACTTTTGCGTATGTAAAAAAAAAATCACATTTTAATATAGCTTATGACACTTCTCTCTCCGGACTCATCTGTTGCCAAATTTCTCATTATATATTGTAAGCACGGTTTTACCAGGGTCATGGGCTGTCTTAATGGACCTTAATATAGAGCAAGTCAGAACATAAGGGCATTTTTTAAGGGTATTCATTTATTAGCCAGTTTTCTGATGAAGTGCACTTAATGAGCAATGAACAGTGAGGAACTGTGCGCTTTCGCTAATGGCCTCAAGAATGAAATGGGCTCTAAGCCACTTTCCACACCTTCTTCATTAAAAAAAAAAAAAAAAAAAAAAAACACAATTTTGTGAAATATTTCTCAAACTATAAATTATGTACCAAACGCAGCTGTGATGACGTTCAGCTTAATTCACAGAGGAGTATAATAATTCTGGCAATCTATCTAATACGCTAATTGTAGCAATGCAACGCTATGATATAACAACAGGTTATAACAGCATTCTTCTTAATACCGATTAATGGTTCTTTCACTACACTCATAAAGGTGGTATTTTACAGTCAGGGTCTGCGAGAGCTCCCGAAGATGAACGTCGGTGTTGTTCATCAAATATGTAAGAATACTTGCAAACCCTCTTCTAGCAAGCTGGAGAAAGGCTTCAAATTATTTGCTTCATCGAGTTTAGAGGCCGAATAGTGACTGAAATTAGAACATTTTTATCAAACCTCTTATATCCACATCTTTTGAACTTGACAGCAACTGATATAGATTTGCCAACTGCAATATACTGTACATTTTTGTTGTAGTTGGAGATGGAGATGGAGGGTTGCGTGTGTTGGAGACACAACCATCTGGTCTGTGAAGATAAAACTCTTTATCCTTATATAATATAGAAAATATCCTTATCTAGAAATATGACTATAAATAGACTTACAAATGGACCATGTCCCATTCAATGGTCTCCTTTATTCATTATTTTCCTTCTGTGTCATCTGGTGCAGGTTGTGGTGGCAAAAAGCTAAGGTCAGTCCAGCTCCTCCTAGGAGATCTCCAGTTGTTCTTAAGCCATCTGTGAGATACACTATATAGATAAAAAAAAAAAAAAGGTTTGTGAACACCCCAATCTGTCCTTGAACATCCCATTCCAAAACGTTTGGCATTAATATAGACTTTGCCCCTTTTTGCTGCTCTAACAGCCTCTATTCTTTTGGGAAGGCTTTCCACTAGATTTCATAATGTAGCTGCTGGGATTCAGGCACAAGAGCATTACTGAGGGACGATGATGTCAGGTGAGAAGGCAGGGCGGGCAGTCGGAGCTCCAGTTCATCCCAAAGGTGTTCAGTTGGGTTGAGGTCAAGTTTCTGTGCAGGCCATTTGACTTCTTCCATGCAAACCAGGGATTTATGGAGCTTGATTTGTATACAGGGCAACTGTCATGCCGGAACAAAATTGGATTAAGTTCTTTAGTTCCAGTGAAGTGAAGTCTTAATGCTACAGCATCCAAAGACATTCTAGATAATTGTGTGCTTCCAGTATTGTGGCAACAGTTTGGGGGAATAACCACATACGGGTATGATGGTCAGGTGTCTACATACAAACGTATCTGTCCTGGGACACAAGTCCTGGGACTCCACCGGGGTCACCATCCACCATCCCTGATAGAGCTCTGGCAAGGAGCAAGGCCTGGGGTTGGTGTCTTCAGGCAACCGTCTGGTGTCCAGTTCACCTATATAGCCTAGTCGGGCTCAGCCCAAAATGGCGCCGTGGAGCCATTTTGTAGGATGATGGGTGCCAGTCAGACGTAAAATTCTAACTGCATACTCCTCCCCTCCTGCTAAACTTAATGGGTTTTTTTTAAGTTATATACGAGTTGGCTTGTGCAAGTTCTAGCAATTTTGCAATCATGTCAGTCTCTCTGTCCATTTTTCTATCTATCCAACCACTCACTCCCAACTGAAGCACTGATTTACAGCATATTGTGTGCCAGGCTGCCGCTTTTCTAAGCAGACATCTGTTAAATCATCATAACGTCTGTCTCAGAGGAGCCAAAAAAAGAGAATGTAATGTCCATTAGGGAAATCAAGAATGAAAGCATCATTAGTGAAATGTTCTTAGCCTGGGAAGAGACGTCCACGAGCGGCATCTAATCAACACCGCGACGTTCACAGCGAGCAGGGCGTCTGAACCTCACGTCGAAATAGGAAGTATGGCGTATACACCATATCAGTGTATATATAGTGAAGTAAATGAAATCACAAAGCATGTTTGAAGCGAAGTAAGCCATAGATCTGCTAAAGACTAAGATTGAGCCTCTTATCAAGCGCATTAAAATACTCTAGAAGTTGTCTGCACTAAATTATTGAATCTCTGCACAAATGCTCTACAGCTGCTGCTATAGCATTTCATGTCAGCCGGTTCAAAATTTTGCAATATTTCTAAATAATATTGGATTTTTCACACCAGACAGTGAATAACAGGCCACATGATTTATGTGTGACTTGTTTTCTGCTTATACTTTGGATATTTTTGATTTTTAAATTATAATGTAGAGCATATATTTAGAGAACAAAAGGCATTCATAAGGCATTAGAAAGCATGTAATGCTGAGTTGCACCATACTCCTCTGAAGAAAAAAAAACACTAACACCATCCATTAAAACCTCATTTTGCTTGTTTTCCATCACCGCTGTTGTTCTGCCGAGTAAACTTAAACGTCAGCTACCCAGAAAACGCTACACGCCTCACCTGGGAGCCGAGATGAGCGGCTGGAAAGAAAATCCATATTTCATTTGAGTGCCTTAAACGTTTGTGTGGCCAGCAGGCTGGGGGAGTCATTATGCTGCACCTCCTTGGAGAAAAAAGAAGGCAAAAATGAGGGAGAAATGGGAGCGAAAGGGGCGCAAGGAGCGTGTGAACACACGCCGAGGGCCGAGTTAGGAATATCGATCCGCTTTCAGGGAAGGATTGTGCTGGGAGCCAGCACGGCAGTGATTTGTTGAGTGAGTGTGTGTGTGTGTGTGTGTGTGTGTGTGTGTGTGTGTGTGCGTGTGTGTGTGTGTGGGAAGGGACGGCGGTGATTGCTAATTCAGATTAAACCTCTTCAGTCATTAAACCCAAGCTGAAGGGTGACGATCACCTGCAGAGGCTGTTTACAATGTCACCTCAAGCGTCCTCATTCGGTGGTAATCGATGAAGGTGGCTTTTTAGAGAAGTGTCAATCAATGATAATCTGATTTTTGTTTTTTTGTTTTTTTTAGGCAGGTTTGCAAACCAGATGCATTACCGCCATGCTGCGCTGGACTGTAATCAGAAAATGACGACAAATTTGCACTGATGGATTCGATACCGCTTTACGTTTAGCACATTACTGTAAACACCTTCAAAATCCGATACGTGATAAATGAAACGTGTCCTTCAGGGCAAATGTAAAGTCACATCAAGGTGTTTGCTTTTTTTATTTATTTATTTTTTTTATAAAAGGTATGGATTTGTGCACTCACCTCATGGGGTTTTGTCGTTTCTGGAGGACATCCATCTTTCCTGTACAGTCTCGACTTTTGTGAACTTTGGAGTGAAATCATGACGGTTACCAATCCGCAATCAATTCAGTATACATTGTGGTGACCCGGAAAAACCCTTCACATGGTGAACATCTTTGGGATGAACTGGAAAACCAGCTACATGCCAGACCTGAATGGGCAAATCATCATAGCCTCATTCCAAAATCTAGCGGAAATGCCTTCCCAGAAGTGTGAAAGCTCTTGTAACATTAACAGGGGACTAAATCTGGAATGGGATGTCCAAAAAGCACATATAGGTATGATGGTTAGGTGTCCACAAACATTTTGCCGTATGGCGTATGACGAAATTGCACTGAAAGCGTACTAAAATCGCTGATTCATCATTGTGAATATTAGCCTGAACTCTTATTTTTCACTGGTGAACCAAGCTAACGTACTGGTACCTCTTTTATTGGAAAGGACTGGTTCATTAATAAACACATGGTGGACCATGTGCTGACCTGCCATGAGATCCAAACATCTCCGTTCACCTAGTGCTTTTGGACTGACCCTTGAGCGCGTGTGAGGATCCTTTCTCTGAATCTGTTCCTAATATAGATAACAGGACTTCATGACTGAAGGAGTGATATGATATTTCATATGTCCTGTATGAAGTCATATGTCTCTTACTGATCCTACTACATCAGTTTGGCTACGACCTGTAAAAATGGATTCAAAGAATGACTCCAAAACTGTGGCCTGTTATAATATGATGATCGTACAGGTGCGCAGGAAACTGGCTAAGTGAGCATCAATACTGATTTTTCACCAGCAACAGCTCGGCCCGGCTAATCAGCTGAAAACCAATTTATTACTCGCTAGACAGACCACTTTATTTGAGAAGCGCAGACATATACACCCACACAACGATTCGTATATCCTGTACTGGATTGGCTAATTAAGTGTGAGGGATATTTGGCTCAAGGATCTGGCTAGTGCGAGGTTCCCCAGAGAGATCATGCTACACAACATTGCACAACGCACAAGGCAGCAGACGGAGAGTCTCGGAAACGCAATGAGGCGTTACGATACAGAGAGACAGACCCTGCTACGGAGGATACACACGTTTACCTACGCGAGAGTCTAAAAGTTTTAGTCCACTGTTGTCGTTATTCATTATTTCAGAACTAATGCAACATTCTAGTTATTAGATAATCACTCAAAAATATCTCATTTAGCAGAAACGGAAATATCCTGTCCCATTCCAACGATTCCATGTTTCATTACTTATAAAGATGGATCAACGTATTTAAATTAAAGACACTTCAATTTCCACTTAAGTAAAAATATCTAGCTTTTACATATTGATATAATGTCCATATCACGACAATAAATTAAGTTCGCGAATGTAAGTATTTCTATTTTAATGAGTTTAACATAAACTTGCCGCTATTTACTCGTTTACTTTTTGTTGAACTTACATATTTTACTTACGTTGAAATTCTGCTCTTCATTTAAATATGTTGATCCATACGTTATTTTTTTTTTAGTGTATTTTAGCTGTTTATAGTTTAACGCAAAACACGTTCTTGTTGTCACGTACACTATAGCAGCTATAAACATTCATTCACTCATCAGCCTTGTTGAAATGGCCAAGTCTTCTGTATGTTTATTAAACATTCCTGGAAGGAGACTCTAGTGTTCAGGTCAGTTTTCCACCGTGGGAAAGTCTTCAGGATGGCAGACGTTGTGTTTTTTCACTTTCTCTCCAACAAGCTACGTTTTTGTCTGCGTTAAAAACGTCAAGAAAAGGACGGAAAGACCGTTTATAGCTGCTATAAGAGAACGAAAAACAGTACAAATGTATACTGGTACTTATTGTCTCTAAAGCATTCGGTCAATAAGAACAAACTTTTCTTTTTTTTTTTTTTTTTAACATGGTGGTGTAGACTTACTTGAGAAGAATGACGGGTGGTTCCATGATCAATTTAGCTTGTCCATCCATCCATCCATCCATCCATCCATCCTCTGTACCACTTATCCTGCACAGGTTGGTGGGAGCCTGGAGCCTGTCCCAGGGGACTCGGGACACAAGGCAGGAGACACCCTGGATGGGGTGCCAATCCATTGCAGGCCACAATCTCACACACACACACACACACACACACGCACACACACACACACGCACACACAATTTAGAGATGCCAATCAACCTACAACGCATGTCTTTGGACTCGAGCCCCCAACCCTGGAGATGCAAGGCAAATGTGCTAACCACGAAACCACCATGCTCACCCCCTTTAGCTTGTATAACGCTTAAAAATGAAACTTTTTATCAATTTTTTCAGGCAACAAGCTCACAGGGTTTTTTTTTCGTCACTGACAGGCTGCATTTTTATGTTGAGTAAGTAACAGGGTTGAATTTTTTTTTTTTTTAGCCAAGAATTAGCAAATACTGTACACAGAATGTACTTTTGAAATTGTGGTAGATCCCCTGCTCGAGGAAGCGACTGAACTATTATCACAATTAAAACACGCATAATCTAGACACACAGTGCCACCTGGTGTTTAACATCAGTTCTCATACTAAACGTCAGAGACTATACGCATAACCGAGGCATGTTCAGTGGCCTTAGTGAGGATTATGGGATTGAAACATATGTCCGAAAACATCTGCTCAGATCATCTGTCTGATCTGAGAGACAGGAACAGTATATGTTCTTTACTTGAGGAAAAAAAATAAACAAATGAACTACTACCTACTCACTACACTCTCAAACACCACTCCATTTGTCCAGAATCATATATTTGTAAAGTCATAAGGTAACTTTTTTTTTTTTTCCAGACGGCTTCAAGTTGTCGACCTAAATTCATAACGAAACTTTAACAGATGTGACATCGAGAACGAGATCCAAAACTGTATTTCGGAGCACATGGGACATGGGACATTGTACAATCAAGTAAGAAACGCTCGAATGCACACAAAATAATAAACGATGGAGTAGAAATTTAAGCGCAAAATTAAGCGGAAAAACAAATATGGAATAAAATGAAATCTAGATTAAAAAATAGGGTAACAAATTAAATAAAATAGAAGATAATAATAATAATAATAATAATAATAATAATAATAATAATAATAATAATAATAATAATTCAGCAAAATTTAAAACAATTCAACAAAAATAAATATAAAAGTACACGAAATATATAAATAATTGAAACCATTTTAAAACAGTTAAATAAAAATAAATGATACTGTAAACACCGTAACAGAGTACTTCCGATTTAACAGCAAATTAAAAAGAGACAGTTTCAAGTTTGTATTGCGATACAGCTAGCTATTAGCATTCTGCTAGGATGAATCATCAGAATGATCATGCTAGCTATCTTTTGAGAGATTATAAACAAAGCTGGTGGTAGTTAGCCGTAGCTAATCCATTTAAGACTTAAGAAATTTGAAGCCGTAACTTCACCGAGTAACTTCACTTTTACTTGAGTAAAGAATTTGGGGAGTTTTTTTAGCGTCTCTGACGCAGGTAACAACGCTAACGATGGACGGAAGCTGTATATAACCTCTTACAGACCACGAAGCCCTCGATCCTGAATGTTTGAAAACGTAACGATTTTTTTCAGCTTTACCTCTGACCGTTACAAAGTGCCTGCACTGGAGACTCCTTCCAAAATGCTCGATAAACGTCGCCTCACAGAAAACGTGAACCTATCACCACTTACACACTTTTTTACTTTGCTGCTATAGAAGTCCTTGTTACTATAGAAACAATAACGTATTAAAACAAGTTGCCGTTCCAAAGCTCTTTAATTGATCGCTAGATCCTGTGATTTCTTTAGACAAAGTAAGATGTTCCTTTCAGTCAAGAATATCAAGAGTTTGGACTGGAATGACGAATCCCACCCCCTTTGGAACAGGATTCGTAAATCCCCGCTGCATCCAGTCTTCTAACAGTAGCAGAACTGAGCATAAACTGAGGCACAAGTCATGAAGTTCAGATAATCAGCGGCAGTCCAGCTGGCAACTGAACAAGCAGCGCTCATAGATTTCATTTGCTTTCCCTGCCCCTTCCTTCCCACTGAGGTGCCAGGCGTTGGGCACAGGTGGCACCGGTGGCTTCTTGGTCCAGTTAGACAGATCAAAGCCACGCCAAGGCACCGAGGGAGAGGGATAGAGAGAGCGAGAGAGATGGCAGCTGTGCCCATTGGTCATTATTATTGGTGCTCCGTTTAATCTGTCTGTGGCGTGAGCGATGGCTGACCGCTGCCATCTGGACAGAGAGAGACAGACGGCCACACACACACACACACACAGAGCGCTGACACCCGAGAGATAGCATCTTCCCCAGCAACAAGAGGGACACCTACTTTCTCTCCAACAAATTTCTCTCTCTCTCTCTCTCTCTCTCTCTCTCTTATCTCTCTCTTTCTGAACTGCTTTGTTTAGTCTGCGGTGTACTCTTCCTTTGGGCCGACACATCTCTTTCCCCAGTAATGCAGAGCGGAAAAAAAGAAAGGATGAGAAATAAAAAAGAGCATTTTAAAAGCCCCGGGTCCATCAGTGTGCCTTTTGTGTACACATCAGTTCTTGTCAAAGGCAACGAATTCTTACCAGATTAAATATCTATTCACTTGGCAGCTGCTTTTCTACTGCCAAGCTCCTAAACCGGCTGCTATACCACGCTTCAATACCACATCGCTTCAGTCTGACTGGTCAGAAGGTGTTGATTAATTTGCTCTAACAACAGTTCTGACGTTTGTATGTGGACACCTGGCTTGTTGAAAATCACTGCTGCGAGGGAAACTAATGCTAGAACACACAGGGGGGTGACGGCCAGCTGTCCACATACTTTTGGCCATATCGTTTAACTCGTTACCGTTTCTATAGTAACAACTCCGTCGCAGGACTTCATATGGTGGACGTTCCACATAAACACATTAAACAAAAACTTTTTTTTTTTTTTTGGAAGAAGGAGTCTCCGGTGTCAGCGCTTTTTAACAGTCGGGGGGTAAAGATGTAACTTTTTCTTTTTCTTCAGGACTGAGGACGTTGCGCTTTCTGGCTTCTCGGTAACGCGGCAAGTTTTTGATTGTTGTTTTTATTAACATCAAGAGCGAGAAAGAAAAATAAAGAAGCTGGTGAGGGAACGACCGTTTAGAGCTGCTGTAACAGAAGTGATAACAGGAACTAGGCTGTTTCACGGACGTTTCGCAACATTAAATGTAACTATAAACAGATTTTTTAAAAATTGCACGTTATTGAATAAATAAATAAGATAAAAGTTAGTTAGCATTTTGTAGTGGTTTAAGAGGAATAAAACACAGGCTGCATTCATACACAGGAAGCCCAAAGGCTAGTCAATCTTGAGAGAAAGTGCTACAGTGTTTTGGAGGGAAAGATGGAAAGAGCGAGAGAGAGAGAGAGAGAAAGAGAGAGAGAGAGAGAGAGAGAAAGAGGAAAAGGAGGAAACAAAGACAGGCAGAAGGGAAAAAAGAGAGGGACAGGATAAAGACAGACAGCATCAAGTCATTTACATGCAAATTCATCCAAAACATGAGGTTTGGGGGAAAAAAAAAAAAAAAAAGAAACGGCCAATAACGAGCGGCCTGGCTCGTCATCATACAGAAATAAATGGTAGGTGCGTTGTCATGGGAACTATATGGCGAGAGCGAGAGAGAGAAAGAAAGAGCGAGAGAGAGAGAGAGAGAAAGAAAGAGCGAGAGAGAGAGAGAGAGAGAGAGAGAGAGAGAGAGAGAGAGAGGGGATGGATTCAGGCTACAACTATCATCTACATGCAAATGACTCTCTTTCTGGCTCTACAGTTGATACTGAAACTTCTCACCTCCCCCATTTTCTATGAAAAAAAAAAACTTTTTGTTAACTCCGAGTCGACAGAATTTCTGCACTAATGGCGTGTTCATCTACGAGACCATCTGCCCCGAGATTTACCACAATTACTGGGAAGATTGTGGCGTGATAATGGTTTGAATTATAATCAGTCTCGCAGAAGGACTGGGCAGCTCTGATCAGATTCAGCTTCAGATTCAGCTTCAGACTCAGATAAAGATTCAGATTCAGACTCAGATTCAGACTCAGACTCAGATAAAGATTCAGATTCAGCTTCAGACTCAGCTTCAGATTCAGCTTCAGACTCAGCTTCAGACTCAGATAAAGATTCAGATTCAGCTTCAGCTTCAGATTCAGACTCAGACTCAGATAAAGACTCAGACTCAGCTTCAGCTTCAGATTCAGCTTCAGACTCAGCTTCAGCTTCAGGTAGCAGAGATGGACAACACCAGCAAACGCTCGGACATGAGATATGCACTGGATATCAAAAGTTTACACACCCTTAGAGAAAATTGCAGGATTTTGTGACGTAGAGCCAGAAATCAGGATGAATCTTGTCAGAGTCCCTGTTATCCTCTCAGGGTGGATTCATTTCCAGTATGAGTTTTCCGATGATTTTACTTTTTAATGTGTGAGTTTTGTTCAGTTTGGAACTGTAAACTATTACATCTGAACTGAAAATAATCGGAAAATGAAAGTCTTTGTCCGGCAAATTTAGTCGTTTAACCCTTGGCTGCGCCGGTACTTTTATATTTTGAACCTTTTAATACGCGTCTTTTACCTGACACTGTGCGTAAAATACGACAAAAGGTAAATAACTGGAACGTGATTACAGGGTAAAGCTTTAAACATAAACAACGTGAGATTACAGATGCATTCTTTTACCCCTGAAGCTAAGACTCGAGCATCTAGAAAAGGTTCATTGTACTTTGAGTACCGTTTTTCCTCCTGAAAACGTATCTGATTATGCAGTTGCATCTCTATCAGGTACAGTCCAGAGCTCTCCATACACTGCGTTACTGACGAGATGCGTGAACGTTTGTTGACGCATGGCGCCCCCGTGTGGCACCAACATGTCTTACAATTTCTTCTCTGGAGCACAAAAAAAAAATAAATAAATCATGAGGCAAACCACAAATTTATTACATCTTTTTTTTTTTTTTTATTAAAAAATAACTGACATCCCAGAATTAATCCTAACATTATCCCAACAACAAATTAAAGTGAATGTCATTTGCGTTCTCGGATTGATTAAAAACGATACAGTAGATGCAGAAGAGAAAACCTTAATGAAAGGGGGGAAAAAAAAAAAAAAAAAAAAAAAACCTCGGGTGCACTTCAAACACAATGGGAGAGAAAAATGAAGAGAAAGTTCTGCTCATCTTGTGAGGAATTTCTTAAATCTAATCAGATGTGGAGTAAAAAAAAATAAAAAAATAAAAAAAAACGATAGGTTTTACGATATGTTTATATTAACCCTTATTATACTTTAAACAAGTCGGGGGTTATAAAAGACTGTTTAGGGATCAGGAAAAAACAGCAACTGAAGAGTATTTTTGTCAGCACAATAGTTGAATAAATTAGCCTTTTCCTATTGAACGATGGAAAAAAAAAAAAAAAAAGAAAAGAAAAGAAAAGAAATGCACGTTACCATTTTCTTACTTGAGCACATAATTTGATAACATCGTGATTTTCTCAATCACCAGATGGAAGGATGTTTCACCTTTAGAGCATTGACTTAACAGGTACTGCAGTCAGAATGCACACACACACACACACACACACACACACACACACACACACACACACACACACACACACACACACACACACAC
>CM074919.1:25904521-25924753 GCA_037576815.1 Pangasius larnaudii | reverse complement strand
TCTCTCTCTCTCTCTCTCTCTCTCTCTCACACACACACACACACACACACACACACACACACACACACACAAAATGCTGTGATCAAAGATTTGCAGAACATGATGGATTTAGGCAGATAAAACGTCCTGCGGTTAATGTTCTCTGAACCCGACCCAACGGCGACAAGGAGAGGCTGGTTAATATCTCTCTCTCTCTCTCTCACACACACACACACACACACACGTAGAACTTTGACTGATGACTCTTATCAAAACCCATATGATGCGAGCAGCTCTGATATACACCAGCACCCCGAGCACAGACAGCCTGCTGATCGTTAATCTGCTAATGACAGTACAGATGATCGAGAACGTTCTCTCAGTCACTACACCCGTTCTCGTTCTCTCAAGAATGTCAAAAGCTCTCCGATTTCTTCTTCGTCAGTCTTCGTCCTGCGTTATTAGACCCACGGTGACGTTTGACTAAACGGACTTCCGCCATTGACCACGTGGTGGTGCTGCTTACTTACCGAATGTTGATACGACACCACATCCCTGAGCTGCACTTAGGCACTACAGTAACACACAGTGCTGTGAGGAGAAGTACACACTGGCCTATAATGTGTGTATAATGCGCAGTGCGAGGGTGTGGTTGAGTGAAGGATGGAGGTGGGAGGAAGAAATGGATGAAGGAATGAGAATCATTGCTCTGGGTGCTGTATGGGGAGGAAAAAAAAAAAGAAAGAAAAAAAAAGAATGAGGTTTTAAAAAATTTCTGGCATAGGCATGTCTCGTTTACACACACACACCCACACACACACTCCTACACAATTTAATACAAACAAGCACACTGGGTCATGGTCATTCACACACTCCTTTGCAACCAATAAAGCATATTTACTTACTTGGCTTGTTATGCCTGAGTATGAGAGCATTATGGGTAATAATTAAAGATGTGACCCAGCAGTTTCTACATGTTCATTTTAGCCTGTATTAACATAACTCTATGTACAGATCGCAATATTTCTGATGTGCTTAGCCATTCTGGTGCTATTTGTGATGCCGATATTTGCATCAAAGTTGAAGCTTTGGCAGATGAGGAAGTGAGAGTCTAAAGCTGGACTAAAGAACCGCTGCATCGCTCTCCTTCCGTAGAGATGAATTCCCACTGGTGCCACCATCAGCAGGCTGTCGAACGGCATCGATGGTAGTTTAGGAAATCGTTACCCAAAGTGAAAACAGAGCAAACGTAGAATTTCATTACAAAACAAATCTTTGTGGATCACACGATTAATATGCAAGTGTGGATTTATTTATTTATTTTTTCCTTAAATATCTCCACTACTGAGTTACGGACTGTTAGTGGGTGTATTGGGTGTTGAACTGCCAAAATCTCTCTCTTTTTGGTTTTTTTTTTCCTCTCCGTAGTAACACCTATCACTAATATAATGATCCCATTGTCCAGAATCGCACAAAGGCACCTTGTTCAAAACTAGGATGTGACCTTCGTTTCGGCTAACGAGTAAGACTAGATTTTACACTCTGTGTAGGTGTGGCCATAAATATCAGTCCCACACGCTCGCTCCTAAATCTGGAGGGAAATCTACGACTCTCCCAAATGTGTTTCAAAATTTTACGAGCGCAAAAGAAAGCAAATAACTGACTGCTGTAGATCCCACAAGGATACCTGAAAGATTTGCACGTCCCAAAAACAGTTTATATCCGAGTGTCACCTTTGATTCAACGGATAATCACACATGGATACTGTAGATTTGTACCCAAGAGCTGCTGCTGTAATCATAAAGCCTGTCCTGTGTCACACTAAACACTAAACACTGTTGCTATACATAAGAAGTTGAAAAGAACTGGATTGAAATCTGACAAGACGAAATGCTTTGGGGGGCTTTGGGGGTGAGTTCGTTCCAGTTTAGCACACTTTTAAACTTTTCAGTTTAAAGAATATTTGGGCTTCATATATAGTTTACTAACTCATACTGTCTGGCTCTTGGCCTAAAGAGGATTCTGCAGGTCTAAACAGAAGTACCTTCAGAGGCTCTTATTGGGATAAACAGCCTGAGCACGCAGGCATGTCTGTAATTACATTAAGTGAGAGACGGTCTGAAGAAGTGCATGGCTTGCACTGCATTAGGAAATGGAGGGGCGCATTAGCATTAGCTCAGGGATGAATGCGTCCTGCTCCAGTTAATAGTCGGCGTCAGTCAAACGGAAGAATCCTGCAGGGGCGAATAGGGTAGCGGTCTCTTCCCCCTCACTGCTTTGGTCTGCTTTTCTTCACTCAGACACATATAATCATCTTCCCAGCCAGGTTAGAGGGCATCATTCCTCAACACACACACACACACACAAAACTCTTTCCTTCAACAGGAAAACTCTCTGATTTCATCAGCTGGGAACTGATGCATCAAAAGACGAACAACTATGTGAACAAAGATCAGAGCAAAATTACACCTTGCAATGCTCTAAAATGAGAATTTCATAATTAACCTATTTTTTCCCACCGTTCTTTGGACCTAATAACATTCACTCAGTAAACATCATCATGCTCATCCCAATGACAAGGTCACTTTGAAAATTGATAGATTGAAAGTAAATTATTTTTTAAAAAAATGAGAGAGAAAATCATTACAAGTCCTTAATGTCATTGGCACGAATGCTAGTTATCCATATTTTGTGTATCTGCTAATTAATTCTATGCCAAAAAGTCAACCTTGTTACGTAAGAGCAAAACACATTAACAGCAAAGAAATCTTGAGTTCTTTGAGTTGGTAAATGAATGTTGACCAAGAATGGCTAAGTGACACCACAATCATGGAATAGTAATTAAAAAAAAAAAAAAAGAAAGAAAAGAAAACAAAGAAACAAAATCTATAGCAGATTTTGGAAGAGATTTTCCCCCCAGAAAATCTACAAGAATAAGTAAAAACAACATTAGAGCATGTCTACAAGAAACTAGCTATGTACAAAATTGCAGGTGATTTATAGCTAAAGTCTCCATCAAGACATTTCTGTCAGTATTTTTATGAAATTAAAACCATTCGGAGGAGTGGTTTCCCTAAAATTAGGAAAACTCATTCATTATTACGCTTATAAAACAATATTGAGTAATTATAAGTTTAAAAACGGTCCAAAAATGCGAACATAACATCGCTAATAACGAGAATGACAAACTAGTAATTATGCTAATGAATTTAGCATGAATTTAGCCAAGTTAACATTTCTGAGGTGAAGTATCGAGGACCTCCAAGCGAACCATTGTAACATGTAACATGGTCAACCGTTGTAATAATAATATAATATTATAATTTGTATTAAAAGTGTATCCAACCTAAGTTGCTTGGTAAAGAAAACTCCTGTTAGCATTGCTGTCAATATCTTAAGCTAGCTCGCCTGCCACTGTGGTTTAAAACAGTGTTTGATGAAGAACTCTGAGGTAAAGTAGGCTTTAAAACAGTGAATGAAACCTGTGGCACTCGATTTGCGAACACTGTCTCCAGAGACGAGCGTCGGCTAATCAATTTCAACCCGATGGGAGTTTCATCTACATAACAAAAGCTAATTACTGCAGCCTAATCAATCACCACATCCTAATTAGCTCCAGGCTCTGAGCGGCAATGGGGCGCCTGGGAGAGATGCAACATGAACACACACACACAATTTTACATCCAGCCTACAGCACAGACACACACACACATTCCCACCTGGTACTGTTTACACATCTAAACACACCTAAGGTTCTACATAGAGAGATGTATTCAAAGTATTACAAGTATTATTACGATTAGTCATACCCAGCACTCCTGTCAGTACCAAGACTTCCCCAAGAACCTGCCATAACTACACTTTACCATGAAATATGATCATTAAAATAGTTCAATAAACTTGCGTATTGAATCTTACTGAATCCCTTCACATGACCTGTCCATTATATTTATGAATAAATCTAAATTTATGTCACTGCATTCAGTCAACTTCGTTTCCTGTGACATTTCTATTTGTTGTTCTACAACAGGAAGTTGCATCCTCCAAATTTCCTGAAGATCATGAGAAGAAGAAAACTTCAATCATTCATATATAATATATATATATATATATATATTTTTTTTTTTTTTAATAATATTGTGATTTTGAATAATGAGGTCAAATGATTTAATTAATCAATAAAATTTAATGAAATAATTAGAAAGTCCTTCATGTCCTCATGTGATTAGCATCAATGCTAGTTCACCACGGGGCTACTTTTATAGATACTTTTCGTATTTGTTAATTCTATGTTTAAAAAAAAAAAAAAAAAAAAAAAAAAAAAAAATAAACTGTGCTACTCACTGAAGAGCAAAAATGGTGCCATCGTTAACAACGAAACTTTAAGTACAGCGTGAAAACCTGGCAGTGTTCTAAGACAGCACCCCTCCTGGTGGGGATTTAGTTAAAGTCCTACTCTCACTGTGTGATAAGTTTACGCAACTTTCCTCCCGCGATTAATCGGCATAACCTACTTTTTGGTGGTGTTGTTTAGCCTCTATTCCAACTCGTCTACAGCTATAAAATCTGTTCTTGGTTGACTGATGCGAGACTGTCTCGTCTTGGCTAGATATAGGTTTTGTTTGCGGAGGGTAGAACCATTAATCATCTGCTCCTGCTAGTTTGCGTTCTACTTTCAAGGATATCATTCAGTGCTTGAAATCTGCACCAAAAATGGTTTCATTTGCTCTGACTTGAATACTAAACACCAGAGCATCCAGAGACCCCCATTAAGAACAGTATAATAAAAGCAAACAGCCATTTCGCATATGACAGCATCTCCATGAAAAATCAGGTATTTTTTTCCCCCCCTGTTCTTGCTAGGACACGGACATCTAACTATAGTATCATCATTACCCACACACATTATTGATAGCACGATGACGGCAGCGTTCCTCCAATCCTCCGTTCCACTGCACAATAACAAGCTCCATCCAGTTCATAAATAACTTTAACGATGGAATTCGGTAAGGCGAGTTTTGACAGCAAGTGTATAAGGACTGTGGGAGGATGATGGAACCTGCAGGTCTTTTGGCCCCTCCAGCAGGTGTCTTATTAAAACGAAAGCTGAAATGCCTGCTGCTAAGATGCCTGCTGCTGCCTCTTTAGAGTAATTGGCCGGGCCAGCACAGGGCATGCCGATGTCTCATTGGAGCAGGTAAATATCCCTCTTTACTTCTTCCATGCACCACACACATGCCTGCGGCTCGCCAGACGGAACTGAAGCACGTAATGAGAAGAGATAATGAACCAAGGAGGAGGAACATGTTATGTAAGTATGAAGGTGCGCACACACACACACACGTACATTTTGAGAGCTAAAAAAAGTTTAGCAGATAGTGACCAGACAATGCTGATCTTTCTAATCAAAGTGAAAGTCGCGCACACACACACACACACACACACACACACACACTTTTCTGAGTCCAAGGGTCAAGTAGGTTCCAATGAACATCTTCAGAATGGTAGTATTTTACTGCAGAGATGCTTTCATTTGAAAAGTCTGTCCCCACCTTCAGTTTTGCACTCTCACTCTCAGCCAAATATCATCAACCCATTAAAGTAGTGCTCCAAAAGCATCACCACTCACCAGAGACTCTCCCTACCAGTCAAGATGACTTTGGGCGGTATTAAGGATTTAATACCCAAAATTGCGCATACTGGTATTTAGTTATAAAACAGACTACGATGCTATTCGGAAGTTACGCAAAATACTCCTGTTTTGGATGCTTGCCATGTTCTCATTCATATATCAGGTTTTTTTTTTTTAATTTTTGAATTGTTTCTTGGTTTTATGTTACATCGTATTACTTTTGACAGCAAAGGGAAACAAATTTCCTTCTTCAGTCCACAGCTTTCTGTGCTTGTGCTTAAAAGCGGCAGTCTAGGGGCTATTGACAAACCCCGTCTTGGATGCTTCTACCAAAAAAAACTAAATAAATCTGCCAACCTTGGAGCATGAACCACACACACAGGTGATTTGCATACTCTGAATGGGTTGCTCAGAAAATCAACTTAAGCAGGTGCGCAACCCGACTCTGAATACACACAAATTTCCCTCGAGTAAATATTGACGAAACTTATTTTGACTAGTGAAACTGTTTATTGGTTTCTGTACTCTCAAAATTTGGCAGGAAAATTACATCATACAAAGCAAATCACACTTCTGCTCGGAGCTTTCTGCACATGTGACTCACTTTCCGCTGCTGTAGATGGTCCCACATGAATTTGCACTCCCCCCCAAAAAAAAAAAAAAAAAAAAGAACAGTTTATGTCAAAATCTCACCCTTCCTCTCAAGATTTCTTCATCATGTCATCTCAGGGAGTTTTCCTTGCCACCGTTGCCTCTGGTTTGCTCATTAGGGATCCAGATCTACATCTGGATTTCTGTAAAGCTGCTTTGTAACAATGTCTATTGCTGAAAGTGCTACCCAAATAAAATGAAGAAACCGTCAAAGTTGAAAGCAAAATTTGGTCTTCCTTTCCTAGTCTCTCCTTCCTCTTATACAGTTCCATCCTTCTTTCCACTCACTGGATCACTGTCTTTTACCCCAAGCTACTATTTTCTCCACATGCCACAAGCACATGCCAAACAGACTGAACCCCTGGCTGCGTATTAGCCACCTTTAATCGCTAACAAGGTCTCTAAAAGCCTCTCTTAACTGCTAGAAGTGCCTAATGACTGTCCATTGTGGCCTCTGAAAAGAGATGGGGACCATTTGCTCAAAGTCTGCCTGTTTTGAGGTAGAAAAGAATGGGCAAAGTGTTGCCCCATTAGATCGCAAATTTGGAAATGAGCCTGGAGTCAATAGCCCCTTTTCCATCGTGGGCCAAACTTGGTGCTTGAAGTTAGTTCCAGGATTCCTGGTCCCTTTCCATTTGGCTGATAAAGCCTTGATATATTTTTAACCAGGACCAAGCCTTCTGGAATAGTCAAGACCAAATCTCTAATTCCTTATCCTTACAGGTCACGGGAAATGGCTATTAGGATGATAACATTGTAAATATGCAATATTTAACTAGTGAGTTGAATCAGGCGTCTTCCAGCAAGGAAATCACCAAACTATACTAAACTCTTACCCTCCAGGACTGGGGCATCCCTACATTCAAACTTTAACCTTTTTCCTACAATTTATGCAGGGGATGCAGACATCCGACAGAAAATTTGAATGTATTAGAAAGGATGAAACTTATAAAATTGTACTAAAGGACATTTAAAACACTGGCAAAAGGAGGAATATTAAATAGATTCTGAAAACAAAACAGGCAAATCCACTAGCTAGCTTTCAGAAAGGAACCCAAACTGGCACATAACCTTTCTATGGTTGCATGGCATATTCAGCAATGAAAATGTTGAACACTGTGCTTGGAAAAAATTCTTAAACTAAGTGTTTGCAAGGTCATTGTCTCCATTCAGAAATTTGGAGACTTTTTGGAACATGCAAATGACCTGTTTCACCTTCTTGTAAGATGATGTTCAGTCACTTCTCATGAGGAGTCTGATTATGTTTTATACAAGCTAGAGGTGTGCATCAGGACTGGGATCCCAAGGGACCCATCGAAAATATTTGACAAGTAGAACCAATGAAGTTTGTCAGAAACTATCGCATGTGTATACAATAATAAGTGCAAGGAGAATGCAGGATTGGTCGTGCCTTCTGGGTACCTTCTGGGTCCTACCTCCTTTGGGAAGGGGTGGGAATGGGATTCAAATGAGATTTAAAAACCACCTTTAGTGCAAGATTTAGAATCTTGAATCTACCTGCACCGCTTTTCAAAATTTTGAACACTCTAAAGTCTTTACAAGTAATTCCTGAGTTTAATTTGGAATGGTTCGTGATTAGGAGATATCCTTGCTGGCGGACTCCACAAAGGTCTATGATTGGGCATTTGAAATATCACTTAAAATACGCTCTTCTTATCCGCCTGAAAAGTACCAGACGTTGTACCTAATGATACCTAGAAGTCTGGTTCCGAAAATAGATCATTAAATAGATTACATATCTAAAACAATGATTTTTTTTTTAGCTAGCTAATTGTGACAGCTAATGTAAGATAAAGTATAGTGAGCTAGTTTGCTAGTTCAGCACACTAATACAAGCTAAAGGGAAAAAAATAGTGTATATGAGAATAGGATACTCTTCTAAAGCAGTTCATAATGGAGCACTTCAAGTTTACGCCCTCGACAAAAAGTCAGCCAACGTTACGAGCTCTGGAGTTCTGTCCTCGCATCAAACATAAATATTATTTGACTCTGGCAAACATCTTTATTTTCTCTCTGTTTGTTTAACTGCTCTGTGCTAATGATTTGTCCACCGCTATAAAATGCTGTTACAATGCTGATTAATTCTTTTGTAATTAGTACGCGATTATCTATGCTGCATACAAAGAGGTTTCTTCAGGCGTTCTTTGGAATGGTTAATGGTTCTAGCTTTCTCAAGTGGTTCTTCTTGTAGGGTTCTACATCTCACTTTTTTGATTTTCCTCTGAATTTCCTCTGTATGCCTTATTGACTTATAAACTGGTATCTATAAAAGAAGCAGAACAAAGCAATGGCTTCATGATGGCTGTATAGAGACTAGCTGCCTGCATAGAACCTGATTTAGTATTCTCTTGTACACTTTATCCATCTTTGAAGAGAAAATTACATCAGATTGTAAATACCTTCCAGGCATTTGACATTAAAGAACAGTGCCGCAGTACTGACATTAAAACCTTCACTCATATATTTTCAGTAACCTCTTTATCCTGGTCAGGGTGGAATCTGCAGAATATCCTGTGAATACTGTGCTACCGCAAATATAACTCATGTGTTTATGTTCTTTGTATTATACAATATAAGCTACATTATTACAGACGCCGACATTTCTTACACTTTATGGTAAGTGAATCATACGTGGGAAATACCTGTTGATAGACTGCTCTGTTTTTCGCTTTGTCTATTGAGTTTCTCCTTAATCGAATTGATCTAATGGGTAAATAGATCAGAATGTTTGCTGAAGCAATACAGAACCAACCCATGGGAGAAAGGCGAGTGTGTCTGTGACTCAAACAGATACACTTTACACACACACACACACACACACACACACACACACAGAACGGCCAGACTGGTTTAAGTTGACAGGAAGGTTACAGTACCTCAAACAACCACTCTTTACAACCATGGTGAGCAGAAAAGCATCTCAGATTGCACAACTTCCTTATTTACTTACTTACTAGATCAGTAGACATAATAAAAATGGTAGCTCAGAGCATACACACATACCAGCAGCCAGTTTCTGCTTCACCGTGGGTATTATGTATTTGTTTTGCCTCCAAAAGGCAGGACGCTGTTTATGAACCGCCGAAGCTTTCCGCCATCGCATCAGAGATGTGATCTATCAGTCAAAATGGGTCTGCTTCCTGTCTCGCTGACAGCAGCGAGCATCCCATAAACACGTGTGTGAACAAGCACAAACACACCGATGTGTCAGGAAATCAATTCAAGGTGTGAAAATGCTGTATTGTCAACCTTCAACACAAGGACAGACATCTCTCTCTGCCTCACCCATGCGTACACGGTTGGGGTTGCACGGCTATTCGTTTTTTTTTTACCAGTTGACCCGTAATGCAAAAAAGTAGCCATCTAGTTCGTTAAAGCAAAAACTGATTGAAGAGATTTACATAACCACACACAGGTTTCAGTGCCTTTTACATTATACACTGTTAACAATGAGAGATAAATAAAATAGTGTAGCAAATAGTGCAATAAAATTTGTGTATCATATTGCACTATTCTGTATTTTATACTTCGCAGCTGGGAAGCTCATGTCCATCAGCAGAGCCTTCCTTATAGCACAATGACGGTCCTTCCTTGAATGGAGGATGCGACATCTACAGCAGTGTCCGGGATTCTTTTGCAGGCTGATAATGACTCAGGAGTGTCTGAAAACAAGCGTGCCTTTGACAGGCTCGAAGCTATGAGAGGAATTGTATAGCGATATGCAACCCGTGGCACTTACGCATAGTGCTGGTCATGACATGAATGAATTCATTCATTTCTTATTCATTTTCAATTCATACACTTTTTATTTAGTTTTAAAGGACAGCAAATTAACTTAATCTAGATTGATCCAGATGTAGATTTAGATGCCTTATGTACAATCCGGAGACAACAGTGACGAGGAAAAAAAACTCCCTGAGACCACATCAGGAAGAAGCCTTCAATGCAATCGATCCTCCTTTGTCTGAAAAGACGTATACTCACAGCCGTATAGTCGATGCATCAGTCCAGTAGTCTATGCAAACCCTAATACATGATATACACCTACAGCCTAAATTACAGAGATGGGATTTTGTGCAATAAACACTTGAGCGAAATACAGCACTGGCAGACCAATAGTGACCTACTAAATCGTTCTCTTTCCGTCTCTCCTGCACGTTCTCACATGTACAAACACACAAATACACACAGGATTTCCATGGTTAGATCACTTAACTCTGAAGTGCCAGCAGGAATAGCAAACAGCACAGCAGTAGGCAGCAAATTCATGGAGAGTGGGATCAAGCGAGCAAGAGAGAGAGAGAGAGAGAGAGAGAGAGAGAGAGAGAGATTTCAATGAGCTTTTGTAATAACAGAAAGGGCGGGCTGGCAGCCGGAATGATTTATCAAAGTTATTGCTTCTCCTAATGAGAAAACATGTCACACTCCCGGCTTTATAGAAATGACAAGCAAAAACAAAACTGAGCGTGTGTAGGAAAAAAAAAAAAAAACGAAAAGAGCCTTTGTCTCACGGGCTAAAAGAAAACAAGCTGCTGGCGGAAACTTTATTGTAATAAAATGCCTCGAGGCAAAACTAAACATCAGCTCGGTTCGCTCAATCCTCACTTGAGGACACATTTTCATAATTCACCTGACACTTCATATAGGGATATTAAAAGTACTTTAAATGTATTCAGCTCATGTGTGAATATTATTCAACTCAAGCCGAGATGCTGTCCACGACATCCGCATCCGCACCCATGAGTACTTGTCTGGAATAACTTTTTAGAAAGAAAAAATGTCCGTAAGTGTTTTTATCTGGTGTCCCCTCTGCATAGTGCGACCGACAATCTATAAGACAGACGCCTTGTGATCGAGCGTAGAGCAAAATACGACAAGTTCATAGCACTATACAGCATCTTGGATATATCTGTGATCATCTGGCTATTTTTGAACGAATGCGTTATCAAGAGGTGCGAGTAGGAGTGCTGCTGCAATATCCATATGATTCGATTTTAACTTTCTGTTAATGTCGCGTTTATATTTTAATAGTGGAGATAATTGGCTGGCGGAAAACTTCCATGGAGAATCTACTGTTAATTCCCGATTCCTGTTTCCCACGACAGCAGCTCTTCCAGTAGCTGTAATTCAAATCTCAGGCTTAGATTAACCCGCTCATTCGAATACATGATTGTTTCTATAGTAACAGTATAATCGTCGATACGATGACGTCGTCTCCAGCGTCAGTAAGTTTTCCACCAAGTCTTTAGAATGAACGACTGCATTTTTTCTGCGTTAGGGAGAAAAAAAAAAAAGAAAGACTGGTGAGAGAATGACTGTTTAAAATTACGGAGTGATAAAAGGAATGAACTTCATGGATGTTCCAGAATAATAAACATAACACTAAATGGATAAAAAAAAATATGACATTCTGTAATAAGTTAAAAAAAAAAAAAAAAAATGTAATCGTTGGAGAATTACAGAGGATTAAAATTAATATACAAGACTCAACACACAATACTTCCTCTTTCAGGCACACTAATTGCTAAGGACTTGCTCTGCATGAACAATACAATGAAGTAACAGGTGCAGTTATTGCTCCTGTCAATAACTGGACCGCTAAAAGGACTGAGGAGCCAAAACTAATCTTCCCAAACCCTGTGTGAATATGAATTAGCAAACACGTTCGCTCTTGCAAAGAAGTGCACCAGTCTGAATTGTTTTGATCCCACTATTTTGTTTGCATTGCACCTAACATTGTGAGCTTTCTCGCCCATATTATTATACAGTGGGAAATAATCACACGGAAGGCTTTTTTTTTTTTTTTTCTTCCCTTTTTATATTTCAGTGCAAAAACATCCTCCCTGCACCGCCAGCCATCTGATGAGCATACTACTGAGAGATGAAGTCTGGACGAAGCATTAAAGTGCCATGGAAAATGATATCTTTATGCTTCATCACATCACACTGACATACAAACATACTGAGAACAAAAGCTGGCAAAATACAAACCAAAGTGTTCCTGTTCTTTCAATTTCTTTCCTCTTCACTCACTTCACTTCTCGTCTTTTGTTCACATGCGCGCGGACGGAGGCCTTGCCTCGGCCGGGGTATTGATTTCCGCACAGGCTGGGACTTGCCTGCCCTGTTGCCCCGAGGCCGTCGACACACAGGGAGAGCCTTTCTTTGCCCCCTTGTTATCATCCCAAAGAACAATGCAGATTTAAAAAAAAAAAAAAAAAAACTGGTATTCCTGGTTACTGAGGTGTGACTGAGAGAAAGGCGAGTAGCTGCTGGGAAATGCCTGACAGAAGTAACCGTTTTTTATTTTATTTATTTATTTATTTATTTATTTTAAGGTTTCTGACATTTTAAGGTCAACTCTTGTGCTCAAATTGTGTCTTCACAATTTATTTCTAATACAATCTGATGTACAATGGATACATGGTATTGAAGGAAATTGCATTAAACATGTAGTAAATATCAATTAAAACTATTCAGAGGCAGTAAATGAAATAAAATAACAGAAGTTATATTACCAGTTTAAATTCTATTAAATTATTTAGATTATATAATATCTATTATCTATTATTATTATTATTATTTCAATTATAAATATTTGTGTTCAGAGGGGGTTTTTACATGTAAGTACTTCTTCTGTGGCTGAATCTAAACTGGTGTTGTATTAAGGGCATTTAGTGCAGTATGTAGACTACACCATGTAGTGAGCATATATAGTGAATAAGAAGCCATTTGAGAAAAGAAAAAAAAAAAGAAGTGTGCTAAGGAGGGCAATTTGAACATTTTAGTTAAGAATGTAAAACCTAGATGTATAAGAAATTAGCACTTTAGATGAATAAGCAGAACTGAATCTGTATGAATGAATCTGAAAATTAAAAAAAAAAAAAAAGCTTATGATAAAATTATTTAGGGAAAAAAAAATCTTGTTTTTAAGAAATGACAATTACGTCCTTGTGCACAGTTTGGCACTACTGCTGTAGAAATATAAAATTACAAGGCGATTCATATTTAAATAATTTTTTTACAGGAATTTATTCACAAGTAATTGAATGAATGAATTCTATTTTTAAAGAAAACTGACAGTCCTAGTTAGCACTATTGTTGCATTACACCTCATATGATAATGCTAAATCAATATCAATCAGGTTTTAATGAATAAATGGACAAGTATTTTACCACCAGTGAATAATGGATAAGTGTGCTTATATTTTCAATGTGTTTTTACTGGATGTCTAAAATCTAAGTATCTTAAAACCACCTTGAACCTTTCATTAAGCCCACTGCCCTTCCCGGTCAACCGGACCAAAGTCCTCATGTCCCTTCCTGGCCTCTGCGTCTGGGCTTATTGATGGATCTGTCAGACTCTGCTTATTCACGCAACGGAGCCCAGAACACAGCGCTCAACTGTGTGGAGCAGAAAGAAATACCCTGGACCACGCTGTTCCACAGTACCTGTGCTCTGGTTCTCTGATTTTACTCAAAGCCATTTGCATCATTCTCTTTTTTGGGCTCTGTTCAAACTGATAGTTAATTGGGAATCTCCCATACTCACTCTTCTTTTTGTCTTCCTTATCATTTTTTCCCTTTTCCATTACAGTACTGCTAGATAAGCAAAACAAGGAGATGTTTAAGTAAAACAGCCGAGATGGAAATACAGACATGTAAATAACTAGTCTGCCTTCAGCAATGCCATTCAAGCCTTTAACCATAAAGGTCTGTATGCCATGGTGTCTTTACCACCAGATCTTACACAGATGGCCTGATGTAGATGCCTCGGGGCCTTGAGTCATTGCCTTAATCTGATATTTTCACACTGCATATTACACATACCTGCAAGCACCTGGCCATGGGGACAGTGAGAGGCCAGAGCAATTTTAACAGAGACCTCAATGACAGATTGAGTGTGTGTGTGTGTGTGTGTGTGTGTGTGTGTGTGTGTGTGTGTGTGTGTGTGTGTGCGCGCACGCGCTTTAATAAGAAAGCAGCTTATTGCTGTATGACTCATGCTAGGCAACATGTCCGACTGATGAAGGAACAAAATGAAAATGGCTCTGAAATCCCACTGGAGAATCATTTCATTTCTAGTCAAGTAAATAAAAGAAAGAAGAAATAATAGCAGGAACATGCTGTCATTCCTGAAATTAAATAGAAAACTTTGTATAAAGGAGGACTTTTGGAAAGGGAAGAACAAGCTTGATAGTATTCGAATGAAATCAAGATGATACTGTGTGTGTGTGTGTGTGTGTGTGTGTGTGTGTGTGTGTGTGTGTGTGTGGTACTGGGGCAGCATGATAAGAAGCGACATTGCAGTGCAAGGAGCTGGCCGCAGCAACCCATGGCTGGCAAAGCAATCAGATCGAGAGTGAGAGTAACTGGGGCAAAGGAAATCTGGCTTTCAATTCTGTTTCTATTCTCTCTCTAAATGACTCCAACAAAATAGCTCCTGGATAGAAATCAAAGCAAAAATGTATCATGTATTTTATAGGTAAAACCTTAGTAAACAAAAGCAAGGCTGTGCAAATCTTTTTAGGATGTGGCTAATAAAGCAATCTGGTACTCGCGCAGAGTGATCACATAACTTTGAGCTAGTAAGATAATCTGACCCAGGTCAGGGTCACTCAAGAGCTAGGGACAGACTGTAATGAACACCAAATCAAATACATTAAGAGAGCACAATGATAAGGGTACATGCTTAGAAATGGTGTAAAAAGAAGAAAGACAGGCAGACAGAACCCTGAAATGGGAAAAATGCCTTTCTCCATGGTAAGATAACTGATAACAAAAGGGAGCAGGCCCAGTGGGGTCGAACAGGGGGAGGATTTTTGCCGCTGACAGATACATCACCTTCTGGTGCTGGAGGAGGTGACAGCTGTGACCTACATTCTCTGTTTAATCCTGGCAGAACAATGCAAGCCTACTTTACCAGAAGATCTCCTTTCACGATGAGAAAAGAGAAAAAGCCGAAGATGCACCTACTCTAGGTATAGTTACCCAAGGTTGAAAGAGACTAGCTGGAGGACTGTGGCCCAAAGGCTATATGACTTAAAAGCCTACAAGAGTCCTCAAAAACCATACTCCAATGGCACCCTGACTCTGTGGCCTGAAAGACACTGCCCCAAAGGGTCCAGGTCCCAATGATCTGCAAGGATCCTCAAAAAAGCCATTCCTCAATGGAAGCGTGACTTGGTGATCTAAAAGACACTGCCCCAAAAAGTCCACAATTCATGGTTCTGCAAAGCTCCCAAAAAAATGTATGCCCTAATGGAACCATGACTTGGCAGGCTCAAAGATGATGCCCCAAAAAGCCCATGGCTTGACAGCGTGCAAGCCTTCCCATAAAGCTTTGGCCCAATGGAACCATGGCTCGACAACCTGAAAGACAGTAACCCAAAGGGTCCAAGGCATAACATGCCTACATGATTTCTCAAAAAGAAAAGCTTTACCCCAATGGAACTATGACACTGTGGCCTGCAAATCCTTGCCCCAAATGGGGCCATGATTTGACAGCATGCAAGACTCCCCAAAATACAATTCCCTGAAGAAACCTTGACTCGACAGCCTGTGGAACTTTTACACTAAGAGACTTTGATTCAATATCCAAAGGGAGTTTGCCACAAAGGAACCAAGACTTGGCAACTTGTGACACTGTTCTGTAAAAGAGATCAGGACTCAACAATCTCCAACACTGTACACCATTACTCAGCAACCTGTGAAAAATGTCTCAAAAGAAGCTATAAGATATTTCCATGATGCTACAAGAAAATAGTCAAATGGAAAGGAAAAGCTATGTACCTTTTGTATAAAGTTTTGTGACCTTTTTTTTTAGCAGATAAAAGTCATCTAAAAGTCTGCCTAAGGACCCTCCTAATGGCCTCTCCTTCTCTAACTGAGGGAGTGAAATAGAGAGCGAGAGAGGAAAGACGATTATTTTTGTGAACTGACAACTCCATCAGAAGGTCAAAGGCTCTTTTTTTTCCTTTAACCTTGACTGCTGTCAGTTTCCATGCCAATAACTGACCTCCATCCACCCCACACATGGGTAGAAAACCACACAAGTCGAATGTTAACAGTTTATCTGTCAAAAGAGCACACAGACCTGTAACGAGGGGAAGATGAAAAACCCAGATCTTGAAACCTCTGGGGGCAGTCTCATTTTCCAAAAGATTCACAGAGTCATTTCCCTGTCCCTCTCTTTTTGAGAATCTTCTTTGTTCCCACTGCTCGCTATCAAATATAGGTTGAGGCTTTGAAGAAGAGCCTGTGGTAGTGTCTACCTGCTCAATGAGCTGTCCTGATTTACATAGAGTCAAGACGCTCCAGTAGTGTAGACAACCTTTTAGATTTCAACTTTACTTGACCCATTTCCTTCTCCTTGCTCTCTCTCTCTCTACGTAGTTTCCGCTTTCTCTCCTTCTGGGTTAAAGCTGCTATTCTCATGTACTGCAAGTGGCCCTCTTAAAGTCCACATTCCTGCAACTTTCCAGCTGTAAGCATGTTGTGGGCGGCACTTTTCTTTAATGTTTTATCAGTTGCTTGTCACAAAAAATAGACACGTCTCTCTGATGGGTTTAAAAAAAAAAAAAAAAATAGCTTTCCCTTTTACAGGATGAGAATTGCTTTGGGCTGCAAGGTCCCCATTTCCTCTTTTAATCCCTTCAATTGTCACTGGTTTATCTTTTAAATGTTTCTCAAGATATGTTCATATGGGACGGTGTGTCATGTTCACAAATTCCACAGAGAAGTATGAAAACACACACACACACACACACACACACACACACACAGGCACATGCTGTTGAGTAAGTGATGTAATTAGCAAAGGTCCCCCTGAGCGGCAGGTGGCCTGCGTTCCTCTTGCTGAGAGATTAGATAATTGGTCTCCAGGAACTCGTTACTAGAGCCTCAGGCCATAGGCTTAATAACAGAATCTCGGCTCTTTATGCCAATGTCCCCAGGCTTTATCACTCCAAAATCAAAGAAAACAAACAAACACGTAAACAAAAGGGAATCAGCTTCGGCTATGCAGGAGAAGAGATGTCATTTAAAGACTCTGCACATGCTGAGACTGAAAAGGTATGTATGTTTGTCTTCTGAGGCATCTCTGGATTGTGAAAGGATTTCAGAGCTAGAGGGGTAACGGACAAATTTAGGTTCTCTCCATGATGAGTAACATGTCCACTGCCAGGGGAAAGAGAGGCAAATTAGAAGAATAAGCAAAAGGAAACGTCCATTTTCCACAGTGTGGGGTCTGAGATGGAGCTACTTCAAACAAAATAATCTCATTGGCTAAGGGGCTTTAAGAAAGAACACATACACACAAAAGGGAACGATTTGTGTTTTCATGCCGACGTTTAATGTTTGCAAGTACAGTGACTTCGAGGGAACGGTAGACACAGTCACGTCGCACACACATGCTGTTTTTCAGAGACTGTCAATCTTGCCATTGTGAGTCTGTGTCTATGTACAGTATGTGTGAGAGATGCAGCTCATGTGTGACAGACTGCGAGATGAATAAGCTGCTACAGACCTGTCCTGATTATGGACGTGCAAAAGCACACATTTTTCAGTCAGTGGGTTGTCTGAATGGCTACTCGACTAATCAGTCTTCAAGAAACTCTGCATAATAATGCAGAATGTATGATTAGGCAGGCTGGTGTCCTCCAGAGACGTTTTTTTTTTTTTTCCCCCAGAGATGTATGGACGCGTATCCTTTCATTGTCTCATTGTAGTCCTGTATACCATGTCGCCGTATTATTTTGTGCTGCAATATGGTCCTCAGGAAACATTTCATTCTAATATATTCACGTTATGAAGAGTAATGACAATAAAACCCATGTGACTAACAAACAATTTGACTCGAAGCAGCCTTACTGAACTCCGGATGTAGATTTAGATCTCTAATGAGCACTGCAGGAAAGAAAAAAAAAAAAAACTCACTGAGGCGACATGAAGAAACCTTGAGAAGAACCAGACTCAAAAGGAAACCCATATTCTTCTTATAAATCATTATAAATCATTACAAACCATTACAGTATACAATCTTCGATGAGTCCTGGGATGAGCACAGGGCAGACTTTATGATCACAGCAGCATAAATCACATAAATAAATGAATGTATTTATTTAATGGGAGGCTTTATTCTTTAGTAATCGCATGTGGTATGAATTGAAAGAACCCAGAAGTGCCAACACTTCTAACAGGAAACTTCTAGCAAAATGAACCCCCTAATGTATGTTGGTGGATGAGATGGCTATTTTTTTTTTTTTTTTTTTTTGTGTGTCAACGTACAATGTACATGGTCAATATGAAGTTTGTTAACAGTCAGTTTGCTAAAACTCAAGCTCCAGGATGTCCTCATAAATAGCAATGCTTGTCCTGACACTGAAAACCAATTCCCATTTATATTCATTATGAGAAATTATATCCATTTCTCAAACAAAATGAAGAGGGAGATAAATTTTCCTTTCACCAAAATATCAAAATAAAGCACTGCCATTTATAAGAAACTGGAAGTATGAAAACTGAGAATATGGGCAGAAGAACAGCAAATTCTAAGCAGAAACTTAATCAAATTCAGACACAACACAAAGTGACACACACCGATTTATCTACAAGGACAGGACGCTTGACTATTTATCTTTCTTAGAGTCTGTGCTCTAATATTATGTTGTCATCACTCATACTGAAAGTCAAGCTGTGTGGTGTGAAAGAGCTAATCTGTCTTACATGAAGGAGGTGGATGGAGCGGTTCAAGACAATAATGGGTGGAATGTGTATAAAGCTGCAGCGTTTATGGGATAAGACGCTACGGGCCGTGCTGTTATAGGGAGATAATCAACGAGGGCTTGGTGGGAAGCCGTCACCACTCTGAAGTTCCAATAAAAGCATGTCCCGACACATTTTATTTCTTTTCATACCACAGCAATTTGCCAACGTTTGCATTTTTTTTAAAAATTTATTAAAGAACGACACATAGCACTTTTTACCCATTTATAGTTACATTCAGTGTTGTGGAGCATCCACAAAGTAGGGTAGTTCTAGTTATCATTTACGTTATGATAGATATATACTAAAATCGTTCCCTCACTTACTCTTGAAGATGATGATGATGATAATAATAATAATAATAATAATAATAATTCTCCATCCTGAAGACTTTACCATGGTGGAAAAACATTGTCTCTGACTCACATCAGAGACTGCTGCCAAAAATGTAAAAAATAAACATCTTAAAGAAACTTCATGTCAATGATTAAGTCCTCATACATAACCCTGCATTTATATAGTCAAAATCTTTAAGGTATATATGTACATGGTGTAATATATAATAATAATATGTAATATATAAAATATATATTATTGTTTTTAGCTATGTGCTAGCGGCATAGCCAATAAAATAGTCTTTGTTTTAACACCAGACACTGGCTCGAAATGATCCCACCCCCAAACCTCTGACATCACTGATTTGTGTTTCTGAGAAGTGACGATGATGTTTCAGAGGCAGAGTAGGCTGGATTTAAAGCTCGATTTCTCTCTCTCTTTTTTTTTTTTTTTATCTACTCAATACATGATGAAAATGTCACCAATCCCTGTCTCGCTCACTCTCTTAAAGCTATCTCCAGATACAGCCAGACGGAGGTACTCGCTCTGCCCACACCCTGGTGTCAAGCACCCTTCAGGGAAACATGTGGCGTCCACCAACATGCCCGATTCAAACTAATTAATCTCAAATTATTTACCCCTGAGACTGGTGTGCCAAAGCTGTGCCTCATTCACTCTGATATGACGGCTACAGTATCAACATTTATGCAGACACGCAACAAATGTCACCTTTGTCCATTCCTGCATGGAGTAGCAGTAGCTCTCTGTATGTCTCTTTCTCTCTCTCTCTCTCTCTCTCTCTCACACACACACACACACACACACACACACACACACACACACACACA
>CM074919.1:25875259-25901945 GCA_037576815.1 Pangasius larnaudii | reverse complement strand
AATATCTGTATATTATTCAGTCATGAGCTAATCACAAAGGTCACTGTTGTCCCCATTCAGTCATGTTAGTTGTTCATCCATATCTTTGTAAGCAAAGAATTTGATGTATTTTAGTTGAAGACTCCTGATCTACACTATCAGCTTTATTTAGATAATCCGGTTTAGGGCTGTTGATGTTTAGTAGATCATCTATAGATCAGCTTGAGAGCTACTCATCAGAATTTCAATTCCAGTCCTTTTGCACTCTACTAATATATTTTCTCATTGTGAAAAGCTAGAGATATCATTTGAAATGTGTTGTTGAGAATCACTTGATGGGTAGGTTCATGATTGGATAGTCCTTAGACAATTAAAGCATCACTCATTTTTTTTTTTCTCTAACTGGCAAATTTTGCTCATCATTGGACAGACCAGCAATAGGTGGCACAAGAGAGAAGGAAAAAGTTAAGGCTTGGAAATAGGAGCGCTTTAGTTGTTTGTTGTGTACTTGCCTGGAGATGTACTACTTTTACTTGTATTCTCCTTTAAGCACACTCGGACTGATTTACTGCTGATACTGCCTCATGTCTTCTGATAACAAGCCTTAGGGAAACACCTCTATAATACATGGTACTGAAAGTTCTCAGTGTACTGTAAACACACTTATTAAAAGAGATGTGATCAGAGAACCAAACACATTCCTCTCCCCTGATCCTGTCCTGTCTGACCTCTCTTTCTCGCTCTCGGAGTTCAGCGCACAAAGCAAAAAAAAAAAAACTGACTGCAAGCTGTTTCACACTGTCAGATATTTTTGAGCTCTATCGTTCAGGGAGCATCACAGACAGACTGTTTTTAGTCAATTCTGGAGCGCCTCCTTTTCACCAACTTCCTGTGCTCATTAAATCAGTGTGAGGGAGACCAGGCTGGAACTTGAGCAACTCTGAAGTTGGGTTAGAGTGGAATAAGGTTCAAGTTGTTGTTGTTTCAAGTTGAAATGTCGGTGAAGGATCAGGGACAACATTATGACTTATGATTTCTAACCTGCAAGCCAATGGACAAGGGAAGTCCGGAAATCGATTTAGATCCCTAATGAGCCAGCCAAAGGCAACAATGGAAAGAAAAACTCCCAACATAAGGAAGACACTTTGAAAGGAATCCGATTCTAGGTGACACCAGAAAGTTAAATTATAGCTCATTACACTTCAACAAACAGTACCAAGTGTGTTTACAGGATGTTCAGTATGAGCAAATTGTGAATAAGAGTCCTTGGATGAGCAGAGGAAACAAAAGCAAAAAAAAAAGCCATGTGGCTTTACCAGTGTTTCTAAGGATACAGTGTTCTAAGGATACTTCCGTTTTAGGCCACACTTACTTCAGGGTTACATTTGAATACAGACATGAATATCTGGAGCACTAAACAGATACAGATTCATGCAGTGGCATTACGTTACACCCCTAATATATGCCTTACTGAGAGCATCTTTTGATTACTTTGCTCACATTCACTTCTCTCCTTGTGCAATGGTTCTTGAGGTTAAACAGGCAATGAGAGATCATCCGATGTCAATTCAACATGACTGATTAGCAGTAAGGGCTCTGACTGAAAAGCACAGACCATTGCCAAAGATGTGGGACACGCCTCAAAAGCTACAAGCATGTGGTGGTTAGGGTTTGATCGCCTAGATAAGGGGTACTTCTCTGTTTTCACTTTGGTCTGATCTCCAAACCAAACTTCCTTAAGAATGTTTCATGAGTTAGCGTATCCTTGTTTACCAGATCCAATTCAATGAGCATAATTGGGCTTCATGCACACACATCTCTTCTCCTCTCCCCTTACACCTTCTCTCCCTGACTTCTTCTCTCTCAGCAACTAATGAGAGAGACCAGAATAGCTCAGAATGGTGCATTCTCTCGAGAAAGGGAAACAGGCATGCCTGTGCCGAGGAGACAGGTCCTCTCTCGCTCACTCCTTAAGGAAGTATTGACATGGGCTCTCACCTCCTGCACCTGTTTCACTCGACCGCCATGGAGTCTGCGATGGCAGATCGATAGCCTGCCTTCAGCTGCAGACAGGCAGGTTAACAGGCACAGCTGAACAAAGGAAAGGATGGATGAATGAGGGCAAAAAAAAAAAAAAAAACAAGTGGGATGTGGTATAAAAATAATGCAATGGAAAAAAAAACGGAACAGGCGGGGAGGGGGGGGGGTGGAGCATACAGATAAGGAGAGGATCTGGAGAGAACTGTGAAAGTAAACAAAAGTTTCAAGAGAAACTGAAGGTCAGAAGAAAAGGCTGGAGGGAGAAAGTTAAGTGAAAATAATAAGTGAAATATAAGACAGAGAAAGAAGGTGGCCAGACAGAAGAGAACTAAATCAAAAAGTAAAAAAAAACAGTCCCTCAAGGGAATATGCTTGGTCCAGTCTGACTTTAGATCATTCTGCAGCAACAAAGAGGAGAGAAAGGAAGAGCAGGAAGACTTCTCTTCAGCTGTGAGACCACCAACAAGGACCTAGACTCTCGCACCTCAATATGGCTGACCTTTAGCACTTTAGCAGTAGGTTCCAGCACGGAGCAGTATCCCTGCAGACCCAGCTAATGGACGAGGTGTTGATGGGAAGCCGTAATTCTTCTTTAGTGGTCGAGTTAAGGAAGAGATAGACAGGTGCGTGTGAAACCTAATCAGGGCCCCTCAAGGCTGAAAAGCATTGCCGGTCATTTTATTTTTGCTTCAATTTCTGTGATGGGATCAGACACCAAATATCGCCTCATCTGGCATTCAAAGTGCCCTATTAGCAGCATTCAGAGAGAAGCCTGTCACGTCTAATTAGGCTTGAGACTGTGAGGTCATGATGTCTTGAGAGGCGTCTGCCATTTTGGGAGGGTTAGTCAGGCATCTAGTCAGACAGGGAGCCTAGCTAGCCGACTAGTTTTCAAACAAACCGAGTCTTTGAGTCATTATGGTGTGAAGCTTGTAGCTGTGTTAAAGCTAGTATTTATGACTGTTGCGGTAAAAAAAAAAATCTACAACGGACTGTAAAAACTAGGGAAGCAAAGTTTCAGAGGAAATGGTATTCCATGCAGCATATGAGCAATCTCTGCTTTTCAGTGGATATTATTGGAACGCCCGACTTCATACATGCGCTGATGATTGGTTTGACCTATGTAAAATTTACCTACCGAACAAAATGCATTTTTATTGATAGAATTTGCTTCAGTAGTTTTAAAGAAAATGTGGGGGAAAAGTTCCTTCTCTCATTAATATCTCATCAGATATTAATCCAGTATTCTAAACGGTGAAATTATACATTAATTTCTTTGATATCTAATATAACAATACTGTGCTGTGTACTTTATGTAATAATTAGGTCTATTTAATACATTTCTTACCTTAAAGTGAACATGTATGCTAATGTGAATGCTTAATTAGCCAAGCCAGAAATGTACCCCGCCCCATGGCATTAGCGTCACTAACATCACCTGCAATTTTCACATCATGTAGTGGTTGTATCATTATCTACCAAGATTTTAAGGTAAAATCACAGCGCGTTTGGTATCAAACAGTTTTAATAGAAAATGGAATGAACAGCAATGATATCAGTTTATATTTAATACATGGCCAGCAAATGTCATGTTATTACTGTCAATAACCGAGTGAGACAAGCAGACCTGAATGCTTAGCCAGAATACGGTCTAAGTATATCAGTGATGTAGGGAGGTGCAAGTCTGTGAAGGGATTGCAAACAAAGTCTTAAACCATATACTGTAATAGACAGGGAGACAATGGAGGGAGGCTTATAGAGGGAGGGAGTGATGTGATCCCTTATTCTTAGCACCAGTAAATATTCTGTGATAACTGTAACCATGAGGACTTAACACCTACTGTATGTATAAAGCATTACAGTAGTCTAGACGAGATAAAACAAAAGACTTTCTCCAGGCCATGAAAAGAAAAATGGTTGCTCTTGACAACAGAGTTGACATTTTATCAAATCTGAGGTCTGGGTCAAAAAAGAAACTTCATGTCAGGAACTTTGGAGCAACGTACTGTGACAGTGGTCCTTCATTAATTGGAGAAAAATATTTGCCATCCACTTCATTGAGCACAAACCATTAGGCTTCAAAGGGAGATAGAACAGAGTGTCATATGCATAGCAGTGGAATAAAATGATGTATTTCCAAATGACATTGCCTAATGGATATATATATATATGTTGAAGGATTCTGGACCTAGTATTGATCCGTGGGGTACACCACAGCCAAACAACAAAAAGACGTTAACTACAGTAACTGTCAAAGTCCTGCGACTAAGATAGGACTTAACCTAGTACAGTACTACTCACTTAAAGCTCACCATGCACTCAAGGTACTCAACAAGGATCTTCAGTGTAAAAAGTGGCACTGATTAGCTGGATACGTTGATTTGAACAACTTTATCATTTATTTTTGTTTTCTCGTAGATCTGAAAATCCTGAAAGTACACAGGCTTCGAGTGATTTAAATTTCTTAAATTGCTCAAAAGAATGGCCACTCAAGCCACACACCGCATATAGAAAAATGTCTGGAGATGTACGAGGAGATAGCATATCCAGATCCCTACTCCACTCTGTTTAGGAGTTCCAGAGTTGCCAATATTGCTAACAAGACAACTGTAGCAGGCAGAGACGGGGGAAAAACAAATTGTATCACAAAAAACTAACATATGAGCATAACGTAAATGGCACATTCTACCCTGTGCTTTTACCAAATTCTTGTTTTCTATCTTATTTCTTTTGCAAATTCATGGGTCCAAATTCACTATGATAAAGTCACCATAAGGCAAAAATAAAAATTCCCAGTAACAAATGCACATTGTACATATCCAGCGTCCTTTGCCATTCAGTGATTTGGCTTTCTTGACAAAATGTTATATTTCATTTTACAAAAGCAGAAATATAGTTTTCAGGTGTCTTGCATATGGCCATTGCAAGGGGTCACAAAAATTGCGAATGCTACAGCTAAATAATAGATATTAGCACTAAGGAGTTCTTGTGGATCCACACCATTATTAAGAATAATTTTAATTTTAGCTGCTTAGTAGCCCTCTGGAGTTTGTTGTCATACAACCCCTTCTTCTTTGATTTGCTTCCACTAAACCTTTGATCAGCAACCCTTCTAAACCCTTGTAGTATGTGCAAACATGTTTGTAGCATGCGATCAAAGAACTATCCCAACCCAAATGGTGGAAGCCTGCTACTTTTCACCCATAACCTCTTGCTAATTAGGTAAGGATTGATGTTTTGCATCAAAAGATCATTTAAAATGTGTGTGTGTGTATATATATATATATATATATATATATATATATATATATATATATATATATATATATAAATTTCCCCCGTCAGCAGCAAGTGGAAATGGTCAAACATCCAATCAAGAAACTGAATGACAGAAGCCAAGGAGGAGAGAGAAGTGTTGCTCCATGAAAAATCCATACTCCCTAAAAACCTCTTTCTTGCATATGCCACACAGTGCTTGCCTTTCCTCTGCCACAACTGCCTAGCAGCCAAAGTAATGCTGATGTGCTTAATAATGTCAGAAATCAATACACACCAGCATTCTGGCTGCTGGTGGAAAAAAATGAGAGCTTTTCTCCGAGTTATTGACTGGAGAAGCGAGAGAAGGCAGGCAGCCTTCATGTAAACGAATGCTTATCGTAAACTGGGTTGGTATGGCAAACTGAGCTGCTATTATCATTCTCCTGAGTTACTGCCCACTGGTCAATCCAGCAGTCTACAGCAAATAAGTGTTTAATTGAGTCAGCGAGGGGAGCTAGGAAGAACCAGAAACCATTCCACAGTTAGCTTTTAGGAGTGGAGGACTTTATAAGACTGGGGGGGGGATGCATTTTCTGATCATTTGTGACCATCCAATTTTGAACGAGTTTATGATCTGATTATAACAAAATTTATCTCTCAAAGCTATTCCACACTGTCAGCAAGTCTGAACACGAACTGCTGCCGAGCGTTACATTTATGTCCCTGCATTAACCTTTCATCTGAAAAGATGTATGCCATTACAATAGGGGAGGAAAAAAAAAAAAACAACCACTCCCTTTTCCGATCAAGCAAACACCACCACACAAGAAATTGTCACTAAAATGGCATAACTACTAGATGACTGACATTTGAGTAGAGGATACTGACGAGTGACAGTACATATTGAAAAGAAGTAGGGGAAGTGGTTAAGCTCGTCTAAGCCTTTAAACAAGGTCGAGACAGGGCATGAATGTTTGTGTAATGCCTATTATGGTCAGGTATAAGCTACTTACAACAACTGAATTCCTGGCCTCAATGGTAGACAATGCGAAAGCTGAAATCGCTCATGGTTGATGTGTAACAGCTACACTCCTATGGCATCCATCGTGAGAAACAACTCGTTTCACACCAAGTGCTTCAACTGGCTCAATCCTACTGTATGTTATTGAACAACACAGCTAATTTATTCATTTATTTTTAAGCCAAGCAACAATAAGGAAAGAGCAAATAGGCACTTAATTATTTAGCAGCAAGCAAATAGACCGCAGTCCCACGTACTTGGTTCCTACTGGCTCACAAGACCAAAGTTAAATTTACAGGTCAACGTTCACTTGGATAAAGACAACACCTCTATCAGAGGCAAATGCGCATCTTCCTTCAGCGAATGAGACAAAGCACCATTTGGATGAAATCTATGTGCATGTGTGAAATAACTAACTATTTATATCTAGATATGGAATGTGTTTGGCTGAGAACTTTGGGCTCATTTTCTAATAACATACACTATATGGCCAAAGGTTTATGGACACCTGACCTTTCCCCAAACTGTTGCCACAAAGAATACAAACTGTCTTTGTATGGTGCAGCATTAAGATTTCCCTTCACTAAACTATGGGGCCCAAACCTGTTCCAGCATGACATTGCCCCTGTGCAAGACATGGTTTGAGAGGGCTGAAGTGGAAGAACTTGAAGTGTCCTGCACAGAGCCCCGATCTCAATCCCAATGGATACCTGTGGGACGAGCGCTGACTGCGCCCCAGGCCTCCTCGCTTGACATCATTGCCTGTCCTCACGAATGCTCTTGTGGCTGAATGAGCACAAATCCCCAGAGCCACGCTCCAAAATCTAGTTGAAAGCCTTCCCAGAAGAGTGGAGGTTATTATAACAGAAAGGGGAAATAAATCTGGAATGAGATTTCTTTTGGCCATATAGTGTAGCTTGTCATTAGCATTTTTCAGCTGTCAGTCTAGTGTTAGAGAACTGCTTTTACTGTCAAGTAAATTTTATTCTTTATCCAATGCAAGAGCAAAAAAATTTTTACATGCTACGGCTAAACGGTAGATGTTCTCACCTCTGATATGGCCAAAAAAAGGTACACTGAATCCCCTGTATTGACAAAAGACGCAAGAGTTACACCAAAGAGAGGAGGTTTTGTGATAAAGGACCTAATGAGAACCCTTCAATCAAACACTTACGTCCAAAGAGGAAGCTAAGCAGTCTGTAAGCCTAACTATGTCTACAATGAGGGATTACAATACATGACACTAGGCTGCAGGCAATTCTTCTCTTATATTTAAGCCTCTCATATCGAATATATTACAATGTACATAGATCACCCTGAATTAATATCAAGACATTTAGAATCGGTATTGTATGTTTTCAGCCTGGAGCAGGATAACATGAGCACGTTTTATTTACTCATCATTCATCATGGATATTTGGTTTCCAGCCTCTTACCTGGCAGAGAGCAGACGATGGTGTGATGAGAGGAATGAGGCGCACAGGCAGCAACATGAAAAAGAAAGAGAGGTTGATTAGAATCACATGGGAGTTGAACAGACCTACGCATTGTGCGTGATAAAACCGATACAGCTCGACAGAGCAGGAATGATATTTGCTCATTATAAGCATTGTTGTTAAGTGCTGAGGCACAAAACAACACGGTGCATTGAGAAGTGCGCTTAATGCAGAGATTCTCACTGTCCTGTTATATAACACAAACTGAGGTTAGGCGGCAACACAGATTTTGTCTCAATTATAGAATAACAGGCTTCTCCAGGATAACAAGCCTAAGCACAGATACAGTATGTGATGTATGCAATATGGGTAAAACTTGGATTTTAAAACTCTTCCACGCTGTCAGAACGTGAGCCCTGGCAGTCATGAATCGGTGCCAGACACTGCCCTCCCAGGAATGTACAACCTGTTGTCTCTTGCACTGCACTCTGGCAGCAAACCAGATAACTGTCCAATGGAGGGGGGGAAAAAATGGAAAGAAGCACAGTGATGGATTATGGAATGAAGGAAGGGAGGAAAGGGGAAAGGGATGATATTGCGTCCTGTGCTGCTGTGAACCAAAGCATAAGCCAAAAATAAATAATTAATTGGATAGACAGACAAATAAATAGACAGACAGACAGGCAGGCAGAAAAACAGATAGTTGGACAGACAGAAAGATGGACAGATGAACAGACAGATGGATGTACAGACTGATGTATATACATGCAGATGGATGGATGGACGGACAGATAGACCTAAAAGGAAAGGTAGGCAGACAGACAGACAGGTAAATAGACGGGCAGAAAAACAGATAGATATAGACAGACAGACGGGCAGACAGATAGATAGACAGAAAGGCAGATAGACAGATAGACAGGCGAATGTATGGACAGACAGATGTATGAGCTGATAGACAGGCAGACAGATGTAGGGATAGGCAGATGGATATGCAGACAGATGGACAGATATTCAGACAGAAGGATGGACAGGCAGACACAGAGATATATAGATGGGATGGACAGACAAACAGAGAGATACACAGACAGACATAGAGACAGACAAGCATGGATGAATGGGTAGACAGATGGATGGACAGAGACAGACAGACAGACAGATAGGCAGTCAGACAGCTATACATAGACAGATGGACAGAGAGATTGATAAACAGGCAGATAGATAAATAGACAAATGTAGACAGATAGACAAATGGACAGACAGACAGACAGATGGGCAAAGAGACAGGCAGAAAGACAGATATGTGTATGGATAGACAGGCAGATAAGAAGGTAGATAGACAGATATATAGACACATAGACAGATGGACAGGCAGACAGACTTCCGCAAAGCGGAAGCCCAAGACTGAACACCGCTGCCATCATATGAGTTGAGCTAGACTGAGGTAGATTTTCCAAGCTGTGGTTCAGTACAGCAAAGCAGAGCTTCACGACGAAGCTTCCTCACACCTACTAGAACAAGGCAGGACATGCCAGTGTTTTTTTTACTGACTCAGCCCCTTAAGGCTTGCTTTCTTGAAAACAGATTACACCTAGTTAATTTGCAGTGGTGAATGCCCATTTTAAGTATAATTTAGCCCAATAGGCTTAATGTGAGTCTTAAGAGACTTAATAGGTCCTGAATACACAATAAAAACGGGAACATCGATTCTCCAGATTCTTAGATGCAATTTGGTAAATAGACTCCACATCTGTTTCTGCTGGTATGTGGGCTTCGTTTGAATGCCCGACCTCTAAAAGGACAATTGCACTCTATGAATAATGGAGCTCAGTGTGCATCACACATCTCAGTTAAGTTGTCTTCACCCTCAACAAGGCGGAGGTTGAAATACGAACAAAACGTGAAGGAGACAAATGGGCATTGGAAACGCACGGATGAGAAAGAGTGTGCCCTGTTCTTGGTGGCCCGTGTGAGTCTTGATATTAAGAGGTGCTTAATGATGCTAATCACGAGACAGATGGTGCTGTTTGAGAGTGGGACCAGTGCCGTGGAACCTTCTGACAAGAACCAGCTTTAATGCCAAAAGCCAGAGGCATTTAAGATACAAAAAAAAAAAAAGCTTGCACTCAACCCACCAAACACATTTTCTTATTCAATTACTTCTACCTTCTGTTCCAGTAATGTCAGTACCATCATGTCTGCACAAATTTTGCCGCGTCAAACAGTTTTTCCCCCAAAAGGCCAGATACTACTGCTTTTTATATTGGTTATACATGAATCAATGCGGTAAATGGTGTAGCCTCTCTGAGTCACACTGTTACTGTAGCTTTAGTGTCGCTCCCATCAAGAGACACGCCACCTGAAATTACCTCTCGGGTTGACTCCGAGGACTACATTTTCGACAGATCAAAAAGCACCCAGGGAAAAGAATCAATTTGCTCTGTGAAAGCCTTCTTTTATATGGTTTGGTCCTTTAGAGAGCTGGCAAAATGGAACTTTTTCTTTCGTTCTTTCTTCCTCACTCAAGCAGTCACAGAGAGACTTGCATATACGTGAAAGCCCGAAAGGTATAGAGTCATTTTGTATAGCAGCCATAAATATCAACATCATTACCAGTTGAACTCCAAGCAAAGCAACAGGTGTTCTATAAGGTATACAACACAACAGTGCATAGTCTTACAGGAAAACAAATCAACCACAGCATGACGTGAACCACCCTGAGGCTGATGATGTTCCAATAACAGGACATCCAGAAATGTTTTATCGCTCTTATACCTCAGAAATTTGGCAATGCTGACAATTTTTTTCATTTATTTAAGAATAATAATCATACATGGTATCCATTTATAGTTACTTTTAACGCTGTTGTGCCCTTACGTGCAAGTACAAGAACTGTCTTACTTACTGTCTCCTAAACACTCTCCCATGACAGAAAATGTACAGTCTGTTACCAAGTGATGGTAAATACACTTCTCTTTACAGGAACCTTCCCCAAATCAACAATTATGTCCGTTTTTATTCTCTTTGTGTGAAGCATCCATAATGCAAGTCCCGGTGTATGTTTACAAAAGGAATAAGGTACTACAAGCAAATGAATTAATATAAACCTGTGATTTGCCTTGTAGCTGGCACTACAGTTTGAACCACTGTTCAACACCTTCTGACCAATCAGAATTGAGAATGCAACAGCGGTGTAAAAACTTCTAGTATATACTGTATATTATCGCCATAAAAATCACAGCTACGGCTAAATGGAAAATTTCCTCAACCAATTTATAAGCAGGTTCAGCTACAGTCATCTCCATGTGCACAAGCAGAAATACACGAAGCTGTCAAGTGTTTCACAATCAACTGGATGATCTTCCCCCTAGACTTGCAGAAGCTAGCTTACCAGGCCGAGTGCACGGCATCTGTGTTGACCAACGGATTAATCGGCCAAACCGCACCATCTTGGTGCAGTAATTATATTCACATTATAGGATTTGCTACAGGCCTAAGATGGCCTTCTCAGGATTTGTCCAGGAGAGCAGGTTAAGGGGTCAGGTCATGCGGGTGGCAAGCTGTGTCTTTAAGCTTTCTAGGGTGAGCAAGGTTGCCCAGTGGGGACAGGGGGGCATTTGGGGGGTGGGGGTGATGGGGGTCAGTGCAATCAATAAGAAAGTGTAGCTATGCATTTTAGCACACATTCCCTGGAGCACAAGAGACACCAGCACCACAGAGCTTGGGCTGTACCTTCTTTAGCTGTTAATGTCTGAATAGCTGCAGAACAAGCTAAATATGCTAAATAGCAACAGTTTAGGGGCTCATGAAAAATTCCCATAGATGGTTCTTGGTGTAATCAATAGCCTGGCTGTTTCCCTTGGGGTCAGTAAAGAGGATAGAAATGGGGGTGGGGTGTTTCCCGCTACCATCTAAAAATCTCTGCTCCATGCTCAATTAATCCTGAATTGGCAAGGAGGAGATCCTGCCAAACATGTCTCTGTTGCACAAAAGGGGGCCACTGGGTTAATGAAGAGGGCAAGAGGAGCTCTGGAATGGGGGAACTGCCCCTCGATCTTTGGGAAAACCTCAAAGTGGGCATGTGGCCTGACCAGAGCCTGTCTGGTTTATTTCCTTTTGCTGGTCACATATGTCCAGTCAAGTCACATTTAGAATCATTTTATGTAGCATCTGGCCAATTTTCTAGTCATGGCTATAGTCATTGATCAGTACAATAGGATTACATCATATGGTAGCCATGACATGGTAGTTCAACATACTACAAACATCTTGCCAACAAGTATTAGTAATAGCGCATATCTCAAAGTAATCAAGTCACCATTTTGGGACGCGAGATGAATAGTCGGGTATTTCCCTACCAATTTGAACAAAAGATACTATTCTATGGTATTGGACATGGTGTTTTAGGGAAAAGTTTCGTAATTCCACACTCCCAACTCATTACACGCATGACTGAGTACTAGGCTGCGTGGCCTCATTCAGTCTCTCTTTATTGTTGATTTTTTTGAGGGGAGAGTTTGTGGGGTGTTGGGTATCCCGTGGTACAAATTAGCATATGTAATTTTGAGTGGTGAGGAGATCACAAACCGTTGTGAGAAAACGGAGTGGAGAAAACCTCCGGAATGACATCATGAATAGACTGCTTTGGAAATCCCAGCGCCTCGTGAGGTTGGCCGAGCTACAGTTATCATCGGTCACACAGGCAAAGCAAACGCACATGCACACCTCCCTTCATTTGGATCCTTCCATTCCAAGCCAACATCAGGAAATGCAGAGATACGGGCCAAATATTGTGTAACCCAGCAACAACGTTGTGAAATAAGCCTAACACATAGCGGACCCACCGGGAGTGTGTGAATGTGCTCCCATAAGGCCACGGGTGAAAAGGGCCTATTGTGATGCATTGCAGAACCCCGAGTGTTGCTGAGCCTGAGGCTCAGAACGAAGCCATCCTCCAGGACCACCGCCTGGGCCCATGACAACCCAGTTCCGCTGACCCCTATGTGGCTTCATTTGCCAGACTGCAGGAAAGCCACTAGCTACTTTGTTCAAAGCCACTAGCCTTCTTTCATCTACAGTCTGCTTTCCCAGCTCACAAATTTACAGGAAATTGGTCTGTGGGAACATCTTGAAAGTCATGCAGTCCATGGCTTTTTTCAACAGTTTTTTTCATCACTCATACCATCTCGCCATTCATCTCTGTAAAACTGTGAAGCACTCTTTGAACTCATAATTTCTTCCATTTACTCGGGACTATGGCAACTGAGAGAATAATGTGATCCTGTGGGTTTAAATCCTATAGCTTACCACAGTAACCGGATTTGAGGGCACAGTTAAGGTTCTGACCTGCAGATTAAAGAGTCCATTGCATGTTTCTTCACAATCGCTCAATTAAGGCATTTAAGGACGTCACAATCTGACTGAATCCTGGATTTTCACAAGCCACAGCTTACGTTTTCTTGCTGTACTTGTAGTAGTAGTAGTAGTAGTAGTAGTAGTGGGATTTTTCAGTATTTTCTACTGACAAAGCACAAATCATAAAGCTGTCTTTGTCAATTTGGTTTGTCTATCCATTCGTGAGTTATGGGAAATGATAAAATGACATTTTGACAAACAAACCATATTGGGAACGTAGAATAATAAATTAGGATTTGAGAAATAACTAAATAATGCTCTTTATGAAAAGTCAACATCATCCTGTGTTGTGAAAGTGTCGACTGTGATGACTTCATGTGCCAGTCACTAGAAAATGTCACCAAAGTTGTCTGCATCCAACACTGACAATAGTTTTGGTAAGCACAGGGAGAAAAAAGACAGGTGATCCAGATGTACGTACACCTCAGAACACGCTCGCAAATGCATCTGAAATTGACGTTTAATTTACTATCTGCCCTTTACAAATCGTAAAAGAATTCTTTAGTCGTGAATTGAGTGCAAACTCAAATGACAGTGTTGGAAATCTTAGAGTGTGAGCTATAATACAATGCTTTCCAAAATGCCAACAATTGGAGTACGGCATAGTATTAAGCAAAACTCACCGACAGCTACAAATGGCAGTAAAAAAAAAAAACAATCTGGACAGAAGAAAAACATCCTTATTACATCAAGCTCACTGAGGAATGTTTTTGTTTATGCCTGTTTTCTGCACAAGCCCATATCATCTGCTTTAATTGCAGGTCTATCGTTATCATTAGACCACATGTTATTGCACAGTCTGTTACAGAATTCAGCCAATATTTAATTGGGATCATCTCGAACATTGTCGTGAGTAATATTGTAAAAAGACTGAGTTCATTAAGGCTGAAGTTCATTGCTCGAATTGTTCCTGGGACCACCTACTGAATGCAGGTCAACTGCAGACCAAAGAGGAAATGTTAAGTTCAGTTATGAAGATAATGTTAATGAAAAAAACAAAGCTCTTATTACATAAAGACTCAGGGTCAGAACAAGTACAGGGTTAAGGGCGTTAGTAAAGCTCATATATGAAAAGATTACTAAGTGGTAATTAATGAAAAGACAGAATAAGCTTTATGTAAAATAAATAAACCACAATTTGTCCTTGTGGTTGACTCTGGATTCTGTAAAATTTGGGAAACTGGAAATTTCACAAAAGGACTGTTTAACGTATTTGAATTTATTTTTGTAAAATGAAAGGAAATTGGTGCATGGGTTCATAACGTAACTGTATTCTATGACCAGGGTTGCCAGATCTGGCTGACAAAAGCAGCTCAGTTGACGAGCAATATTAAAATACATAGTTTCACCGAGGTCCTAAAATGGTTTCGTATTATTTCGTATTACATTCTGTCATATATATATATATATATATATATATATATATATATATATATAAAGCCTGTCTACGAGTATTTAAAATAATAAATCTTTAAAAAAAGAAAAACAACATGCATAGTGCTAATTTAAATGAGTTCTGGGAGGTAGACGAAATCCCAAGCAAACATGGTCACCGCTAATTACCCGAAGCTTAATTTGCAATCAAACCCAAACCAAATGTGTAATTAGTTGCACTTTCTGTTCAATTCTTAACACTCTGAAGTAATGTTTGTGTAAAGCCAAACAGCCCTCTTAAGAAATCCCAAGATTTTCGCACCATTTTACAGTCTTAAAGAAGCTAGAATTAAAGACGGGGTTACCGAGCACGGACCTGACATCAGATTAAATGGAGATGTGTATCCAGAATATGAATATGGGCGTGCAGACAGAACAGTGGAATGCAGAACCGAGAAGTGGCTCTGATTAACCGAGAGATTAAGGCCAGAGTGATGAAAGGGCCGCGGTGATGAGGGCTGCAGCGAAGACCATGGGGGAGATGTCCGGATAAGGAAGCCTTGGAATTAAGACGAGAAACGCGAGGAGGAACAGCAAGTCAGCTCCAACATAGCTGAAGTATTTAACAGTGAAATGCTTTTCTTCGCTCACTGCATTATAACAGTGTTTACGCAAGCGCAAATTCTCACAGTCATAGTAAGAATTTGAGGAGTTTGAGACAGACAGAATTGTTCTTTTTTTTTTTTTTTTTTTTTTTTAGGAATCCATTTTGAAATGAAAAATGTCTGGATTTTTTTTTTTCAACAAACACACGCATCTTTCTCCCCAGTGGGAGACAGGGATGCGAGATAAAAGCACAGAAATGCTGCCACAACTTGACATGACAATCACCGTGATCTGAGGGAATGTGACAGACAGATTCCCTCCACTGAAACGTAAAACAGCTTAGGGGGCCATTTCCTTTAAACCTCGTAACCTCTATTCTCTACCGTGACAGCGACACACACACACACACACACACACACACACACACACACACGAGCAGACTGCACAGCCCGCCCAATCCCAATCCCTGATCAGACGCTGAGGAATTCCAGCATGGAATGCAGCTGTTAACTCGACTCTTTCCCCTCCACACACACACACACACACACACACACACACACACACACACACACACACACACACACACAGCACCACTTCAGGAGCAAGTAAATAAAACTCTTAACTACTTACTAAGTTCTCGTATAGCTGAGACGATGATTGTCCTTCATTTAAGGAATAAAACACTGTTATGGGAAAACAATCAATGACCAGGTGCTATGATGTGGAGTTTTCAATACCACCCAATAACAACTTAATCATTTCTTTTATTAAAGAACGCCATTATACTTTTTAATGCATTTATGCTAATGTTGTGGAACGTCTGCGAAACAGGATATTATTTGCATTACAGTGGCAATAAACAGTCATTCCCACACCAACCTCTCTTTTGATTATCTTTCTCCAAATTAGTAAGAAAACAAATCACATCCAGTCACGTGACTGAGAAACCACACAGCTGGAAGACTTTCCTGTAGCGGAAAACTCACTGTTACGAAAAACGCTGACACTGGAGACTCCTTCCACAGATTTCATGCTTAATGAAAACGTAGCCGTATGATGAATTCTTCTTTGTTCGCGTTTTTTATTACGTGACGCGCCTGCTATACAAGTCCCCGTGGAAGTCCACGCATCAGATCGAGCGCAGTAAGATAAACCTGTGATGATCCTTAGAGGAGGAACTACTGTCAGAGCTGCTGCTATAGAAAATTAATCAACACCTTCTGTCCAATCAGGACAGCACTGTATCATTAACGTAACTGTATTAATCGCAAAAGTAAAATCAGCTTCCTCTTTTAGATTTATAGAAGCCATTGCTTGGAGCCTATAAGATCCTGAACGCTTCATGGTTTTATAACTTCTTATATTGTATTAATTATTAAACTCCTTCAATCCCCAGGCTTTTCTCACGGACATGCTGTGTCATGACCGTGCTCTTCACTGGAAACAAAAAGTTATATCCTGACACCATATAGCAGATTTATGCTTATTAATTTTACGATTTTTTTTCCATTTGGCAAGGACTTCGCAGTAGGATGATGATTAAATTAGTACGTGTTACGATAGATTTAATGGACCCCGTTAGCCTAGCAACCTGATGCTACTTGGTTATAATCTGACTGAAGAATCTATCAAGAGTTGTATTTCGGAATGGGATTTCGTATTAGCTAAAATGTTATCCACTTATTGTTACGAAATTAATTAATTAGCCCTAAAAGACAAGGAGGGCTATTCGGCTAAACTAACACTTTCAAATGGTGTAACTATAAAAAGATCCTTATGGCTTGACATCGTGTCAGTGGCTAAATGATGCTAATGATGCTGGTGGTCTAGCCAGCAATGATTGGACACAGAGATTAACTGAAGACATACACGTATCTTGATGCTTAAAGCGTTGTTGTTTGTGGGAACGTTGAAGACGTAACGTTAGCGATTACAACCAGATACCATAAAAAAAAACCTCATTTGTCAGCTGAACAAAGTTAGCTAGCTAAACGTGTCCATTACAGGCAAGAACGTGACCTAGCTATCTAGCGTCAACTAGCTAGTTTCTTGATGTAGATTTCAGGCGAGGTTTGTTTAAGCAAAACAAATGAGCCGTGTTAGCTAATTAAGAAGCTAAGCCTGTTAAATTCTTGGTTAGCAAGCCAACTTCACTGATATGATGGCTAGCTGCGTAGCTGAGATGAAATGGGGCGGAGCTCCTGGGACTCTCACATGCGTATGCACAGTATATATGTTTATTCTCATAAAAGCCAACTGGAATGAAAGTGTGAGAACATTTTAACAAGCGACGCGTCCTCTTTTGACAGCATGTGTGTGTGTGTGTGTGCGTGTGTGTGTGTGTGTGTGTACGCATCATGTATTACCAGTCCCCTACAAATCTGGATAATGTAATAGCTATCTATTGATCTGCTAGAGTCAGCAGTGTGTTTGAGGAGAATTGATTTGATGGCAATCCTTTGAACATATTTTCGAAAGGAGGTGGGCTAATTAGTACCGAGAGCAAGAGATTCAGAGAGAGAGTGTGTGTGTGTGTGTGTAAATGCTTCGGCAAACTCAGAAGCAGTATGGCGAGGATCCTCTTTTTTTTTTTTTTCTTTTCACAGGACAATATTAACATGCAAATTATTGGAAAGTGCGAAGTAGCCGAGCACGCGGTGTTCAAAAAAATCACCCTGCTTTCTCTACTCTCATGTTAAATTTACGCCTCCGTGTACACATCTGTTTTATTCGTGTCTGAGGGGAGAAGAGGAGACGAGGGAGAAGTCACGGTATTTGGGGCTTATTTGTATTCGTAGCGAGACGACATACGGGAGAGAAATATTTCCTCATGAGCGGGGCAGATAAGTAAAGAAAGCAGAGAGGGGGGGGGGGGTGGAGGTGCTAAAAGCGTGGAATGGATGCAATTTGGACGTGAAATGATCTGCCACGTACGGTGCGCTTCTTGAGTGCACAGCTTTATCAAGTCGGAGATGCTTTGCCACATATAACCTCCCTCCCTTCTTCAGTCTCCCACAAGAACATGTCCGCCTGCTTTATTATTCCAAAGGCATTTCAGAATGACTTATTTGGAACCGACGAGAAGGAACGGTGATGCGTGTAGCGCTCGTATTTACAAAAAACAATACATATAAATAAATAAATAAATAAATAAATAAATAAATAAATCAATAAATAATCAAAATCCAGTGGTCGTTTAGAGAATACTGCTGGATGATATGACAGCACAGCATATTATATCGATCTCATAGTTAATAGTGTCCATCCTTTTTTTTTTTCTTAGGTATTTTTATTAACTTTATTCTGTTTTGAAGAAAAAAAAAATTTAATTTAATGTTATTTTATAATTTAAAAAATTATTTTAAAAATATTTATAATTATAAAAAAAAATTATAAAATGTTAATTTTTCACTGGTTAGTTAGTTAATTAGTTATTCATTCATTCCGCCATGTTTCAATGTTTAATTACAGAAGCCCCGAATTGCAGGTTGTAAATATTATATATAATGTATATCATGAATTGCTATATTTTTTATTTATATTTAAAACCCTGTCAATTGACTGAATATTTGCTATACATAATTCCTATTCATATACACCTTTTGTGTATTAAATTGTGTTTATAGACAATAAATAAAATGATCAATAAAATTAAATGAGAGGGCTTTTTTTTTTTTTTTTTTAAATTCGTCACTATATCATCGTGATATACATCAGGTATCATAGAAATGCCTTAAATATGATAGATTTTTTGCCATATCGCCCAGAGAATGGACATCAGATGAGAAAAGGATTCTTTCCATAAAGCAGACGTGCAAAATGTTATTGTAGTTGACGGAAAATGGATGGAGAGAAAGTGAGACTTTTCATGAAGTAGGAATTGTCCTTTATGGCTTGGTTCAGGTATGTTATGATCTGAGAGAGAGAGAGAGAGAGAGAGAGAGAGAGAGAGAGAGAGAGAGAGAGAGAGAGAGAGAGCGAAAACACAGATCTTGTGACTGCTACGGAGTTAAGTGGGACGTGTCCTCAACGGGACATTGTTCGCCAGCGAGGATTAATTACAAACGAAGACAGAAACGGAGAAGGAAATTCATTTAAGATGCATAAAAGCCTCTCGATATGAAAACTTTTAGATCCGTCCAGACAAGACTCGAGATGAGAGCAGGCACCAGGGAGAGTCGTGTAAGTGAAGCTGTCATGACAAGCAAAGTACACATCACTTCCTTCCTCTCAAGGGTCTGTGTTCTCTTCTCTTCTCTTCCTCCATTCCAGCCAAGTGCTCTACCTCCAAATGTCCCAGGACAAAGGCTCTCTCAGAGCGTCGGAAAAGAGAGAATGAGAGTTTGTTTCTCTCGGTTTCTTATGTACGTGGCTCGAAAATCCAAAACGGCTTTAGGATACACGCAGATCGAGAGCCACTCGGTGCCATATTCATATAATTTTCATTTTTCATTCATAAAAAGAAAACAGACTGATGAAATGAAAACTATCTGCTGAATGCTTGATTCTGATTGGAGTGTGTGTGTGTGTGGGTGGGTGTGTGTGTGTGTGTGTGTGTGTGTGTGTTAAAAGCAGTTTTAACTAATTTTCCAGCAGCATCCCTAATAGATATAGCTAACTGATGTTAATGATGATTACATGCGTGTCAAACATATATCGATAGATTTCACTTCACGTTAATGGCCTCTAAACATTATCTATTCACCTTGACGGAAAGCAAACGAAAGCTTGAGTTGAAACTTTCATTAATATTGTGAGATGGGGGGGAAGAGGGCGGAGCTTCCCGGGGAGTCAGTTCATATCAGCGAGTTCGAGCAACCTGTGCAACTGTCAATCATTCCAGATTCAAGTGTCCATTAGGTCATTATTATTATTAATATTATTATTATTATTATTATTATTAGAGAACAAATAATGAAGGCTTATGGTCTTATTTAGCGTATCATTGAATGCTAACTTGCTCTGATGTTAAAATTCGGAGCGGCGAAGTAAAAATCGTAAAGGTTGGCAGGAGAGAAATGCATAATGGCTACAGATTTAGTTGCCAGAAAACAGCTTAAACTTTTTTTTTTTTTTTTTTTTTTTTGTCAGGTAGTTTTCAGAACTTTCCTGCATGACTCATTCAGTCATTTACACTTAGATTTGTTTTTTGTTGCCAAGTAAGGCTGTCACCTCAAAATCAGGCTAAAAAAAAGCTTTTCAAAACATCATGGATCCATGCTGTCACCTAATGTTCAATTTACTAAGCAATCAAAAAAAAAAAAATTATTATTTTTTGGTTTCCAGGAAAGCAGCAAGAGTCAAATTGAACAATAATGAAAGCTTGCTGATTCACCAAGACGAAATAAATAAATAAATAAATAAATAAAGCTAAAAAATAAATAAATAAATAAATCAAGTGTTGCTGCAGAAGAGGTCTTAATTTATTCAGTTTCACCCATTTGAGTTGCAGGAGAAAAAAAAAAGAAAAAAAAAAAAAAAAACACTTTTCCTTCGCAATTACAAGCGAATGATAGAAAAGGAGACCGTGGCCCATATGTGTACAGAATGAAAAAGCAGGTGTTTAATTCCTCGTGTGATCTCGCAGCAGATGGCAAGCGAAGCCAAACTTTACCCATATCAAACATTAGACCGTGTACCAGCTGAGGAAATATGTTCGTAACATAAGATACTGGGATTGTCTGGAGACACTTTCAAGGATGGGTGTAACGGTTTAGCATAAAAAAAAAAGCAAATGGGCGAATTGTGGATAAACACACACACACACACACACGTGCAGGTGCACATGCACACTTGGATTTTTGAAGGCTGGGTTTGTAATATTCGACAGGACTGTGTATTCACCGCTGTTCGTTTACTGGGCTCAGCATTTTATTAATCAAAAGACCAGGTGACGGGTTTAACCGCTCGATACTTACTGCACCCTGAGACAAGAACCAGGGTAGGAGCGAGGAAGGAGATGTGCAAGTTCTATTCTGAGACAACGGGGGGAGAAGAGAGAAAAAAAAAAAAAGCTGAAAGCACGCGAGGTTCTCGAGGTCTCGATTTCCGTTAATCGCTTCAGAAATCCGGAGATTGTAGAAATGTGGGAAATGCAGGCGCGCTCTTCGGGAATGTGTGTGTGTGTGTGTGTGTGTGTGTGTGTGTGTGTGTGTGTGTGTGTGTGTTTTAGACAAAAGAGGAGACGATCAGAATGGACAATAGCTCGAGTGTCTGTTTGCTGCATGGCGCCAGTTGATACACAAAGACACACACACACACACACACAAAGACACACACACACACACACACACACACACACACACACACACACACACCCCAAAGGCTGACCTTTCACCTCTTGTCTCAAACCAGGCGACAGTTCTGAGCTTTGGTTACGCGGATCAAAGTGCCGCACTGATTTCACAACTCTTACTAGTGGATGGATTTTAATGCACTAACAATCCACAATATCCAATAACCATCATAACCATCCACTCATTACATTGCATTTAGATGACGATGCTTCTATCTAAAGGGTCCTTTCAAGCCGAAACGATGCTGTAGACGTCCCAATAGAAGTAAAACCACAGAGCATCGGCGTCTTTGATCCATAAATCCAAACATAAATTCATAAAACAATAAACATAAGTACATGGGTATAAAAAAAATGAAAGCCAAAAAAAACAATTCAATGAACCCTCCTCAATACAGGGTGTCATGTTGCAGAATCCTCAGAAACGTGACACAGCGGCTGAGAGAATGCGTACAGCGTTTATTTGTGTAAATAATAAACGCAAAATGAAGTTTAACAAAAATGTAGCTTTACTCTAATTAGTTCCTGAAACACGCTGTAGTTCCGATACGTAATCGTTACACTGTTAGACTATATCGTCGATATTGCGACGTTTTTTTTAAGGACACGTTTATGCAGACATTTACGGAAGGAGTCTACGGTGTTGGTGTGTTTTAACAGGAAGCACATCTTCCACCACGGGAAAGTCTTCACGAAAGAGGACGCAGCGCTGCGCGGTTTCTTGGTAGCATGACAAGCGAGACAACATGACAAAAGAGAGGCGGGTGAAGGAAAGGCTGATTACAGCTGCTATATCGTAAGTGATAACAGGAACTGACTTGTCTCATGGATTCTTCACAACATTAGATGTAACTACAAATGTATTAAAAAAAAAAGTATAATAGTGACTCCACACTGCTGTTGATCGTTTTCCTATAATAGCATGCCCCTAGTGTTACATATGTAAGCTCAAATCACTAGATGTGAATGAATGAACCATGTTGTTGTAATGATGTCTGTGGAAAAAGGTACATATATATATATATATATATTTATATTTATATACTCGTCTTCATTGAATATCAGCGTGAATGTTAGCCTTAAATGTTAACCATAAGACGAGAGAAAGTGAATATGAAAAGAACAAGGAGTGCAAGAGGAGCTGAGATGATGAGATAATGGACAAAATGACTCGAAGCAGGAGAGGGAAAAAACAATTCAGAAAAAAATATACACCACATTTTTACTTATCGGAGTTTATCTCCATCTGTGTAGCTACATGACGCAAACCAGGACCTCACATCCATTTGCATACCAGAGCATGAGGAGTAGTTAAGGAAGCACTTGTTTTTTTTTTTGTTTGTTTTTTTTTTGTTTTTTGATCTGGAGATCTGTTCACGTCTTTGCATGAAGCTTGGAGATTGAAAAGTGAATAACAAAGTCATATTTACGGTTTCTTATCATTGAGGTGTGTACAAATTGGTCAAGGTTTAAGAATTACATCATAATAAAATCCTAAAACTCTGTTTTAGCTATTTTTTTTTTTTTTTTTAGTTTGTACAAACTGGTAAAAGTTTAAGAATATCATAAAACCCTGTTTTAGGTTGTTTTTTTTATTTGTTTGTTTGTTTTGCTAGGTTTAAGGTTTAAGAATAACATCAAGCTAAAACCGCATTTTAGCTTTTTTTTTTTTTTTAGCGAGTACAAATTGCACAGGTTTTGAGTATACAATCACGCTAAAGTCCTGTTTTAGCTAGTTTTCTTTCTATCGACTTTTGCCGGGTTCCTCAGAGATTCTTGGCCATTCCTCTGGTAGATTTGTGAAGGTGCTTTTACATATACTAATATAAATATATACTAAATAACGTGCATATAGAGGTTTCTTAAAAAGCACTTTAAAAAATAACAGCATGAAAGATGGAGTCACGTTTTTGACACACGTTGGTTAAAACAATAGCGTATATAGTCTGAGAAAACGTACAATGGAGCACTAAAAAACAAACAAACCACTAAAGAACACTTCAGAAACTCATCTGGTGTAAAATGACCTTTAGAGACGGCTACGCATCTTTGCAGATATTGCTTGCACAGCTCCGTGTTTGAAGTTGTTGAAAAATCAAACAGCGCTTTAAAAAAAAAAAAAAAAAGCAAGCTGTCCCCAAACTACTGACAGGCGAGCTCAATACTTTCTGCTCAATACTATCTAGCTATATTACATTCGTATAAGAAATAAAATGATGCTTCTGTTTTTCATCGAGTCCTTGGTGATGACTGTTGTATAACTAATGAGGGATTTTTATGGATCTGTTCCAAGGGCGTAGTGAGTAATGATCAATCAACAATTTCACTTCCAGTGAACTTCCTACTAATGAGAAGCTCGCTCCCTCGCTCCCCAAGCTAAACGGCAGAAGTTGGGTCCTGCTGCGAAATGAACTGTTCAAACAGCACAGATGATGGAGGTCATTTAATAAAATTCCCAGTGTGCAGCCGGCATCATCTCACCACCTGCGCCAATCAACTGAACTCGCTCAAAATGCTGCAGTGGAACAGAAGTTTCATTTACAAACACAAAACGGATCCATAAACACAGAAGTGTTGCTGTAATGGTCAAAAAGGTCACAAACTTTTCAGCCTTACATTAGAAATCTTTATAGCAGCTACAAACAAATATTATTGATATTCCTCAGCAGGCTCTCTGATGATCTGATGATGAATACAGCATTACATTGCATTTAGAGGATGATGCTTCTATCTAGTGGGTTCTTTTAAGCCGAACCGACGCTGTAGACGTTCCAACAGTAAGTAAAACCACGGAGTATCGGCGTCTTTGATCCATAAATCCAAACGTAAATACTAAGCCAATGAAAGGCAAAAAAAAAACAATTCTATGAACACTCCTAAATACAGAGCGTCTGAAAAGTCGGGAACGAATGAGAACATGTTGAGCAAAATCCTCAAAAACGTGACACAGCGGCTGAGAGAATGCGATCAGCGCAAACATGTAGCGCATACTTTGCGAATAATAAACACAAAAATTTAACAAAAATGTAGTTTTACTCTAATTGGTTCCTGAAATTTCAGACACGCCGTAGTTCTAATACGTAATCGCTTCTATCGTAACAGTCGACGCTGGGAACTATATCGCTGATATAGCAAAGTTTTCTACAAGGATACGTTTATTTAAACATTTATGGAAGGATTCTACAGTGTTCGCGCCTTTTAACAGGAAGTACATTTTCCACCACGGGAAAGTCTTCACAAAAGACTTGATGGACCTCCTTTCCATGTTACTGAGAAACCAGAAAGCAAAAGTGCTCTGTCCTGAAAAATTACTGCGCTGACACTGGAGACTCCTTCCATAAACCTCCGTAGAGAAAACGTCACCGTATCGATGAAATGTGATTGTTTATCTTTATTAAATAGCACATTTTTAATCTGTTTATTGTTAGTCTACTATTAGTCTTAGATTATGTGGATCGTCCATCATACATTTACCTGTATGAGCTGTTACTATAGAAACTTATGTTTGTTTTGTCATGTGCCTTTGTCTCTGCACATGCTCGGTCATTGGTTTGTTATCCAACTGTGTCCACCTGTTCCTTGCTTAGCGCTTAATTAGTCTTTGTATACCCTGCTGTTTCTGTGTTTCGTTGGGAAATCTCATCAAGCATTACTTCCGTACGTGTAACCCGTGATTCCCTAACGCCTTGTTTTCTAGTTCCATGTTTCCTGGTTTGGAGCCTCACTTGTTATTCCGACTGTGTACCTGGAGGAAACCCCCCAAGCACGGGGAGAACATGCAAGGGAGGAGACGGGATTCCAGCCCCAACCCCGGAGGTGTGAGGTTCAACAGTTACCATGAAATTCAATATATATAGATCCAATATAGAAGCAGTCGCCAGGAAGGTTGTATTTTTTAACACATTATGGCAATGACTTCATAAACTGTGATAAAAATGAGTGAAGGAGGAGAAACGGGTTTATCAGTCCTCCACCCCTACCAACGGTGATGTTTGGTTCATGCCATCAGCAGTCAGCATGCCAAGGGCTAGCCCTGACAGAAAGAGGGGTTTACCCAAAAAAAAAAAAAAAAAAAAAACTCACACACACAGAGAACAGATTTATCAAAGCCTAGTTTCACTTCTTTTGTGTGAATCAGAGAATCTGTCCATCCCTTCGGAAGGTAGAGGACAAACACCAGAAGAAAAACAAGCCTGTCCTCAGACAGACAGACACACACACACACACACACACACACACACACACACACACACACACACACACGTCGACGAGGAATGTTAATTTATTACCGTCTACTCCACAGATACACATCAAATAGCAGTGCGAAAGGATTCACTGACACTTAAATGAGGGGCCTCGGGGGAAGGAGAAACCTGTGGCTCAATTTCAATTACTCTCAGAGATCAGAGAAGGGTTTATGGGTGTGTTTAAAAAGGGGGCTAAGAGGCATCATCAATACCTACACTGGGAACACACACACACACACTACACTTTTCCCCCAGACATAATATAAATAAATTAATTTTCCAGACAATGTTTGGAAACAACACAGCTACGAAATACAGAGAGGTGCCAAAACTGCTAACAAGAAAATTCTAGCAGGCAGGAAAAAAAATATCTACAAAACTCCCAGCACATGCTTGCATACAAGATGGTCTTTCATTATTATTATTATTATTATTATTATTATTATTATTATTATTATTATTCAAGTTGTGCGGCAAAGGAAAGTGAGAAAGCAGTGATGCAAAAGTTTGAGCAGCGAGGTATGAGCGCTACTTAATAATTAGAAGCACCTCCTTTTTCACTCCCACCTTCTTGCTTTCTATTGGCTCACAAGACTATTTCTTGTGAATTAGCAACCCACCTAAATAAATTTGATGTGGAGCGCAAGTAACGACTACCAGAAACAAATGCACATCTGTCACGTCCCGGGTCCTTTCCCCTTCGGTGAATTGTCTGCTGCTTTAGCTGAAAAAGGTGTCTACTGTGTAGCCGTAGCAAGAGGTCAAAAAATGAAAGAACTTCTGAACAGACATCTGGAAGGAATAATTTGGGATAATGTCTCTAATGAGCATCTTCATACATTCAAGTAACCCTTAACCTAAAACATAATTTACAGTTGGGTCATTTGATAATATAGCACAGATGGTGAATTGGGTCCTTTAAAATAATAATAATAATAATAATCTTCTTCTTCTTCTTCTTTCGGCTTTTCCCTTCAGGGGTCGCCACAGCGAATCATCACTCTCCACCTATCCCTAT
>CM074919.1:25860886-25875159 GCA_037576815.1 Pangasius larnaudii | reverse complement strand
CCAGTGGATTGCTGATATGCTTACAATTAATATTTGTAGTGGAACTTGTAAAAACGTACATTTGTTTATGCAAATATGGCTTGATTGAATTAAGTATGCATACATTTACATACTTAATAAAAGTAAAAAAAATCTAGTCTGTTCATGTTGTTAGAATTAAAATATTTATTTGGTGGTAAAGTTCTCGAGAAAGTCATTTCCAGAACAGTTTGTCGGAAAACCATTTCCTTATTGTTTAACCAGGAAAGTTTTAAATATACAAACGTGAAGGAAACTACCCTGTTCGGATCAATTCCAAAGTCTGTTCAGTTCATCTGCTGGTTATAATGAAAATTCCATATAAACCCTACAAACATTCAACCTCTTCTTCTTGAGATATCGTACTAATGAGAATCTCGGATGGACAGACAACCTGAAAACCACTCAGTTGTGGAGGCACAGAAAAAGCCGTGTATGACTTTTTCAGTATAAAATCCAACATGAATCCAACAATAATCAACATTCCTCTGCTAAATTCCACTGTAACATCTTTTTAATTAAGGATAGGAGTTTAGCATGTAAAATTTCATGCGTGGAGAGAGATCTCTTTCATCTAGAAAGAGATTTTTGGCTCTGAGTACAGAAAAATATTGATTTTGAGAAAAATACGTTTTAAAAAAAATATATAGTGTAGCTTAATGTGTGCACACAGCTTTTCATATAATGTGATTGTGCCAAGTAGGCGGGGCTTAATCCTTCATCAAAGTTGCTAAGTGTCGCAATTGGACAAAAACATTTTTCTGTTGAATCTTGATATTTTATTACAACAGTTTAAGAGAAGACGTGAGCCAAGGCCATGTAGTGACTTGAACTTAAAACGTAAAAGCACCAACAGAAGCTGTAGCTAATAGTGCAAAGTTAATTATAATAATAAGTTAACAGGGGATTTCGGACTGAAGCATGAATGTTAAAACCACACACACACACACACACAAACACACACACACACACAAACCAAATCCATTAACAGCTGTAAACAAATTATACCAAAGCAGTGGCTCTGCAACATGCTGAATTAGACATTACAACAATAGCATCATCAATAAAAGAGAGCAGACGCCTAATTTGTGGCTTCTTAATTAGCAGAATTAGGTTCTATGAAATGCAGTCTGCAATGGCCAATGAGTCTTTGTACGATTGGCAATAATGTGCAGTAAACAGAGTAGAGATGAGATTTACTGAAAGCCCTGTGAGGGTTCTGTTTGCCTCAGATCAGTGTGTGTGTGTGTGTGTGTGTGTGTGTGTGTGTGTGTGTGTGTGTGTGTGTGTGTACTGCGACCCATTGTAGAGTGGTTGATTTGTGAGGACTTGACAGCCACAGCCTCATTTCACGCAAAAGATCACCCAATTCCTTTTATAACTCGGGACACGTAAGCCTCCTGACATTCCGTTCATGCATTGCATGCACACACACACACACACACACACACACACACACACACACACGGTATCACAAAATCCAGCTTCACACACTCAATGCGGCACCTGGATAGGCATCGTCCCTTCATCCTTTCATCTTTTCTCATTTCCTGTGTGTCTGTAAGCTCCGAGTTGGATAAGCACGTACTGAGCATATACATTATGGAATCATCATCCTGTGACTTCCTCTAGGCTACATCTGCCAGAAAGCTATTCCACGGCCCATGTGCTTATTTTAAAGCCATTTCTGTTTTTTTTTTTTTTTTTTTTTTGAAACACTTCTTTGTTGCAGTTGCAGGAAGAGATAAATCAAGAGAAACCAAAGAAGCTTTAACCAGGCAAAGGTGTGAACGGAAAAGAGATGGTAAATGGGTGCAGTTGTGTTTTCTTTATTCATTCGTTTGATGTTTTCTTTCAGTGCTTAAAGATGTCCGTGCATTAAGAAATCACGAAATTGTCCTGTACCACTTTCAGACTTCTCCATTTATGACTTGGATCGAGTCGAACCGACGCAGTCATGGAAGAGGGGACACTTCGATTTTTATTTTTTTTCATTTCTTGAGAACAAGCAAGTGTGTGTGTGTGTGTGTTCGGCAGCTGCGAGGGTCCTTCATGTACCATTACGCTTGCCGCACCCTCGCTCTCGTAACGGCCTCATAACGTTCAGGAATAGCACTTCATATCCCCTAATATAGATTTGCTTCCTGCTTTACTGCCATCCAAAATGGCCCCTGTGCTGCAATGCACAATGAAACCTGAATAATACATGAGGCTGTAAACAAAAGGATGCAAGATCGCAAGCCTGCTGCAATATATCCACCTACACGCACATGCAAGAGTAATTACACAAGCGTATACGCATGTTTCGTATAGCAAGTCAGCGTTTCATGCATATAGAGAGGCTGGGAATCTATGAGTAGGCAGGCTTTGCTGCATGAATACACACAGGCGCATGAAATTACACATGACGCACGTTTTATTATGCTATGTGTGTCTGTCTAAAGCTAGCAGAGTGTCCTGAAGGCTAAACCCAGTCCATATCCAGCAACTTGCAGCACTGTCTACTGGGTCCTCTCCTACGCTTTTTTTTTTCCACCCTTCCTCCCTCTCATTCTTTCAGTCTCTACAGCCTAGTGCAGAGAAAACCAAGGTGTATGTTTATCATAAGATGCGAGTGGGTGATACGAGGACTGGGAGGCCATTTGTGTCCCACTGCTTCCATATTTACAGATATGTACGTAAAGTAAAGGTAAAACGCATTTTGTACAACCTTTGTGCACATTTCCTGAAGCTCATGGGAAGAAGAACGATTCTCCTGCTCATTTTTAGATATTTTCATTGATGGTGAGGACAACCCTGTCACCCAAATTATAGACTGAAACAAATTGTTAATTTATAAAAATGTAAATCATTAGAAAGTCCTTAATGTCCATTGTCACGGATATACCATATCAATAAATGAATAGATCCCACTCCCTTCCCAACAACCAATCCCCTGAGGTCTTTGAGTCGAATAGAGATGTTCCACAATGCACTGGAAAGTTCTACCAGTTGTTTAACAGAGAGAGGAAGAGGGCATTTTCAGGAAAGCTGCAGACCCCTGTGGACCTTGCTTCAAGAAACAATCTGACCTAAAGGTCACAAAGTCCAGCAAACAACAACAGTGACATTTTGCATCCATTCCCCTGTGAGGAATCCTCAAGGAACCAGGGAAACTAAACAGTAAGCAACTGAAAAGGTCTTTCAAAAGAAAGGGTCTCTGGAAAAAAAAAAAAAAAAAAAAAAACGTCTTCTACCAGTTCTCCAAGCTCAATGTAGCGAAGGGCGTTTGTAGGTATTCACGTCATGGCAAGTGAAGTGCATTTTTTAGCTTAGCTGTCATGGAGGCTTCCTTAGAGGATGGGCCTTGATTAATCTTTAATGAAGGAGCTGGCACGGCTGCCAGTGTAGCCACATCTCCGAGACAGGGGCTGAGGGCTCTTGGTAATTGACGTCATGTCGAGCGTCCTCAAACTGGAAAATGTGAAAAGTTCACTTGTCCAGACAGGAGACTGGCGCTAATCGACTGCCCACCGCATGTCACTGAGATTTGGGTTTGATCTAGTAGCTGTGAGTGGTTTATTTAAGCTTTAGATGTGATCAAGTCCTGCTGGAGGACCATCACTTTAAAGCAGCAGCAGGCAACTTGCTTCTTGACCATTAAATCTACACTTGTGTTTAAACATCCAGCTCATGATAATGAACAAACAATCAACCTTTTGCCGCCAAAGATATTACAAAGATATATACAAAGACATGACTAGACATATATTTAAAGTTAAACGGCCTGTGGATGAAATGTGAGAGTCTACCACACATCCTAACCCACTCACTGCAGTCAACTTACCTACAAAAGTAAAACACACTAATTTGTTAACCATGTATCGAAGCATGGTGGTGGTAGCATCCTGGTGATAGTTACGCTTGGTCTATTAATTGCTTCTCTGACTAATCTCTTCACCTCTTTACATCACTAACTTTTGATGGAGGATCTACTCTAGGCAAAGTCGCACTTGCGCCATATTCTTTCCTCTTTTTTTTTTTTTTAAAGAATGGATGTAATGCTACACTGTGGGACGTTAAAATTTTTTTTTTTTTTTTAAATTATACATATCCAGAACTTTGCCCCAGCCTTGTTTTGATAGATTCTTGGTCTTCATGTCTTCCAGGAACAGGTGTATTTATACTGAGATCATGTGACACTTTCATTGTCGACAGATTTCTCTAATTTACTTATTACTGTTACTTATGAGGCAACCGGTTGCATCAGAACTCGTACTTAGCTTACTCCTAAAATTCAGTATTATAGGTTATTGCGTATAGATTCATGACGTATAATCCCAATTAATTCCATTGCAGTTCTACAAAATTCAAGTTCAAGTGGGGTGAATACTTTTAAAAGGCACTGTATATTCTGATAAAAAAAAAAAGAAAGAAAGAAAAAAGGCAAAATAAAGGAAGTTATCTGCAGACGTGTTTCTTTCCATGGGATTCAAACTAATCCGTAAATCTGAATTCATTACGTAATTAAACAAAAACAAACAATTTTCCAAATGTTTATTTATACTCATACTTAAACAGAATCTACAATCAAAGCTAATATTTAAGAGGAAGGTGATTAGCCAATCCTTATTGCTATTCTTTTAGACTGTTATTAGGGTTCACGGTTAGGTAAGCAGACTCTAGACTCGTTTTAGCCTTTGCTAATCTTGTTATCTGAATTCTTAACGACTTCAAACAAAACACCGCAGACTAAAAGAAGCCGACGCCATAAAGCAAGGTGCTTGAGCGCATGTTAGCAAACAACTGGCACTGCGATTAACTGCAGTGACTGGTAATGATTAACGTGGTTTAACTTTTGAAAAAAGGTCTCTGTGGTCATTTGGGGTAAAGTTATTGAGTTTGAAATTCAGTAGATTGCAGAATTTTTATTTATTTTTTTTGAAGATTTAGGAATACGAGGGTCTTTAGATGAACCCAAAAACCAAAACAATAAAGCTAAGCAATAAATAAGCTATCCTTGTATAACTAGCCTTGTAGCCTAGGCTACAAGTCATGTAGTAGCGCATGCTGCATAATTAGTTTATTAAATAATTTTCTCCTTTTTTGCTTTCACCCAGTAAACAATCGTTTCTCTAATTCAGGTGGACAAACAGTGTCTCCCCCGTAACAATTTCTACTTCTTCCCACACACACACACACACACACTATATTTCAGTCCCTGCAAGTGGACAATCCTGTCTACAAAGACAGAAGAAGGAGGCATCTGTCAAATTAGCATGTTTCGTTCCATCAGCGTTCATCACTATTTCATATCGTGCTGAATTTTTCATGGAAGGCCCGAGGCGGCGGGAGCATTAAGTATTAACGTCACTCAGGGTGCGAGAGACGGCTGTTATGAGGCGCATTGCTCTTCAAGTGCATGGCTTTGCCCCTTTCCAAGACAACCAATGATAAAAGGAGGTGGAGAGGCTAATGTGACACTTTTTTTTTTTTTTTTTTTTTCGAGCAGTGTCAATCCAGTTTATTTCAGTGGAATACACAGTTATAAAATAACTAAAATAAAAAAATAATTTTTTTTTTTTTTTTTTTTTTAAAAACAGACACCACCAACTGAATGCTTTTAGGTATGAATAAACAAATAAAATTAATTTAAAAAATTATTAGTAAAAAATTATTTAAACCAAATGTGAAGCAATATCAAAATATTTGATGTTTTAATATTTATTAATATTGTATTTACTTCTGATTTCAGTTGATTTCACTGGTATATATGATAAGAAAATGAAATTAAATTAAATACAATTAATTAATTCTGCAACAAAACAAAAAAAATGGCGCAATATCAAAATATTTTTTCTTAATTAATGTGCTAGGATTTCTAATCTTTTTTTCCGGATGACTTGATATAAAAAGCGATTATTATTCCCTTTCACCAACGGAACATCTGCTGCAAAGAGGTGAATAGAACATGAAGGTTAAAGACATCAACATGTGATCCGTCAACAGGCGCAAAGTAGTAATGAGTTTGCCTTTTGTCTTCTCTGTTTAGGCCTTCAAGTGCGGCACGTCAGCGCTGTCTGTTGTCTGTTGCTTAGCCGTAGCCCTTGATTGGGGCTTGCTTGTTCACTCTCGCCCGAGTTCAGAGGTCAAAAGTGACACACACGTTTGCCTGAGCCTCATCACTCGCTCCAAACTCTCTCATCAATCATCGTTCATTCACACGATAATCTAATCTGAAACTAAACTACCATCTGCTTTCTTCTCACTCATGCTCTCGCTCTCTCTAGCCAAGTGAACACTACAAGATCGGTGCGCTTTCTTTAAACAAAAAAATATTTTTTTCCTTTTTTTTTCATTTTGCGTTTTTACGCAAAAATATTCACATACAAAATTTGAAAACATATAACATGATCCTGTGAAGCAGAGTTACTGTTACCACTCTGAAGTTGTTTATTTTCCTATAACAGCATGCCCTGATTTGTTCTAGCCCTCTCATACCACAGCAAATTAGCAACAATTACAATTTCTTAACATAAAGAATGACAATTTTCGTTTTTTTTTATTCGCATTTAATGTTGTGGAATGTCTGTGAAACACTTCCTGTTATCACTTATAACAGCTATAAATCAGTCGTTCCCTAACTTACCTGTGTCTTAAAATTAAGCTACAGCTTTACCTATAACTGTTAGTGCTGACGCTGGAGACTCCTTCCAAAAAAAAAAAAAAAGGTTAAATTAATGTCTCCACAGCTTCAAACGGTGAATTAATTGCTACTGTAGTGTGAGTGCATTACTGTAAACTTGCGATTTGAGCTCTATTCCCAGTCTGAGCACACGTGCAAACGTACGCTCAGGCTAATAAAGCAATGAAACCGCGCACATCGAAAGTACGCACAATCAATATGCACAAATTTGGTGCATATACACCTACACACCTGAGAGAATAAGGACGTACATCAGCACACGGTCCCTTATAACATACTTATAGCATATTGCTTGATGGTTTAATGCAAGGTCAATGATCTTACGTTCTGAATATTAAAATACAACATTTTTGTAATATACAATCTGAAGTATAAAAGTCTGCGTGTAGGACCTCCATTTATCAAAAATTGCAGCCTCTATTTTTAAAGGCGTAATTTGCTTCTATAACCAATAACGATGGACTGCTAAATTTCTACCACAAAATTTTAGTGATGCACTGCACAAGCGTACTACCAAGATTACGGCCACAATTTTTATTCAGCCGAGTGTGGAATTTGCATCTATAACCAATATCACTGTATCGCTAAATTTCCACAAATTTCTGCGTGTACAACCACAATTTATTGAAGATTGAAGCCCCAATTTTAAATCAGGTAAAGGTGGAATTTGCTTCTATGACCAATAACAATAATGTTTTGCTACATTCAAAATCCATAAGTAAAATGTGATCATATATTATTATGAAAAGTTCAGTGTCATGCACGGCGTTCATTCAGATCTTGAAGATAAATGAGAAGCGCCGATCTGATTGGATATCGCAGGAGCACGGGTGACCACACCTCTCGATAATGTACGATGGCACCGCGTTACAAAGTCTTGCTTCTGAGAATATTCTTCATTAATTTACCACGAGCAGCCAGAGGACTACTTACCAGATTACTTGGGACATAAGCTATAAACTCATTGTATATATAAATAAACTTTGCACTGGATGATATGGAAAAAAATGACAATTAAAACTGACAACTGAAAAAAAAATTTACTGCATCAACTGCAATCACTCCCACCGCCAGGCTCTCTCTGATTGGCTGCAGTTCAGAGAGCTAAACATCTGCGATACATCTGCAGTGAAGGTGTGAATGTTGTCTTCCGATATTTTTGAAATACCGACTACACGATCTAATTATGACTAACTGTTAAAGTGGCAAATCGCTGCAAGTCTGTACATTATGCTAAAAAGGAGGTACGTGGTGTTTGCCAGTTCCCAACCCAAGTGATATTTCAAGTGTTGTTTATTTCTAAATGGGTCCTCTTCTGCACGGGTGAGATAAGCATGGGGGGGGGAAAGGGGGAAAGGGGGAGAAAAAGCAGAAAATGGAGGGGAAAAAAAGGAAAAAGAATTTGAAACAGCTAGTGAAGGAACACTGATGGGCAGAAACATGGGAGGAAGAGAGATACTAGCACTATCACCAAAATACTGCGACAATGCACACACACACACACACACACACACACACACACACACACACACACAAGCAGTAGGACAAGAAGGTCTGTGTTCTCTTCTTCTCCGACTGCTTTTCCCTCTTTCTTTTTCTCTTGTATCCTCCTCCTTTCTTCCTCTCTTCCTTTGTATTCATATTCATGTCTTCCTCTTCCTCTCCCACTCCTTTCCCTTTCCCATTTTCTTCCATTTTCACCCCGCACACTGAGCTTACTTCAACACCAGCCCTTACACAATCGCACACGGGCCCTTGTGTTTCTTATCCAGCCGTATCAGACAGGCGGCTGAGGATGACTCACGGTCTTATCCTCCTTTTCTCTCACCGAGAATGACAGATCAAAGGCAGCACTAATGAAACCCACTAACAGTAACAGCACACAGTAAGCTCGACAATTAAAACACACCATCAAACAGCATAAAGCCTCCGAACCTGCCGAGCTATTTGACATCCGATTTACTTATTAGCTTTGTGCACTCGGCTTTCTTTGAAACCTGGGAATGGAAAAGGAGAATGCTGGGAGATTGACAGCAATGGCAAAGAAAGTGTCCAATTTAATCAGAGCTATTGCTATTAAAAGGATGACGCTAGTCCTGCTCATTTTTACTGGTCTCAGCCGACAGTATCTGCACTTCACTATGAAATATAAATCATAAAAAAAACACTAAAGTAATTCATTACTTTTGCATTCCTTTGTGAAGCCATTTAACATCTGATGCTTGAAAATCCTTTTCCATGAATCACTCCATTATAAGTTGTCCATCAAACGTGCATTTTAGTCTCGCAACATTCACTCAACCCCGTTAGCCAGACACATTCACAGTATCACCAACTTTCCTAAAGATCACGCGAAGAAGAAAAATTCTTTCATTCTTTTTTTTCCTTTATTTTCAATGATATTGTGACACTGACTGATGAGGTCACTTTGAAAGAGAGGTATGTCTATTGTGTATGTACCAAAATGGCAAAATATGAAGCTTTTAATGGTCTTACCAGCAAATCATTGGTCAGAAAATGAGCGAGAGTGAAACAGATGCACTCCTGAGAGCTCCTGCGCCTCCATTCGCTGGTTTCCTTTCGCCGTTTGGTGAAAAGCTAGAAACGGGGAAATTCACTTCTATAGGCTTCCTGTACGCAGAGGTAAAAATCATGATTCAAATGTTTAATGTAAAAAAATTTTTTTTTTTCTTAAAAGATTAGTGATTATCTGGTTATCTGCCGCACCTGATGCAGCTCATCAAGAGCCACGAGGCTTAAACTTTTAAAGAAATCAGAGCGAAAAGCTTTTAATAAGCTATTAATAATACTAACTTCTTTTATCTATTTGTTGAATTCTTGCTAATTTTCTGACCAATGATTTGTTTTTTTGCCCAGGAGTATGTGTATGTGTGCGTGTGTGTGTGTGTGTGTGTGTGTGTGTGTGTGTGTGTGTGTGTGTGTGTGAGAGAGAGTGTCAGAGACGTATGTAACCTGATAAGTTTATATTCAAGCACTCGTTCTAACACCTCATCACTCATTCTCAGGGATCTGGAATCTAGGACTAATAATAAAAACGGCCAGTCGATTTTACCGTACCAAGACAGCTAAAACGACCTTATCTGCTCGCCGACTTTTTCATTTAAATCCTGGCCGTTGGTCTGCCCGCTTGTTTAATTTTCAGTCTCTCCACATAAGTATGAGCATTAAAAGACTTTTCTAACGTCTGTCAGGTTACTAGCTGGAGAAGGAAATGACAGCTAGCTAGACTTATAAACAACACATTTCAGAAATGAATGCAAACAATCAAACGGAACTTTTATTTACAATTTTTTTGCAGGCTACTATATTTACACAGGCTTCAGTAGCTGTGTATTAGCCCCATGTCAGGGGGCTTCAAAGGAGATTTGCACGCAGGCTGCCGCTATTCATCGTGAAATGAGCGAACAGTGCGATATTGCAGTGAGATATCTGATCATTTGATTCGATAAATTATTGAATTCCACCAAAGACTGACGAATTACACGGACGCAGGCTACCAAGCATCGCACACCAAACATGGAGTCGCTCTACTCTGACCAAATCCACTGCTGCTGAGGAATACCTGGGACACGCACAGATAAAGAACCACTATACTTCTGAGGAAAGAACAGCTTAGAAATAACGATCCTTTACCTTTTTTTTTTTATGTCCTCATAAATCTTTTCTTTACTGACACACACTCACTTCTTTTCAAGGCTTAGGACGTGCGGCTACCACCATGAACATGCGGCCGGAGCGAAACATGTCGACACACAGACGCGCACAAAAGCTACGACACTTCAAACATCTCCTGATAAAAGGGCGTAGGCAAAATGCTCGTACTTCAAAGCATCTCTTTAAGACTCCCTGCCCTTGTTCGTCAGATGGAATTTCAATTTTTTTTTTTCCAAAAGGGGATGAAAAGGCTAAATATACCACTGAGATATTTTAGCGACTTGAAAACTATCACTATAAACTCGATTTGCTGACAGCGACCGACCCTAGACGGATTTATTGACCAAAACATTCCGCCATTTTGCAGCGATGTATTCACTAATTCAGTAATATTCACTAATTCAGTACACAGGCAACGGCGTCAAGTCCATTCTACCGAGCGGCTTTTAATTATTTACAAGCTTTTAGTCTCATACACATGATCAAGTTAATCAAACGATGCAAGAGCTTCTGAATGGATCAGGACATTTTAAGAAAGACAGACAGAAAGACAGAAAGAAAGGGGAAGGAGGCAAAAGAGAAGGAGTGAAGGTGGGAGGGAAGAAAAGATGGTAGGAAGGAATGAAGGGAGAGAGAGAGAGAGAGAGAGAGAGAGAGTAAAGATGGAAGGTAGTTAGGTAGCAAGGAAGGAAGGAAAGGAGAGTGAGAAAAAATGGAAGGTAGAAAGAAAGGAAAGAAGGGATAAAGAAAAAAATAGCAAGGCAGAAAGAAACAAAAAAAAGGAAAAAAGAGAGAGAGAGAAAGGATGGAAGAGAGAAGGGAAGGGAGGGTGGATGGAAGTCAGAAAGAAAGAATGATAGCAAGGGAGAGAGAAAGAAAGAAAGGAAGGAAGAAATAAGCAACAATGGAATGTCAAAAGGATGGAAGGAATGAAGGAAGGCAGAAAGACAGAAAAAAAGATGAAAGGAAGGAAGGAAAAAGAAACAAAGGAATGTCAAAATTAAGGAAGGAAGGAAGGAAGGAAGGAAGGAAGGAAGGAAAGGAAAGGAAGCAAGAAAGAAAGAGAAAAAATAGGAATAAAAAGAAAGAAAAGGAAGGCAGAAAAGACGGAATATAAATGTATATATAAACGAGTCTTACCTGTGAGCATGAACAGGAATCAGGATCATGTGATATTCAGCAGCAGACATGGAAAGAGACAGAGAGAGAGAGAGAGAGAGAGAGAGAGAGAGAATTAGTTCATGGTGCGATTTCACACACATTTCACACACACCTGGTTGAGCTGAATGTGGATTAGAAGTTGTTGTTGTTTTTTTTTGTTAAAATGATATTGACATATTGATTTTTTTTTTAAAAAATCTGCTATAGATGATACAAGATAAGAAAAAAAAAAGTGATGAGGAAAAAAAAAAGAGCGGTTTTCCTATTCCTTTCAGCTGTCCATGTTTTCGGTTTCAAACCCACGCACCATATTGAGCTGAACTATCTGACCACTGATATCAAATATCAGCCCAGACACACAACCCCCTCACCACCTCAAAAATACGCCCCAGCCGCCTCTTTCCACTCCATGATTACGACCATAACCTTGTCTCTTTCCTCTGTGCATCCAATCAACCACGGCGAATTAGCATTCGCCTCTATCTCAGCCCAGAATTCAGACCGCACACTCGACTGCCAATAACGCTGAAAGGTTTTTGTAGGAACAATCGAAACTTTGAAGATCAATTCGGCAGAGGCGGCTGTTTGCTGTCTGCTTGAAACGCTCGCAGATCAAGCGTTCTCCTGCAGGCACGTCAATATGGAACTGTCCACGTGTAATCTACACAAGCTCCAAAAAATAAATAAATAAATAAATAAAAGATTCAAACTCAACAATTAAGTATCGTTCCTGAATCCCAATCCAGCACCTGAGGTAGAACTGAACTGATGACTTTTAGTGTACGAAAAGCACTAAAGATGCAGCTCGCAGTATCACACCACCATTAATATAGAATAGAAAGGTTTTACGATGGAAAATTTCAAGACACAATGGCTCTGGCAAGAAGATCAAGGAGATAAAGGCTGTCCCATCTGGAGCGCCGTATAAGACCGTTATTCGCCAAATTTTAAGCCAACGTTCCATATGACCTTCTCAGTGAAGTTAAATCTGCATTATGCCCAACTCTTCATGGCTAAAGTTTTCTTTAACGCCAGTGTTGTCCGCCATTTTGTGTTCGGATTTTTCCCCCCTCATACAGCGTTCCCATGGCTAGGCCACAGCAATCTCACGGCTGCGGCCCGGGTCCGATTCCCAGCCAGGGAACCGACGCCAGCCGCTGGGGTTGTGTGAAACAGTGCGCTCTCAGTGCCAGTCCCAAGCCCGGATAAAATTGGAAAGGATTGCATCAGGAAGGGCGTAAAAACGGTGCCAAATCAAATACGCGGACCAACGATCCGCTGTGGCGACCCCTGACGGGAGCAGCCGAAAGAGGAGCGACAACTACTTTCGCAGATTTGTACCCAAGTACTATTACGCAAGTATATTTTTAGGGGAGATTTGCTTTACCTGATTACTTGGCTCGAAATGAAAGCTTTATCTGTTTACCAAGTCTAGCTGTTGAATTCTCACTGCTGATTGGTCAGAAGGTGTTGATTCATTTTCTGCTACAGCAGCTCTGACAGTCGTTTCGTAGACTCGTGTGGCAAATGCTCCATATAAACAAAAGATTTTTTTCTCTCCAGTTTCGACTCTTTGTCAAAGATTAAGCCGTTCCCTGATGAAACAGTTTATAATGTGTGATGTGTATGTAATTATAATGTAATGCATGTTAAGGTTCATTGGCAGTTTAAATATTACCTACTGAGACATTGGCGTACATGTAATAATTACATGTAAAACTACAGTATAATGGTGGCGTGAAAATATCATAAGGGCAAACACGTATTTAACCCTTTCTGTTTGGAATAGCACCATATATGTGCATATCTTACAAGAAGACTCATTAAATGCCCTGATTACCCTATAAATACAGAGACGGGACTGTTGGCAGGAGTGGAAGAGTTGATGCAGAAACGAAGAATAAAAAGAGAAGAAGAGAGAGAAGAGGAAGTGACATGGATCATTTAAAGATCAGCAGTGCGACAGTGGTTGAGTGGAAATCCATGACGGAAGGCTACATTTTGTAGCCGCTATCCTGTAAACGATAAAGTAATTGCACTTATAAAACTTTCTAAAACCTGCCTGACTATAATACATAGTTCACTGCAGTTTTTTTTTTTTTTTGCTTTTTCTCATTCTCATTTACTTTGGAATTTAATGTTATCTCGCTTGCTTCATTTCCGAACAAATAAAACCCACACATCTTCAATATTAGCTACAGCCTGGCATTTATATCCAAATCCAAACATGACAAGAGGACAATTATATCATGGCAATGTGCAGATTTTCCCAATTATGCTAATTTTCATTACAAGAGCTAATGACGGCATGATCGTTTGCATAAAAATTCTTTTTTTTTGTGCAGAATGTGCACAATGAAGCCAATTATGGAATTATCAAATTATCATCTTCAAATGAAAAGGATATTTCAATGCAAAATGCTGTCTTATGAGCAAAAAAAAAAAAAAAAAAAGACAATCGTTTTTGTTTACGCACAGACTTGGATGAGTACGCAATTTATCACACATTTGTCACTGCACGGAGTAGCAATTTGATTTCCGGGTGCTTTTTTTTCCCCGCTTGTTTGCTTACAGCTGTGGAAGCAGCAGATGGAACATGTTCAAGGGTAAACTCGACTATACTACCTTGTTCTCTGTCTCTTATTCGTTCTTTGCTTCACTAAATAAACCAACAGTGCATCCAACACGTCTCGCTGCATTCCTACCTCTTTGATCACTGCTGTATTTTTTTTAT
>CM074919.1:25827033-25854612 GCA_037576815.1 Pangasius larnaudii | reverse complement strand
CATTTATCTATGTGAACTTTAATCCTGGACATTCATCAGTCTTGGAGGTGAGCCACTAGAAAACAAAAAGGAATGTTTTTTTTCCTCTTATACTGCAACAATTTACCACCAAATACAATGTTTAATTTATTAATGGACAACATGTTGTACATCGTAACCGTTTAATTTTAGCAACGTTTAATGTTATCACTTACATTATCACCGGAATCTCTTCTTTTCCTTCTTCCAGTTAAGCAGACAATAAAAAAAATGCAGAAAAGAACTAAGTCCTCGATCCTAAAGACTCTGACGTAGTGGACGACTTACTGCCTGTTACACGTCTGATACCGGAGACTCCTTCCATAAATGTTAACCGTCTCCTAACGGGAAAACTTCACTATAATCACACAAGTCCCTGTGAATGAGTTGTTACTATAGAAACAACAACATATTAATATAAATCGGTGCGCTACTGTTTTGACCAATCAGAATCGAGAATTCAACAGTGCTTGGGTGTAAGTCAAAGTAACGCATTGTGGAGCTTTGATTTCAAGGCTAAAAAAAAAAAAATTGAGAACTTCTGCCTATTCCTGAATGATAACAAATAAAAAAAAAAATAAAAAAAAGTCCTACTATCCCTCCTGCAAGTTCTTGACTATAACGGTACCACTACACTTCACAGACTTCGATTTTATTTCTGAAGAATCCTCGGGAAATTCATGCTCATGATGTTATACTGAAATGAAGCTGTATAGCACTCAACACATCTAATTTTATCTATTTCACAGAATCTATCTGAAGAGCTTAGTATGATAGGAACAGATGCAAAGGTGATGACACTGCTAACAGGAAATTCCTAGCAGGCAGAGAGAGGGGAAAAAAAACAGAATATTTACCATAAAACAAGAAGCCTAGCGCATGTCAGTGGAAAAAATGTAGCATTATTATTTATTATTATTATTATTATTTTTTTAGATGTGTATCAAGCAACAGTAAAGAAAGAGTGAAGCAAAGGCTTGGGTGTGAATGCTACTTAATAATAAGCAGCTCCTTCATTTTGTTAAGGACCAAACGCACCACAGTCCCGCCCACTTCTTTTCTATTGGGTCGCATCTCACGCCCTTTCCCCTTCAGTGAATAGCCTTTTCCGCAGAGGGCATTTTATTCGCGTTTGGTCCGACTGCTGCTTTAGGTGGAAAAGCACAAATCCGTAACCGCTACAACTAAACCATAGGTATTGGCACCTTTGAAGATGCGTTTGAAAAGATACAACTGGGAAAAAATCCAGCAACCTATACTACTGATCTTCAAACAATGCATCTCTAATTCTTAAATTTACCTTCAATATGGACAGCATTCCCTTTGAGGGGTGCCAAAGAACCCAAAAATAAATAATCACACTTCTGTCCAAGGACATAACAGAGAAGGTTACCATTCATTTTTAAAGATACCCCGCAGCTCTGTTCCTCAGACCCTCAAAAACTCAAATGATGTGCTTTTAGGTGAGGAGGATGGATCTTCGCCTGAAGCGCGTTGCAAGGAAGGCCTCGGGCTTCTGTTTTTGCCTGCAAGTGCAGTTATAGGAATCTGACTGAAGAAGCTTTAAAGAGTAAAATGGCTAGGTGTGTAAGGATTTTGCAACCTGAAAAGGATCTACTCTTTCACACACTCTCTTTATTAAAAGCCTGCTGCCTCTTTTGTGTTAAACACTTTTCTTATTAAACCTGCTGCGTATTTCTCACTTACGCTGTGAACTGCAATTGAGACATTGCTTATCTTGAAAACTGATTTTTTTTTTATTTTTTTAATGGAAACAGTGTAGCAAGTGTAGCAAATTAGTGCTTGGTCCGCTTATCCTTTAAACTGACATGTTTTCTTTACAGGGCAGCACGTAGAATTAACAAAAACCTAAGCATTATTTCTTTTATTTCACCAACACGGAGTAGTGAATTAAAAGTGTGATAATCACCTACATCTTCATTTAGTTTCTCATAGCGTTATTAAGTTGTGTGCACAATTCATTGTCAGTGCAAGATTTAAAAAAAAAAAAAAAAAAAAAAAAAAGGTATTGAAATGCAAAATAAAAGAAGTGTTATTTTATAAGCTGCCCGAATAATGACGGCGGAAGCCATGTCACTAAATTAAACCAAATTTGCAGTGATGAATGTTATAATTATAACTAGGACTATTCAAGCTGCAGTATATAGGGAATATACTCTTCTTATTTATATATTCTCATCATCACGTTACTCATATTTATTTTTTAAATTGTCTCTTGCTTGGAGGCATGAACTACACGCCGATAACTTGCATAGTCTGAATGGTGAAGCCCAGAAAATCAACTTAAGCAGGCGCGTAACCCGACTCTGAATATGCCTAACTTTCCCTGCATAAACGGACTTCAGCTCTGAATACAGCCCACAAAGAAAATACAATTATAAACTCAGGGGAAAAAGTTTCCTCATAGAAAATTTATTCCACAACAGCTACTCAATTTTGCTCAGGTTTTTTTTTTTCTACAATCTTTTAACAACCTCCCCAAAAGCCTTCCTTATCTCCGAACACTTTGAGTTCCCTTTGGGAAAGCGTAAGTGACCGAGTGCCCTTTTCTTCATAACTAGCGGAAGGAAAAGATTGTGATTCATCCAGAGTAATGCATTATGTTATTAAATTTCCCATTTTGCAAACGACTGCATCAAAGCTGTCAGAAACCACAGCATCTGCTCTGTAGTTAAGTCCTCATTCCAGCTCAAAGAAAGAAAAAAAAAAACAATTTCAAGATAAGAAGAGGAGGGCAAGAAGTTCTGGAGCATCCGGGAGAAAATATGAGAGAATGTAGAAAAAGCTTTTACTTCTGGGTTTTTTTGTGTGCGTTTGTGTGTGCGTGTGTGTGTGTGTGTGTCATTGAATGCACTTTCACAAACACAGATGGTGCACAATTCTCATTAAACTGTACATGTGGCAACCTGGGAAACCTTTCACACAGTCAGATTTTGACGTTTTCTCATATATACATTATTAAAACTATATATTCTGAAATCCTGTAACATGTTTCTCTTCTGCCAGTAGTAACGTTTTTTTTTAAAGTTACATCCAAAGGTGAAAAAGAGAAAACTGCATTTAAAGATTTCATTCCAATTCCACTGAAAGCTTCGTCTACATTCATAACCCAACCTACTTATGGAGAAACATTACTGACAATCTTTTTTTTTTTTTTTTAGTTATAAGATTATGATTGTAAATGAGTTCTCGCGTTGATCATCAGCATCACCCACTTGAGGTAAAAGTCACTCGCAGCATTTAAACACAATCGTCATCATCATCATCTCTTCACTCTGCTGAATTCTGTTCATCCGTGGGGAAATAATCTCTTTTTATTATTCTTCCTCAACTGTCATCTGTGAGCGTGAAAGCGCTCTTCTCTGTTTTGATGATGATGAGGGGCATCTCGGACATTTTGACGGATGTATGTAATTACGAACCGATTCATTTTTCTTTCTACGCCACGTAACTACCCGACATGATCAAAGGGTTACATTCATCGTGTGAGGAAATCACGCTTAGCTAGCAAGGTTTTAGTCATCTTTAGGTTCTTTACCACTGTCTGTTAAACTGACTCCTAAATCAGCATGATGTTTGCCAAGGCAAGGACAGAAAGTAGATTAAATAAAAACATTTCCATGTCGTTTTGGTTTAAACAGATTTGTGTTTTCTTAAATTCGAGATTTCAAAGTACGTTATTGGCAGAAGAAATGAACGTAAGCATAGATGATGTCTGTTCAGCCATAACGACGTCTGATGGGTTTTCCCGCACCACCATAGACACATTTTACAATCTAGCAATTGGACATATACAAAAAAAAAAAAAAAAATCGACCCGAATCTCCTGCTGCAGACAAAAAAAAAAAAAAACATGCATCTTAAAAAGAATTCTTTGGTCATAAGTTGAAATTGGTGGTTTTAGTATCTTTTTATTTTTTAGATATATAGTATTAAAATCGATGGCGCTTGTCTAAAAGCGATCAAATAAACGGACAGCATCAGATGATGCGAACTTCACAAGATAGCTACAAATACGGTAGCGACAATGGAGAAACGTAAACAAAACATAATAGACGGGAAAATTATCCTAATTACCACAAGCTCACGTTTTCTGTTTAAATCAACCCCTTTTTCTGCACAAGCCTGGATCACACTGATGATGACTTAAGCAGAAGAAAGTATTTTTCTTCAGTCAAAGGTCTACCGTTAGAGGATCGCCATCGTAGAGTCTGTTATAGAATTCAGTCAAGAGTTTAGAGTTGTGGCTCGTCTCGTACAATGCGACAAGTAATAACCTTAAATAACCACTGAAATCAGATACTGTAAAACCGGTTTTAGAGATCAGAAGCATAAGGGTATTCATGTGTGTGTGTGTGTGTGTGTGTGGTATATGAACAAAGTGACAGACTCTCAACAGATGCAATGCAGCCAAGCCCTCGAAACACAGCGATCCTTCTCTTCCCTTTCACTCACACTTACATAGACGCGCACATGAATTAACACACCATTTCTTTCTATCCCTCCATCACTTCCTTGACGTGTACACGGGTGGGGTACAAGTGGGCGGTGTGACGCTCCGTTTGAAAGATGCAACGCGTGCGTGGGTGTACGCCCACTTGTCACTCTCATCCATCATCTCACAAGGCTCTCTTAGCATAAGAGGATGATGAAGAGAAAAAGAAAAAAAAGATGAAAAGGCTGCGAATGACGACTGCAAAGCTTTAGGTGACCTTGACTCTGACCCTAACACACACACTCTCTCTCTCTCTCTCTCTCTCACACACACACACACACACACACACACACACCGCTCAAATTAGCACTGTGTGACTGCTCTCAAATTAGCACTGTGTGACTGCTCTCTAATCAATTATGTGTATGTTACATTCATTTTATCGCATTTTCCTCCAAAAAAAACTGCAATCGATTTTATTTAATTATATTTCTTTTATAGTAAGTATATTTATGCCGTGTTTATTTGGATAAACGAATTAAATGTTATTTAAATGATGTTATTTATTTATTTCACTTCTGAATGTGTCACTTAAAGGTTTTCACTCCACTAACAAGATATATATATATATATATATTTATATATATATATATTTTTTTTTTTTTTTCCCAAGCCAATTAAATTTCTATTCTGCAGAGCTCTGCAGGGATGACTAAAGAGATTAGGACACTTTCCCCGAAGCATGGCATTTGCATTATATTATCCTTTACACATTCCTAACAATGTTAGTATTTTTAGAAACATCTCTGGATCTTGGTTGAAAAGAGAATAATAAATTAAAAAAAAAAAAAATACATACAAATACAGAAAACAATATAAATACACCTGTTCCTGGAAAGAGCCAGAGTTTATCAGGGTATCGCACAGCGTGGTGCTACCACCCCCATGCTTCACTGTGAGGATGGTGTTTATAGCGGCGTTGGGATTCTGCCAGGCACAATTTTAGTCTTATCAGACAAGAGAAACCTTTTCCAAAAAGTTTTCTGGATTGGTAAAATTAAGTCCATGTCAGTTCCAGGTAGTATCATTACAAAATGTGGAAATGTTTGAGGGGATTAATACTTATGCAAGTCACTTGTATATTGGTTTGGTTGAATTATAGCAATTTTAATCAATAACAAATAGACTCCAGTCTTTTTTTTTCCCCCTCAGATTCCCCCAAGATGTTCTTTTCAGGCTTTTTTGGCCCATTTTAATATGTTTTGACAAAAATGCAAATAATAATAATAATAATAATAATAATAATAATAATAATAATAATAATAATGTGCCTTTCTAACACTCAAGGTTTCGGTAAAAAAAAAAAAGAAAGGAAAGGAAAAATAATAGTTTGAAGAAGAATGGATAAAGCACTATGAGCAAAAACTACATTTTAAGTTTTACCTTTACCTTTACCTTACCGGCTGATTTCTTTCTAGCCCAGATTGCAGACTCACGCAGCCGATCAGGAACGATTTTTGGAGGAGAAACTAAAAGTAGACTAAGCACATTTTATCCCATCAAAGTACAAATTCCCTAAATCTGTAATGTGTAGAAGACAGAAACGTATGTATAGGTCTTCGGAAGAAACAACGCCATGAACCCAGCTGGGCCTTACACACTGGAAGCTTTTAGAAAATTTTACATCACATCATTATTATTATTATTATTATTATTATTATTATACCATCAGTGACACCTTGTGATGTAATGAATTGGTTGACACTATTAGTGTCATTGTGGAGAGACTGACAGATACTAAGTTTAAGCCTTCCATATAATAATCAGACTAGTTGTCCTATTAACTTATCAATAAGCAAATATTTTCTGTAGGTGGTCATGGGGTGATCTGGACCTGATACAAAGCAGAGGTGTTCTTTGAGCAGCTATGGCAGCATTAGCACTCCAAAGACTTTGGGGCTATTTTCAAAGACCAGGTCCAAGTTTTCCTCAGTAGAACCAAGATAAAGCTTGAAGCACATATCGACTTAACCACGCTTCATCTCCCGGGATATGAAGCGCTGAGTGGCACTTTTTAGCTTGTGAACTGCTTCAGGCAGAGACCACCACTCTCTCTCTCTCTCTCTCTATCACACACACACACACACACACAAACACACACACACACACACACACACGGGGTGTTCAGCTCCACCAAAGCATAATCCCTTCTGACATTGCCAAGACCCAACACTCAACTCACTGTCAGTCCCTGTCACCTGCTGGCATTACAATATGCCCCTCCTCGCCCACCACACGCACACACACACACACACACACACACTCAACATCTGAGAAATTATAATTATTCATGATGTAGATAGATTTTTTTCCCCCCAAACGGCTTCATCTTCAACACAAAGTAGTATCAGTTTTAATCTCGTCTGAGAATTCAATAACAAGAGATATGAAGCGTTATAAGGCTACAGTAAGGAATAAAATGCTTCAGCGTGTGCTGTTGTAGAAAAATAATCAACAGGGTGGTGTGATGTGGAGTTATTTTTACCACACTAGAGTTGTTTTATTCCTCTTATACCATAGCAACAACTAAATGTTTTTGTATAAACAAAAAAAAAAAAAAAAAAACCCTCAGTTTGTCACATTACTGGGAAGTCCTGAAGACTTTGCCATGGTGGAAAACCTAATGCTACAAAGCACTGACACTGGAGACTCCTTCCATAAATATTAAATAAACATCTCCTTACAGAAAGCTTCACCATACCAACGACGACGCATTTTTATCTGTTACACAAGATTGTAATTAGTTTATTAAAACACTCCGATTATGTGAACTAGCTGTTAATAAAAACAGTAGCGTATTAGAATGAGCTCATGAATATAATTTAATCCTTGTAGTCGTAGTAGTAGGACAGTCAAAGCTGCTGTTCTTGATTATGAACCAACACCTTCCCGGCCAATCAGAACGACGAATTCAACAGCGCTGTGGTAGAAGTCTACGTAACATGTTGTGGCAAAACCTTCTCAATCCAGAATAAAGAAGAAAGAACTTTCCAAAGTCAAGGGTCTTGAATGCCAAAAATCAGACTTTACTGAAACAATCAACAAAGCCGAGATGTCGAGATCATCGGATTTACATAGTCATGGCCCATGCTCCTGAGGTAGAGTTTTCTCATTTTTCTTCTTTTAAACATTCCCCTGGCCTCTCGCCACAAATGTCTCAACAGCCCTGTACCTTCTCTTTAATTGTGGTGCAAGCTCAGCTAGTCTATTTTTTTTTTTTTAATGTTTAATATTAATATTTCACAGAGGTAAAGAGAGACATACTTAAATGTTGATTCACACACACAGGTATACTTGTAAAATCGTACAATGCTGATTCGACATAAAGTCACACTTATGATTATTAAAAATGTACTAAATGTACTACATCTCTTATCATTTCTGATGATATCTTGATTGGACCTGAGGGATTATAAAATAGTTATACTTAAATCATACTCTGAGTAAGAAAATACTTCTATAAACATTAAGCTATAACAAAGCCAAAGCCATTCGCGTAAAAAAAAATGGTCCAGCAATGGTACAACCTCTTAACATCGGATCCCTCCAAAAACACCGGTAAATCATTCACAATGACAATACAAACTAATTAATATGCAGTCCTGTAATGTGAAAAAGTAAATAAACGAACCACTCATCGAGACAGCTCAGTTTCTCATTAAAACCCCCATCTACAAGTAACAAAATCCCCTTTAATTGGAACAATCACCTATTGTCCTTTTTCAAAAAAAAAAAAAAAAAAACAAGTTTCCCAATCTCTCTCAGTCTGAAAGGGTCATCAGTGCTCCATAACAGCTCCTCGTGTAAGGTTAATGAGGCTACCACCAGGCCGAAATGGCCACCACGGGGCCTGTTCCAGGTTTTAATGAAGCTCTTGCTCCAAACGATCTCCTTTTGGCGACTGCCTGTCGACTAATGAGTGCCAAAGTAGGAGGAAATCATAAATCACTTCATATGGCATCATGTGTGTATGTTCAGTTAGCTTGACGTCTCAATTCAATTAGTCCTTGAATGGCTTTTGTTTCGATACTTACGCTAATAGTCTGTTAGGGTGCCATCAAGCTAGATTAGCTTTCTATCAAGATTAGATTTATTATGATCAGTAATAAGGATTGGTGTAACTCTGGTGCCGAGGCTGTTGTTTGCGCTCTCTGTAGCTTTGGAGACAGAAAATCAAGAGAATTTGAGCTGCCTGTGTGAAGCGGGATGCCACATTGCCTAGCGGTGTGTGTCCCAACAATAGACACTTTCTTTTTTTTTTTTTTTACTACCTTGCAGCATTGGAATTTGGATTTCGTAAAATCTAATTCATTTCGCTCACTAACAGTTTTTGACTGGCACTCTGGTCCGCCATGTTCGTTTGTCTTGCTTGCCCATGGTCCTGCATCCTGATGGGTTGGGAGACTGGCACTTGTCACATGACACTTCTGAAATGTTTTCAACTTTTGGGAAATCTAGTGTGACTAAAAATAAAAAAAATAATAAAAAAAACAGTACAGGAGTACAGTGTAAAATGTGCACTGGTAGTTGAATACGCTAGGGTTAGGGTTAGGGTCAGCCCTAACCCTAGGATTAACCCTAACCTTAATCCTTGGTCATATTTGAGATAAAATGTACCTCATGGCTCAAGTGTACAAAGTAAAATTTTAATAATTAAAATGTTCCATACATAGAAAGCATGTAGTTGTTTAGAATTGCGCTTATGCCTGTATGGTCTACAAAGGTAGCTTATATTTTTATACTTCTGAAAATAAAGACTAAATAAAGACAGATGGCCTTGCAGGTGCTTGAATGTAATCAAAACACGCCCGAAGATTTACGTTAATTGCACATATTAAAACGCATTGGTGCTTTCGTTGTTAAGGCAATTCCTGATCTGGTTTGTTGAAATCTGAGGATGTGGCGCGACTCCTGATTTCCGATTTTTAACCCGCCTCCTCCTGCTGAGTCGCTGTTCTTATGGAAGTGTCTTTCCCCATGTCTCTCATTCCTTGACAAAGAGCCGAAAACACCTGAGTGTATGTGCGTGAGTGTGTTTCCAACCAGCCCACGTGTCCTTGTTCTGGAGAGACAACCGCCGGTGATTGTTTTCATGTGATAGTAATACTGCATATATTGTGTATATGATTTTATACCACAGCGCTGTTGAATACTTGAATCTGATTGGTCAGAAGGTGTTCATTAATGATACTAATATGTTCTCCTTTTTATAATAACAGTTCCTATAGTAACAAAGCATAATAACTGTTTCAAAAACCTTGTTGTTGTTTAAGAAAGGAAAACGAATCATCTAATCACTGGTATTGTGTTGTTTTTCTGTAAGGAGGGGTTTATTTAACATGTATGAAAGGAGTCTCCAGTGTCAGTTCTTTGTACCAGTCTTCAGGACAGAGGAGTTTTTGCGCTTTACGGTTTCTCAAGAACATGACAAGGTGCGTTTTTTTGGGTTTTTTTTTTTCGTCTCATTGACGTCAATTGAGAAAAAATTTGAGGCTCATGACCGTTAATAGCTGCTCATTTGTTTCTCGTAACTATAAACCTATAAACAGTATGTGTTTAAAGCATCTTATATATTAAATTGTTGGCATTTGTAAACTGCTGAGGTATAAGAAGAATAAAACATGTACTGTTATTGAAAAAGTAGTCAGTCCTGTTGTTCATTATTTTCTTATTACAGCCCCAAGTGTTTTATTCCTTGCGTGTTTATTACACGTTATATGTGTTCTATCATGAACTAAGTACTGTACCGCATATTTGCTTTGGCAATACTGTAAAGAAAAGCAGTCTGAATACATCATACTTCAAACTAAGCCGAACTGAACTGAAGCCTTTATCTCATGGATGATTAACAGCCTCCGTTTACACAAGTCTGTCATAAAGAGAGACCCACATGTACACCGGGAGATACAATAGTGGAATAAAACACAAGGGGAGGAGACGGAGCCTGGATGAGGGTGGATTGATGGTGGTGTTGATAATGTTGGTGGGAAACATACACACACACACACATACACACACACACACACACACACACACACAAAGGGTTTTGCTCATCAAGCTGACAGCAAGGCTTTTGTTAGAAGAGGAGTAAAACAGCACACACCTGGTTGAATATTGGCAAAGAAATCACCATTAAAAAAAAAAAAAAACAAAGTCTACAGCTACAGTTCACTGTGGGTAAGTCTCAGTATAGTGTTCCTGGAGAACGTGGGAACCTTCGCGAAGGAACCTTTGAAAAGGACGTAGCAACGTGGTGCTTGTGTGTTGGCTGCGTGCTGAAAGCTGATTTTCTTTCATTTACGAGAAAATGTTTCATACAGAATAAGAAGAATAAGCAGAGAGCTACATACACATATACTGACTCTCCCCGCGTCTTTGTGGGTCAAGCTTTCTGTGTGTGTGTGTGTGTGTGTGTGTGTGTGTGTGTGTGTGTGTGTGTGTGTGTGTGAGTGTCTCTTTCTATCTTTCTGTGTCTGTCCATCTCTGTGTCTCTGCCTCTCTCTCTCTTTCTCTGTGTCAATCTATCCCTCTGCCTGTCTCAGTCTCTCATGTCTGTCTCTCAGTCCCCTTTTCTCTCTCCCTCTTTCCATCTCCCCATCTTTCTGTCTCTCTCTATTTGTATTCCCCACCCCATCTCTCTCTGTGTCTGCTTCTCTATGTCTATCTTGTCTGTCTGTCTGTCTGTCCCTAAGCCCCCCACCCATCTCCCCCTGTAGCTGTCTTTCTCACTCTCTCTCTCGCCCTCTCTCTGTGTATATATGAGTCTGTCTGTCTGTCTGTCTGTCTGTCTGTCTGAGTAAGGGCCTTTAATCGAAAATAAAAGGCATGTGACAACAGCCTGGCTCTGGCACAAAAGAAATAGCATCACAGATGGCAGCTCGATGCAATATAGGAAGAACACTTTTATTAATATTTCAGACAGGGGCATGTACCCGTCACAAGATTCTCTCTCTCTCTCTCTCTCTCTCTCTCTCTCTCTCTCTCTCTCTCTCTCTCTCTCTCTAACACACACACACACACACACACACACACACACACACGTTACTCTGCCTGTAAATGGATTGAGGCAGGTACTTTGAATCCCCAAAATGGCAAAGCATCTGTTGCCTTTTCACACTTTTTTTTTTCCTAAATCCTAAATCAAATCGAACTGGTTTGAATACAAGACCAGTGACTTGTTCTATATCCAGTGAGTTTTAACGCTGACCCAAAATGGGTGGAGCTTCCAGTAGTTTCCAGCAGAACCTTTGGTTCAGAACCTTTGGATGTCAATCAAGATTCTCCAAGTTGACTGTAAATGCAAAGGAAAGGAAGAAATGGCTCTTACTGAAGAATAGTTCGTTCTCCATCTGTCTGACTAAAGGTGAACCAGCAGGAGGGTTGACTTTAATAAGCTTCAAAATAGCCGTTCCTTTTTTTTAAAGGAGATAGGCTTTGTAAAAATGTAGACCCAGTTACTGACCGGCCAACATTTTGTCTCAGCCTAAATGAAATAACACAGCAGGAGACAGATCACCAGGAAGGAAGGAAAAAAGGAATCCAGTATAGGGTCAGTACCAGGTATTTAATTCTATATTTTTTTAGACACATTATATACCTAAGATTATCTAAATAAATGTACATTTACTTCAAGTAGTAGAGATGATAAGAAGATAGGACAAGACAAATGGTTGGCTTAAGTTAGCAAGACAAACAAAAGACATAAATATCACTATCTCTAAACATGAATCTCTAGACAGCACACCAATGACATGCATACTTTTCTCCTAATGGTTTCACACCTTATTTGGGGGGGGGGGGGGGGGGTAATGTTATATAGGGATGTATCCGTATACGAATCCATTGCTCATAAATCAAGCAGATCATGGGATCTAAATAGATAGAAATGTAGATACCAGCCAGTGCCCATTATAGTCTCGGATTTCGGTTCTTTTCTGACAGGAGTCAAACACGATGTGGTTTTCTATTGTTGTAGCCCGTTTGCCTCAAGATTGAGCATGTTGTGCATTTTCGAGATGCTTTTCTGCTCACCACAGATGTAAAGAGTGATCATTTGAGTTACCGTAACCTTCCTGTCAGCACGAACCAGTCTTGTTATTCTCCTCTAACCTCTCTCATCAACAAGACATTTCTGCCTGAAGAACTGCCAATCGCTGGATTTTTGTACCATTTGATGTAAACTCTAGAGACAGCAATGAAAATCCCAGGAGATCAGCATCTCCTGAAATACACAAACATGCCCGTCTGGTACCAACAACCATGCCATGGTCAGAGTTACTGAGATCACATTTTTCCCCCATTCTAATGTTTGATATAAACATTACCTGAAGCTCTTGACCTGTATCTGTTTATGCACTACAATGCTGTCACGTGATTTGGCCCTTCCCACTTATGGTTTAAATCCAAACACAGATAAACATATAGATATTTGGAACACTAGACAGATGCAGATAGTGGCATTATGTTACACCCCTAATCTTTTAGTTTTAATCTTGACTAATCTTTAATAATTAACAGAGTTCAGTTTTGTATTGGAAACATTTCTTGGTAGCGAACTCAAAACATGCGGACTCTATATTCCAGTTAGAAGGTGAAGCAGAACACTAAAAGTGAACCCTTCGGCCATTGAAATATGGAAGGAGGTCAAGTGCTTCAACAATGCTAGTCGGTTAATGTATAGCGGGCTTGGGTAAGTGAGAGAGGGGGTGAGTGGATTTGGTGAATGGCTCTGGGGTCAGAGCGACTGCATTACAGGAGAGCTTACAGCCCCATGGATTAACACACCCACCCACCCAGCCAGCCACTCACACACACATACTTATACAAGAGACAGAGTACACATACTCTGACAGGGAAGCTCTTAGACACATTATGGTAATGGTTTAGGGATGGAGAAAGGGGGTGTTCATTAATGTTTATTAAATGTGTGTGTGTGTATAGAGGAGTAAGGACAGCTGAGGACACACCCGGGACAGGGGAAGGGGATTAGATGAACCAACACAGCCCTAATTACCCCTCATGGGTAGGAGAAAAACGAAGGACAAAATGGAGAAAAAAAAGTGGAAAAGTGGCTCTGCTCTACCAAGGTACTACTTTCTGTCTATTTTCATTTTATGAAAACTGCTCTCTACTCCGGTGTTTATTTTATTCATTTGTATCCGACGCAGTTCCAGAACCTAACTCAACCGAGAGGGTCAACAATACCACCGAAGAGAAGTACATGCATCACTGAGCTTCAATAAGCAGGAATCAATTGCATACCAGAACTCCATCCAGGCATAGGTTCAGACAAGTCTGAATGAAGGACAAAGGAAAGCCAGTAATGTGCCGACTTGCTCGAGCAACATGGGTGCACTTTGGACTGTATAAATGCTGAGATCGCTTCCTGTGAGGAGCTGCATCAATCAGCCAGCCATGGTCATAGCACGAATGGCGATGCCATATGGAGCTATCTGCTCGAGTTATGTTACACAATCTGCTGTGGATGTGCCAGACAAATTCTAGCCTTTTCACACAACAGCATGAGTGATGGAGGAGAGAACGTGTTAGAGAGTGGTGGGAGGAGAAAAGAGAGAGAGAGAGAGAGAGAGAGAGAGAGAGAGAGGACTGTGAGTAGATGCACCAATAATCGACTATGTAGTATTCCGTAATATTCAGCATGCATTATTTACATGGGAACTTCAAAATAACTTCAAAATAAACATGCATTCCAATTTTGTAGTGTTCCAACCTTAAAATGGCATGGACTTAATTAGGATGTTTACCCATTTGAAAGTGCAGACTTTTGTGTGCTTTGGCAGGGCTGTGGTCCTGTTGGAAGATGAATCTCTGCCCCAGTCTCAAATCTCTTGCAGACTAAAACAGCTTTTCTTCTAGGACTGCCCTGTATTTGGCTCCATCCATCTTACTCTCAACCCGGAACAATTTCCCAGTCCCTGTTAATGAAAAGGATCCCCAGAACATGACGCTACCACCACCATGCTTCTGCCAACACCATGGATGATGTTCTCAGAGTAATGGCCTTTGTTTGGACTCGACCAACCCTTCAACTCTTCTGCTGCTCTTTGATAAAACTTTTCGGAGTGTCCAGTTTTTGGTGCTGTGAATAGCTTCTCTAATCTGAGCTATGGATCTCTCCAGCTCCTCCAGAGTTACGCTTGGCCTCTTGGTTGCTTCTCTGACTAATCCACACTAAATTTTGGTGGACCGCCTCATTTAGGCCAAGTTCTGGTTGTGCCATACGATTTCTATTTCCTAGTCTGCATACTAATAGAAGTAATAGATTCAATGCTGCTCCAAATTTTGGGATATTTTTTCATAACTAAAGTCTGACATTGGCTTTTGAGACTCCATCAGTACAGTACCTGATCTATTAGCATTCGTTTGTATAGTTCTATGAGGTCACCTTTCATTTTTGCTTTTTTGAGCAATGTTCAAAAGGTTTTCATTTAGTAAAATAAAATAAAATACAGTCCAATTTTGCTCCTGCACTTATATTAGGTCATTGAACGTTTATTTCCGATTTCAGGAAATGACGGTTTGGAGTATGTCTGGTTGATCGTGAAAAACAAGCCATGCAAAAAGACAGACAGAGGGAGGGCCAGAGGGGGACAAACAGGTGTTTAACACTCCTTCACACATGCCATCCTTTCAAAACGAATGAGAAAAAAGAGAATTCCCATTCTGTAAAAAGCAAGGGACAGAGGAAGACTAAAATCCCTCCCTCTAGCAAGAGCAAGTGAAAGAGAAAGAGAGAGAGAACTCTTCCTTTCATTAGGTTATTTAAGGTAAACCTTTCTTGATAAAGCCTAGCAACATAAATTCAAAGAGAGAGAGAGACTGAAAAGGGAGGAGGAAGAGAGAAAAAAAAAAAAACAACGACTCAGCTCTGCATGAATGAACAGTCAGGACGTATATTTGCATTTGTGCTCCATCCCTCAAGCTGAGCTACTTTGCAAGAGGAAAAAACAGACACGGAGACAGAAGAAAAAAATTCCTTTTAACACTCTCACTCCTAATCACGTCCGGACGACCTCGAGCGAAGGTCGCCAGACAGATTTCGGAGCGCAGATCTCAGAGAAGGGAGCTAATTAAGCATGATCACATGACACAATTTGAGCCTTGTATCACCAAGAGAGATCTGATCCATTTCTGATAGCCACTGCACTACTTCCTAGTGGTTATCATCACCCCCACAGCCTCAGGAAGCACAAAGACGTAGACAAAGCAGAGAAGAGAGAAGGACAGACAAATGAAGGGGGAAAAAAAAAAAACATCTATGGCCTTCCCAGCATGAAAAAGATAGCGCACGCACACACACACACACACAGCAAACTGTTTTCTTAGGGCAGCTGAAGGACTGCGGCAATTAAGAACTCTGCTTGTTTTACACATCAGTTTTTAAATATAATGAAAAGATAGCATGGAAAACCCATTAAGGTTCATTTAGCATCCATATGATTTCAAAAGTTCATTCCTCAGATCCCAAAAATCCCCAAGACCCTGTGACTGCGCGGTTACTATAGAAACGATAGCTGGCAATACTGTCAGAGCTGCTGTTACAGAAAATGAATCAACGTCCTCTGACCAATCAGAATTGCGCATTCAACAGCGCTGTCGTATAAGCTACTTTAATATAAGCCTGATATCTGTGGAATAATAAAGAAAAGAAATCTATTAAAAAAAAAAAAAAAAAAAAAAAGACAACTTCAATAAGGACAATGGTCCGTGAAATGGTGACCTATAAAAGGAGGAGGTGTTAGTGTGGAGTTTTGAGAGTCACTAAAAGCAAATCGTCTATATCATAAATGTGCATTTACAGCTGTTTGGCATTTATTGACAAAAATCAGTAAAGAAACATCTGTAAAACTGGCAGAGGCTTTTAGTTTGGTTTGGCCTACGAAATCATATATGATGTGGCTCACTGTCTTGCTTCAGAAATTCAGAATTCATATAAAAACTGGAGATTCTTCACATTTTCAGCTGAATAATGGCATTATGTAGAAGATACATGTACAGGCCTTTGCGATGCTTTATGCCTTATTGAAAATAGAGAACGTGCCCGTAGATGGTGAGTCCTTATAGGTTGGCAAAGTCACACAACCTACAGCCACTTGTCAGATTAACATTTCCTGACAATTCAATTAGCTCGCTTGTCAAGTCCAGGAACGCGATTTGCAATTCGCATTTATGAAGGCATGTCTCATTACAAGACTCCCAGAACGCACTTAACTGAGGTCAAACTCAGAAGCTGAGACAACTGCAGAAGATGGAGAAATGTATGTGCGTGTACGAGACGAGTGGATTGCAGAGTGATACAGACAGGGGTGAACCACAAGGGTCAGTCTTGCGATGTGAACTGACAAATCTGTTCGATATTATATCGTCCAAACAACGAGGGGGAAAAAAAAATGATGTCTGCTTCTTAGCCAAGAAGGAAAGTGCTCGAGTTCTATTGCTCATTCACTTTTCATCACTCTCATATCCTTCCTATTTTTCATGGTCAGTAGTATTTCACTCACAAAATCCCTCACCTCTTCGTTCTTCTTTCCACCATCCAGCATCTTTACCTCTCTCTCTCATGGCAGGAGATCATATTCAGTAATGAGGGCTCTACATGCTGACAGCCATAACTCTTCCAGTCCCTGTTGTTGGGCCATCCTTGAATCTTGCTGAGCTTTGCTGATGGAATATTTACCACCAGCCTGCAAGTAAATGCTCTCTTTATTCCCCCCTCCATTATTTTCCACCAGAAGAGGCATGGAGGTGATTGAAAAGGCACTTTTCTCTTGCAATTATGCATGCTTGGGAGTCACTTTGTTTCCCTCACAGCCAGGAAGTATCCTAGAAATTAAACAAGAGGCATTGCAGTAAAGAAAGGTGAATTCTTCGGCATAAAGCAGCGTCCATTGGAGGACGAGGAGTTTACTTAATCGATCAAACAACTACCGATGCTTTTACGGTACCGCTAATAGTCAAGGCTGTATTGTAATATGGTTTTGCGGACAAGGCTGCATCCTTAAGCCAATTATTCTAATCCCATTTGTCACATTCTAGTCAATATTAAAGCTCGCCTTACGGAAGCATCTTCCCATGGAGTTATAGATAGAGTGGTGAAAGAGCCATCCAGCCAGGCTAGAAGTTCTTGCTGAAATTCAGGCCAGGTGGCTGCACGAAAGAGTGTCAGCAAGACTGGGTTTTGAATGTCCTCTCTAGGGACACTCGGAGGCTCCGCACTGCAGATTAATCTAGCTTAACATGACCGCGCCGTTTGAGGGAGTCCTAATGGCTGGAAATCCTCCGTCCTAGAGGAATTGGAATTTGTATCTTTATTCAGTAATACAGGAATGAATGGAAAGCAAAAGGTGACATGAAATTTTCAAAGAACAGTTCAGGCTCTGTCCAAATGCCAAGTCAGACTAAAGACATGAAAGCAGCCACTTTGTTATTCAGGTCAGTTTAGACTTGAAAGAACGCCAAAATAAGGAAACTGAAACGTCAGAACATCCAGTTCCTTTCATATTATAGCTTCATCAGCCAATGATTTGTTATTCATTATCAATCACATTAGCATTTTGTTTCAAATGAGGTCAGATTTAAAGGAAAAGCTCCATCCTGAAACACATTGAATATATTCAATTTGAAATATTTCTGACATGTTTAGCAATTCTTCTCAAGACTCAGCTTGGCTAGTTAGCGAGATGACGAGCATGATGGCATCGTTGGCAGTATTAGTAAAAGTTAGAGCTTTGGAAATTGATCTGTTTGAGCAGAGTCTGCAGATGAGGGGGTGAAGGAGCTGGACAGACTATAAGACTAAAGCACCGCTGCAGCACTCTAAATCCCATTGGCACCACTATCAAATTATGTATTGTGGGTAATGTAGGAAAACAGTTAACCAAAGTGATGGGGGAGAAAATGGAACAATCTCTCAAAACATTTGACTTGGACTTTCTTTGAAAACTGGCCAATTAACATGACATTAACGTTTTTTGTTCTTGGCTGAGATTATTCAAACCCATGTGGCACCCCAATTCGTGGTCCCAGTGGTGCCATGTCCAAGACACGGTGGTCTCAAGAAGACCCACAATTGTTTGGACATCTTTCTAGTAGGGCTGTAACCAATTTGAATATACTGAACGTACGAATAAATAATGTGTTCTAAACAGATACAAATACAGACATGAATAGGTTCTGGTTTAATCAATGTCCACTTCGGGTTTAAATACAAATACAGATATGAATATCTGAAGCCCTAAACATATACATACAATGGCATTACGTTACACCGCTACTCTCTCACAACACCATGAAGAGCAGCTAGAGTTCTGAGCATGGCTTTTTATTCCTGTGGTTATCACAATACATCTGCACACCAATGAAGCAGAACAACTGATGAGTGTAGAGAGGAATGCAGCCATCCGCCACTGAACCAGGGGCAAAGAGTCTCAAGGGCTTGCTTAAACAATCTCCTTAGGAACCAGCTTCTTCAGATGTCACATGTGACAGCACAACCACTTGAAGTGCCATCTGAACTGATGAACATCTGAATCCATAAGCAAATTTTCTTTCTGGGTCACGCTCCAGTTTGCAAAAGCAGAGATTCTGCAAAAGTTTTCCACGGCCAACTGTGGCCTCTTGCAAGAATAGCTCAGTGGGGGCTCTAGCGATGAGCGACAGTTGTGTGCCTGACTACTGCTCACTCATTGCTTTTTCCCTCTATCTCTGCCTTTCTCTTTCTCTCCGAGGTGCACCATCAGTACAGCCTCATGGGGAGAAGAGCTGACAGACTGAGTGGCATTCTGGGTAATTCCCAGGGGCCTCTTGCAGGCGATGAGGAAAAAAGTGGTGAGATCCAAAGTGGACACAAAGAGAAGGAAAGGCAGGGTAAACTGAACAAGCATGCGAACGATATAGGGGGAGAAGAAAAATAGGGATGGAAGGAAGCAATGAAAAATCCTCTGAGAGGCTTATAAATGTCAGTCCCCTTCTTTCTTTCTGACCCTCAAAAACTTGCTTTCAAATATCTTTAGTCCTATTCTCCGCTCTGGAAAGCTTTCCTTTCTCTTTTCTCACTCCCCTCCCCTCGTCTTTGCTCTGCAGAGGCAATAAATCAAGGACTGGTGCTTTCTCCTCCCTCCCTTCGACCCTTCTTTCAGGAGATAATACGGCAAAGAGCTGCCGAGGACAGCTCGACTGCATCAACAAGAAAAACACAGACAATGTTAGAAGACATAACATGGTTGATTCTTTATGTCAGCATCACCTTAGGTGGGGTTAGTCGAGTCGGAATTGTGAAAAAGTTAGGAAAATCTCTCTATCTTTCTGAACTGCTACACCTGTATTACACCTCTCTTTAAAAAAAAACAGACTACTGGACATCTTTCTGATCTCAAAAGAGTATAAAGCTAATTTAAAATAACCATTTAGACTAGACTGAAAATATAATTTAATGTTTTATGTTTTATTATACCACAGCCGTTGTCGAATCCTCGATCCTGATTGGTCAGACAGTATTATTGAATTATGGCAAAAACTGTGTATAATCATAAAATGATAAGGATTGTTAAAATGCCATTAATTAACAAAGAAAATGTTGACATTCTGTAAGGAGATGTTTATTTAGCATCTAGGGAAGGAGTCGCCATTGGCAGTGAGTTTTCCACCATGCGAAAGTCTTCAGGATGGAGGACTTGCTGCTTTTTGGTTTCTCGGTAACATGAGGAAGCTGGTGAGGGAACGGCTGGTTATTGCTGCTATGACACAAGTATTAACAGGAACTAACTTGTTTGCGGATGTTCTACAACATTAATAATAATATACAGATTAGAAAAAGTACAATCTGCTGTTCTTTAATAAATTTCAAAATTGTAATCATCGCTGTGGTATAAGAGGACAGTTCCGGATGTGCTGTTAGAGGAAAACAATCGACTTCCACTCTGTCACTGATTTGTATTTGATAATAAAGTTAGAAGAACAGGTCAAGAACTTTCCCAGTGGCTTTGCATGGATGAGGAATAACCTCATGAAAGTCATTTGGAAAAGCCTGGCTCGTTGCCCTTTCATACTTTCTAAACCATCGCTTGCAAAGCTGCCAATGATTCTTTACCAAATGATATAATGGACCATGGAGAGGCACTAAAACTGAGAGCATTCTCAAGTCAGGACTTGCCCTTTGTATTCACATTCCCTCAGTGTGAAGTGGGCCTCTTAGGCTTTGTTATTAGCTTCGCCACTGGAATTGTTGGCGAGTCACCCTACAAATGGTGAAATTCAGCCAACAGATGGTGGCTGACATTCAAAATACGTGAAACACTGCATTTTTTTTCCCCGCAACCTCAGATGTAAAGTAATTATGCAGTTCCCTCAAGCCTCACCTGTTTCTGGTTTTGGAGGTCACAGAGCTAAACACTAAGCAATACAAACAACTGACTTCCACAATAAGGCTTTGGTTTTCTTCGTAAAAAAAAAAAACTAAGATAGTTTCCCGTATTATGGCCACACCTGTTTAACTAGGAGAGGAGAAGGAACGCGGAACTTTTCCTAATTAAGGCTCGGCTAAGATCCAACTCCCATAGAGAGCGTGGAGGCCCTAATTATGAATAATAAATATGTTTGTTAAATCAGTCAATGCATGGCAATTTGTTCTCGGCACAGGAAATCAATCTGAAGCAATCGTCAAGGGGCTTTTACCTGGCACAGGGTTGCCTGAAAGGACCTTTTAGTAAAATCTCTGTAAGCAAAGTCAATGAATCATACAACAAAGAGCCAGTCTAAAGAAATTTAAATACACAGTGCTGTAGGACTAGGATTGCTAATACTAGGAATACTAGGACGACTAAGACTACATGGTGAGGTCAATGCAACATAAATGATCAAGCCGATCATGAGCTGTTAACAAAAAATTTTCAAAACTAAAATAAAAGGGTTGAGGTTACTTTAGGTTAGAAACAGACTGGGATTAAAATAGCACTGCTCTCATTTCAGTGTCTGGATAAATGCATTGGCTGGGTAAATGGATAAATTGCAAGTGCTTGATGTTTTTGATGTTCTGATAAATTGGAGGTGAAAGGCATTCTAATATTATAAGAACAGATCCAAGTACACAGCGACAGTCAGAATACTCAATCAGCTTTTAGTAGTGCCAGGGATTGCTGCGGTGGGTTATCAGTGGCACGGTGATCCAGAAACACACACGCTGCCTCAGACACGGCTGCCATCTGACCTGATGATCTCTCGTAGCCAAATCCAACTATTGTGCCAGCGATGGAATGGGAATGATGGCAACGCATTTTGGAGGTAAAAGATCTGCTTAAACCAAACCTAATCTAAAAACCCAAACCCAAACTTAACCTAGAACTATATTAAAAAAAATAAAATGTTAAATATCAGGATGTGCTGGATCAAGTGCTATTTTATGGACTGTTGAATAATTAGGACAGAAGCCATGTTGCTAAGCAATTTATTATCGATATACTAGACTCCTGTTAGAGGTTTATTTCAGTGCTTGCCATGTTCTCATTTACAAATCATCATATTAACCTGAACACAGAACTCTGAACATGAGCAAGTTTCCCCATGTAAACGTAAATGAAGTAACTTTTGGAGTTAAGTTACCAAGGTTGAATGCCACCTTGAAATATAATCGAGGAGCATTTGTACAGTCTGCACAGCCAGAAAAAAAAGAAAAAGAAAAACACCTTTCTTGTATAAAGTAAAGATGCTCACAATGTTTTCACTGTTCCTACTCCCATCAGTCGGCCATTTGCCAATTTGGCTCTCGTCAACCAGACACATGATTCCATTGTTTCCCAGGGTAGCAAGATTTCAATGGATACATGCAGCAAACACAAAATGATAAAGAAAGTTGGAGAAAGATGCTCTAGAGTGTTGATTTCTCCACTGCAGCAGATGGGCGTGGGATCTGAATTAGGGCGTAACAGGTTTTGGATGGGGCTGTGCATAATCCATGCTGATCTGATGGGATTACCACGCGAACGCCAGGCTACATCTCCAGAGGCCCGGCTTCGAATTCAAAGTCACTATGTCATGAAGGCCTTGCCGAGGAAGACTGGATCAGCCGGAGGTTCGGCAGCGGGAAACTGGCAGAGACAGCCCGGCCATCTGGTGCACTCTTGAACCCAGAGAACAAAGCAACACTTTTACAGGGCTTGGTAATGCTGGACACTTGTTATATTAGAGGAATATTTCATACAAAACTGCTAGAGGCAATACTGATTAAAAACCAGTGGTACATGAAAAAAAAAAAACCTCCCTGGCAGCCAAACGCAGCATCTATACTTTACTAAACATGACTGCACCTGCAACTGGACAAATGTCAGATAAGTCCCAAACTATGCCATGCACACAAGTGGTATGTGCTGGCAAAAAAAAAGAAGGGAGATTTGATGCAAGGAAAAGCTCTCAAATCCAATGTAAAATAATGCTTTGGGGTTGTTTTGAGGTTGGGGGTCCAAGGACTCATAACCAGAATATTTTAGCTTAAAACCTGGATGCATCTGCCAGGAGGTTACAACTTGGCCATAGATGAATTCTAGTTTTTCAGCACAAATGTGTCCAAATCAATGGAAGCAATTGTAGGGCAAAATAAATGGTTTTCGACAACCATCCCAATGTCTGAATTTGAACTCTATTGAATTCGGCAGTCCACATGCATAAACCTAATAATAGACAGCAATAGCGTGGATAGTCTCTACAGTGTGGGCTTAACCAATTATTAATTGTGCGAGTGTTGATAGCTTTGAAAGCGGTATTTCGCAGAAAAATTGCAATTCTCCATAACGAACAAAAACTTTATTTTAAAAACAAGCTACACAGTATACCCATGTGTCAATTTTAGGGATACACTGATACCAATACTGACCTGCGTATGCTACTATGCTCATTTAGTCGTAGCTGTACTGGTAAAAATGTTCCGATACCAACATCCAATACCACAAAGCGCTATGTGATTTAAGCCTAGTGCATGCTGATGACGTGAAATGACCGCAATTTCGCAAACAAATGAAAGAAAACTGCAAAATGTTCTGTGAAGACCTCCAGAGGAAGAACTATAGCATCTTTCTACAATACAAGGAACCTGATACAACATCGGATAAAACATCTGTTGGTTATATGTTGGTTGCTGCTAGCAATGAACTAGCAGAGAAACTGCCATGCATGAGAGCAGTTCACTTCTGCGAGGACTGAGCACCGAGCCACGGACACTTCCTTTTAATCACGGAACGAAGGTTCAATTCACGCGCGATTTTTAAACACCACATTCACTGATCATTGTTCTGCGCAGTCTGCTTGCATGCTCTATATCTCCAAGCTACTGTTTAAATGCCAGAAACTAAGCAACCGACATAATCAGAGCTAAATAAAATGTTCCACGACACCCCCGGTTGCTTTATACGACATATCAGTATCAGCGAGTGCCAAAAATCATACTCTGTTAGAGGGGGGAAAAAAATGGAATTGATGCATCCCTAGTTAATTTGAATAATTGCTAATATCTCCTGACTGTAGAGTCATTGAGCAGCCACAGTAGAGCGATTTCCCGTAATTCCTCCTCAACAGAGGCCATCTCTCCTTTCTGCCGTATCAAGCACTTTTGAAGAGCTCTCGAACAATATCAGTCTGTGACCCTGGTGCTTTGTAATTCAGCCATTCTCCTCACTGTATCATCTACTGCCCTCGTTTTAACCACCAATCATTTCATCCCTATCTGGCAGACCTGCACTTATGCGCATATACATATATAAAAACAAGACACCGACAAACATACTGATTAAAATCTGCCAATTTGCCCTAATTACTGCCTACAGAATTGTAGCTTTTTCATCCTACCTAGCCCTCTGTATAAACTATATAATACACGTCCTAATAATATGCAGCGTATACTTTTGCAGCAAATCTTCGACGAAAATTTATTCAACTGGAGCGTCGGAATCTGCTGTGCAGCCCATCCCCCTAAAGGTATAATGCGTGTGGAAAATTACCTAGACCGTTTGATTAGAAAAATGACACCTGAGAGAGTAAGAGAGAGAGAGAGAGTAAGAGAGAGAGAGAGAGAGGGAGGGAGGGACGGGATAAGGCAAGAGCCTCTTAAAATTAAAAAGAATGACAGCAGTGTTGCGGCAGTTTTCTCCGACAGTTCATTGGCCTGGGAATCGAAATCTGCTGCAATACCTTTAAATAGGCAAGATGAGAAGAGTGTGAAGGATCAGAAATAAACTCCTAACACCACTCGCTTTCCGATGTAACCATGCATTAATCAGACCGCATCACAGGAGCGCATAATGTGGGTTTTTGTTTCCTAGCACTACTATCTTCCGTATTGATACTTTCATACTATAAATCAATACCGTATCGTTAGTGTAAGTAGATACAGACGTGCACAGATCTCGTCAGGGTTAAGTCACATGTCACGCTTCTGGCTCAAGCTTTGAGACCTCTACTCTTCCCTGGATAAATATATAATTCATGCAAGTTGTAGTTGTAGCTATAGTTGTAGCCGGGGCGCCATTTGTGATATTACAATTGCAAAAATGTTCGTAAAGTAAACATAAAAGACATTTTAAACCCACGTAAAGTGTCCTGCGTAACAACCTCTGTGCATGTTTCAGATAAATATCTTCAAAGATTAATACAGTAAATCTTTAAAAAAAAAAATTCTACTAAAATCAGAATCTCATGCTTGAAACATCCTTTTCCGCAAGTCATCCATTGCAAGTTATGAAAAATATCCATTTCTGTGTCTGACTCAACTCTGTTACCCGAACACATCCACCCCGATGAAATATTTAGAACTTTCCACATGTCATATATTCAACAGGAAGTTTCATCATCAATTCAGCCATTTCCTGAAGATCATGGGAAGAAGAATTTTCAACGATAGTGTGATTTTTAACTGACGAGGTCGTGTTGAGGCCACATTGAATGTTACACAAATGACAGACTGAAAGTAAATTCTAAATAAATTCATTAAATCACTAGACCTTTGCACCATCATCATGGGTGCAAGTTAACCAGATTTTGAGTACTTGCTAATTCTAAGCTAAGATTTTTCAATGGTTAAATGTATACTTGGATTCGCAAAAAATGACAAGCCAAAGGTTGCGAGTTTAACCACTCAGAGTGCCAGAAAGTCACTGTAGTGCCCTTGAGTAAGGCCCTTAACGCTCAACCGAACATCTTTACACAATCATATTCTGCCTCACTGCTAAGACATGCTGGATGAAAGCATTCGCCAGTAAAATAAAGCATCAGCGTCACAGAAATGAATTCATACCCGACCTCTAGCTATAAAATTTAGCACTTTGACTTCCTAATGCCTCGTGCTGACCTCTGAAGGTGTTCTTCACTGCTCGTCTTTACGGCCACGCGTGAAAAAAGTGAAAATAAAAACGCCGTGACAGCGAATGGTATGACACCGCCATGTCCTTCAAGTCCTCACAGAACAAAAAAACACGTCTTTGGGCATTTCGAGCTCAGCTTTAGAGCAAGACCAATTAGACTTTCACTTCCTAGCAGTGAAAAAGACAAAAACTTGTATTCTGTATTCTATATATTCGATTTAAATACATATACGAACATTGCTGCTTTTTTATCCCCCCCCCCCAAGATGTCTGCCATGCAACAGTAATAAGCAGCTCATCTATTTTATAACAACCATACAGACCAAAGCTCCGCCTACTTGTTTTCTATTGGCCGAGTTTCGATAAAGTTGGCGCAGAAGAAACCACTACTCGAAGCAAATGCGCATCGTTTACATCAAGCGTCCTTTCCCTTTCAGTGAACAGCCTTTGCAGCTGGGTGGATTTTATTTTTATTTGGTCTGAGCGCTAATTTAGCCGAGAAAGCAGAAAAATCGTTTTCCATCTAAGCCGTAACTGTTTGCACACGAACAGCAGAACCGAAAGCTGCGTGTTTAATCTTAAAGCTAAATTACGAACTACTTTTTTAATGTTCGCAAATTCTTCACGCAGAGGAATTTGTAGGAAAAGTTCTCTAAGCAAAGGTAGAGCGCTAACACACGGGGGGCACTTTTTTAATACGAGTAAGAAAGCAGTACAGTTTACACCCTGCGAGAAAAAAAAAAAATCATCTCATTAAGTAAAGAAAAATATCGAATATAGTTAAATTTATCTAAAATTCCTCATTGTGATTTTATCATAATATAAGAATGGGCACGTTTCTAGCAATACGTACTCATTAAAAGTCTGAAACACTCTCGTTCTGATCATTTAAAGCCGATGATTTTGGTTATTTCAAGCATTTATTTCTAAAAGGAAGTTAAATTGTCGACTTTTTTGTATGTGCTTTACATGCTAATGATGCGCAAAATCGAATATTTGTTTTATCGTAATCTCATAATGATACATTTTAGATAAATTACAATATACAGAGTGTCCCAAAAGACTCCATACAGAGGGGAAATTAACACTTATTAGCAAAATGTCTTCCAAAACCTTTCATACTTTCATATATAATTTTTTTTTCCCCAGATAGACTTTAAGAATGCAAAAGAGAAACATATTGAAATCATTCTCATGGCTGGACCAGGAAGCTTTCACAAGGTTGCATTGGACTTTTAAAGGAAACACAGCAAATTCAAAAAGACTGGGAGTGTCGCGGACCAACTGAGAAGCGAACGTCCACGAACCTCCACTGACGAAGACACAACCGACGTGGTGCTGGAAAAACACAGTCCCCTGTGTATGGAGACTTTTGGGACACTCTTATATATATATATATATACACATATACATACATACAACCTAATCTTATAGTTTATCTTGAATCTTTTTTTCATTGTAATCGCAGTGAGAAATATTCAATACTTTGCCTCAATTAATTATATTTTCAGTGATCTTTTTATTTTCAGTGTAAATTTAGTCCAGTATTGGTCCTAATCCTTATAAAGTTGAGCATGTGTGTGTATTATATACATTATATACATATATATATATATATATATATATATATATATATATATATACACACACACACACACACACACATACACATTTCATACAGAG
>CM074919.1:25809187-25821687 GCA_037576815.1 Pangasius larnaudii | reverse complement strand
TTGGATGGAAAACTGGAAAACACCACCAATAAGCCAGTCAGGTATGCTCGCTAGGTGATATTTATTCTGTCATTATATAAAAAAAAAGTGTCACATTATGAGCTTCACATTGGCTTTTATTACTAGGTAGTGAGAGCTCCAAGGTTGGCTGCTTGTGACAGCCGAGTGACTCATGCCTCAACTGTCCAATTTATATAAGGACACTTTTCTGTCTGGCTGACTCAGTGCTCAGAAAGGTACACTAAAAAAAAACTCCAATAAAAAAATTATAACAATAAAACATTTCCAGCTATTAAAAGGCCAGTTTCATAAAAGCTAAGATCTTAACAAGGTGCTCACTCAAGCATTTAACAATGCTAAGTTATAAAATGTAACAAAATGCAGTTCTGTCTCCTTCATGTCCATTTTTCCCATTTTCACTCTGCGGGACAAAATATATGTAACATCCAAAAACACGAGCCAGTAAACGCTTTATTTTTTGATGCGCACTTCAAAAGTGGGTCAGAGCCCAAATTATTAACACACACACAAAAAAAAGAGCAGGCTCAAATGGATGGTTTTGCCAGTGGGTCAGTCACATTAGCCGATGTTCTGCTGTCAGTACCGTCATTGATTCTTCGCCTAAAAGAGATTTTCTGTTGTTTCCATAAAGGGGAATTTATGAATAGGGCTGCCGTCAAGACCGTCAAGTGCAACACCAGGACTTCCTGATATCCTCCTCAGTATTTTTTGTATTGGATATTTTTCAAAAATGTACGTTTATTCACGAAAATGTGGTTTTGTTTCATTCAAGATACTCTAGTTTGTGCTGTTTATAAGATTTATAAAGGAAATTGACACGTATATCATAATATTTGCATATATATATATATATATATATGTGGGAAACCAGCTTTCCAGGAACATGTGACATGATCTGATTGTACAAACGTCTTCAAAATTGTTTCGATATTTTTATTACTGCAGTTTAGAGAGAAGACAGATTCTAGCGGCTGAAAGATCTGAAAGAATGATTGACCAAAATTGCTGTCTGTACCTGTACTGGTTCTATGTATAATTCCTGAGAGGCTTTCAAGCTGTAGCTAAAACCCCCATAACTGTCCAAAGAGGCCTTGAGAAACCTTTATCTACTAATTTAATTTCGCACTAATTACTGCTTAATCCTAGATAATGTAGACTGCAGGAACCAGTGCAGTGTCATGGAGGACGTCATTGTCCATGGCCTGGAGCACAGAAAGGGAAGTGGTTATATCATAAAGCATGATATGGTACTCATAATGCCTGTTTCCTTGTGTATCAGATTGTACTCACTTCTTAAATCTAATTAAGTCTGTCTGTCTGTGCTACACAGTTAGTCCACGCAAGATTAATTACATCTTGACAGTCAGAACATGGTTTAAGGCGACATGGTTTAAGGTATTTCAGTGGATCGGACCAAGCACTGAAAAAATATTGTAGCAGAACCAATCAATGTATGAAAAAAATCTGGCCACGGTTTAGCGATTCCAGATTTCTCGCCATGAACCATCGCAGCTTCTGTAGCAAATCTTCTCCTGCAGTTTCATTCATCCATCTTCAGGAACAGCTTTCTTCTTGTTCCAGTTCACAGATCTAAAGCCTATCCTGGAAACCTATCCTGGGTGCATGCACGAATGAACTCTGGAATAGACACCAGTCCAAAATGACCATCTTATCTTATTTAAGCATTAAAAAGGTAGCAGTTGTCAGCAATCAGTAATGTCAGTTGCTTATCTGGTCCTTAGTTGCTTATCTGTATTTTTTTTTTTTTTTAGCTGGACCTTTCGTCCAGCAAGTAGCCCTTACCACAGAACAAAAAGTCCATGGTGTACCTGATCCAGGTCCTCCTACCTGGTTGGAATTGAGCCGAAATTCCAGGGGGTAGAGTCAACTTGGTGCCTTTCAGGCTAGATAAGTGTGTTAAATCTGTTGTTTGGTGTTGTACGGCATTGTGTGGGTTAGGGTTACGAGTCAAAGACAGGCTTATAGGAGGAAATGGATTAGAGATGTCAAAAACTGTCCTGATATTCCAGGGATCATCCTGTTATTATTTCCTTGCAAATCCAGGATATCTGTGGTTTTGTGCCCGCATAGCCACTGCAGTCCGAGAATGACGAGGTGGTGAGGTGAACTGATGAATCCAGGGGCAATTTATTTGCACTTGTATTAGGTGGGTTCGTTCCTGAATCCTCTCTAAGCCAAGAGGTCTGGCTGGTGGGTTCACATGGGATATAACAGGTGTAGATCTCACCACCAGCACCGTATGATTAGCATTCTACTGGAATCGCACAAATCACTGTATTATTCAAACATGTTATTTTCTGGTATTGGGAAACTCACCAGTCTGCATTCATATGACCTCTACAGTGCCGGCAGAGAAGAGACATCCAAGGCTGCTTATCTCTTCTTCCTCTTCTTATCTAATTTGGTATAGCTTAGAGGTCACAGTTAAGACTGATGAAACAAAGTTACTGAGGGACATACAGAAGGGATCTCTGGTTTCACCAGGCTACTATGACCTGCACTTCCAATCCCAGTTAACCTGGTAGCAGAGAGAAGAATTCAAACAGTTTCAATGTAGGCTTATTTTATTTTTTAATATATCGCTGAGAGAGAAGAGAACTCGCTCGATGAATTAGGACAAAAGCACCTGGAAGCATCGTCTGGGTTGATCTTGACCTATATATGGAAGCGAGATCCTAGTAGGTAAACCAATAAACATCTGACAGCGAGGAAAGAGACATACAGAGCAAGAGCCAATCTGTTTGTGTGCTCAGGAATGCATTTCTGGCTGTGTTCTGTGCAGGCAGAAACCCCTGTTCTTTTTCTAATCTTTTAGAAGATTAAACTGTCCAGTTTTGGTGAGCTTGTGCGCACTACAGCCTCAGATTCCTGTTCTTGGCTGACAGGAGTGGAACCCGATGGAGTCTTCTGAAGTCGTAGCCTATCTGCGTTAAGGTTCAATGAGTTGTGCATTCTGAGATGCTTTTCTGCTCACCACTGATGTACAGAGTAGTTATTTGAGCTGCCATACTGCAGGCTTCCAGTCAGGTCACTGGATGTTGTTGTTGTTGTTGTTTTTGGCATTCTTTGTAAACTCTGTAGACTATTGCGCATCAAAATCCCAAGAGATCAGCAGTTTCTGAAATACTCAAAGCAGCCCATGCTACGGAAATATTACATTTTTCCCCTATTCTGATGATTGATGTGAGTGTATATTTATTTAGGCAGCTTTGGTGTTCAAGTTGTGTTAGAGAATCACATACTCAGGATTCCTCAGATTACGATTGACCTTTTTAATGCATATGATATTTCATTATTAGGTCATTACAGGATTAGTTCAATGGCACACATAAAAGTTTAATGGTGGCCAATTAAATGTTAAGTAACTTAATAGGGAATGAGGCTGGTATTTTAATCAGCCTACTCTGTAATGAAAAAAAAAAGCACAATTACCATTTAATCAGAAGCTCAATATAGAGAGACAAGTCTGCAAAGCAACACTAGGACTCACCCAGACTGTCCACAGGTTTTGCACTTTCCCATTCAGTTCAAAGCCATAAAGTTAACACTAAACGCTTCCCCACAACGTGGCTGATATCCTCCGAGGCAAACAAAAAAAACACACCTTTTCCTGACCACCGAGGTGTGAGATTTTATTTAATCCTATACTTGATACTAACCTGCTCAAAGCAGTAATTGAGGGTTTGACCTTCTGAAAAAGAAACAAGCAAATAATTAACACTCAGCCCCCAATGAAACGGGTCCACGTTACCAACAGATAAACACGTCAAAACATTGCTTCTCGCACAAAAACACTGTTTGTGGTGATGTGATCAATTCTGTGCTGTTGATGTAGCGACCATAATTTCTTTTGCTCAGAATATGTTGATGAACTGTTCTATAACAGCAGCTCTGACTGCAAGGTTTATATTAAATGTGCTTGTTATAATATATTTTACATTTCTCTGGTAAAGCTGCAACTTAAAGGTTTCCGATATACTCAGTAACATGACAAGCTGTGTGTGTGTGTGTTTTTTTTTTTGTCTTATTATCTTCAAGAAAAGTTCAAACAAAGGTGAGGCTGGTGTGGGGACGACCGTTTATAGCTGTTAAGTGACAAAACAGTAACTAACATATTTCACAAACGTTCCATTACATTCAACTATGGTAACTATGGACAGGTAAAAACTATGACGTTGTAGTGGTTGCCAGAGAGAAAGAACACGCTTCAGGACACGCTATTACCCAGGCATTGATTATTTTCTTAATGATAGCATGCTCCCGAAATGTTTTACTCCACAGAATCTGAGAGCATGGCTCTGTTAGAAGATAGCAGGCTGGAGACAATGGTGTTTCCAAACAATCAACGAGAAACACATTCATTCATTCATCTTTAGTAAGCTCTTTTATTCTGGTCTGGGTCTCCGTGAATCTGGAGCAAATCCCAGGAACTACAATAAAGGCAGGAATACACATTATATGGGATGTTAGTAAATTGTCAAGCACACCCATACACACACCTAGGGGCAATGTAGAGCCAGTCCACTTACCTGGAGGAAACCAGAGAACCCAGAGGAAACCTACACGAACGTTGAGAGAACTCTCATTGAAATCTCAATACAGACAGTAACTCCAGCTCAGTATCGAACCCCGAACCCAGGAGTTCTGAGATACTACCAGCTATACCACTATGTTATTTTATGTAAAATAAAAATTCATCACTTCTACTCTTCTACTCAGTCAATATAAACTGTTTGCCTAATTACGCAATACCTTGACACCTTATTCGTCTAGAACGTGTCTGTTCGTTTATAACCTGGATTTCGTTTACACTCCTTAGACTGAGAAACTAATCAACCTGAATAAATACTGAACTTAGACGCATGAGTAATTAGAATCGAAATGACTTGATGTTTGTTAAGTAAACGAATGAAGCCTGAGGAGCTTTTGACAAACTGTCCTTTCACAAGGAAACGATTACGAAGTTAACGGTGGGATAACAGGGACTGCGCAGAGGCTCACCTCGGTTGGAGCGTCACTGTTGTTCAGGGCCGTCGAGATCTGCCCTGTTTTAATCAGCACGTGATGACCGAGGCTGTCTCGGCTTGACCTTCTTACCGCCGGATCAAAGATAAGGCGAATACGCCTCAAGGGTGTGAGAGATTTTTTTCCCTCCTGAACCAAAGCGCTGTGGCCCGGAGAAGGTTAGAACCTTATATTTCAAAGCGTGACAGCTTTATTGTGAACAGACAGCTACTCTTGACATACAGCGTAATTAGCATTCTTGCACTGGCAAAATATATAGCTGTTTCTGCTTACCGATGCGTCTTTGCTTGATGTTCACTAAATTAAATTCGGCTTAGTAGGAAAACATGGAAGGTCTTTCCTTTTAGAAGGAAACATTAAGTATTCTCAGTAGCTGAAATGGCTCCAAAGTAAATGTGCCCTGTTGTGAGGGATAAAACTCTTAGGGCTGTGCTGTTCTAGGAAAATAATCAATGATGTGATTGAGTGATCATCATCATCCAGTACTTTGCAGCACACCATGAAGTATTTGATTCCTCTCATACCACAGCAATTAACCAACACGAAGTTTGCATTACTTAAAGAATAACTCTTTTTATCCATGTACAGTTACGTTTAATGTTGTGGAACGTACGTGAAAAACAAGCTGCTGTTACCGGTCACGTGACAACAGCTATAACATATCAGTTTATGTTTCCTGGCCTTTTTTTTTTCTCTCCCTTGAAGTTATTTGTCGTAAAACTTCAAGTTACATCGTTAACTCTGACTGTGACAAAGCGCTGACGCTGGAGACTCCTTCCATAAATGCTACATGAAAAAATCTTATCGACAATTACACTGTTTTTTTTTTAAATCCGCACATGCAGAGCGTCCACCATACAAACCCCTGAGTATGTTGTTACTATAGAATTGCTAAGATACTGGAATGAGTGCATTGATATAATCTTTGCCTATGAACAGCTTCTGACCAATCAGAATCGAGCATTTGATTCAATGCCATTGTAGAGTATAATAGGCTGTATTCGTTTTTTTTTTTTTTTTTTTTTTTTTTTTTGCGACTTATCATCCAGACGGATTTCCATTCTAACACAGTGCTAGGTCTCCATAGCTATCAGCAGATGCGATCAAATAGCAAGCCTTTCGCTTTCTTCTGAGATAACATAACAGGTTGAGAAGAAGAAACTTGTCAAAGATCTCCTGTGATCTGTAAAATATAGATGTTATGTTCGTGGCTCTTCAAAAAGACCTTTGGTTGCTCAAAGAGTCCCGGTTGCTTGAAGTCTCTCTGGAAAGAAGCAAAGGTAAAGAAAGCTTTTATCACTATGAATGAGATTACCTGTGAAGTTATTTGCAAAGTTTTCAGGAGAAAATATCATGTCAAGATCCAAACTATAAAGAGATCCTTTAAGCTCCTAGCCATCAATCAACCAGGTTCGAAAGCAGAGTTTCCTGCTTCCGTTCTTTTCTTGCAGTTTGTCTTTTGTTCTTATGAATTACGGGTCAGAATGGCTGCTAATTTAACTGGCCTGCACCACGGAATCCAATCTAATAATTCGTCATAACACAATCAATCCATACGAACATATGTTAACCAATGGATCGTGACAAATGATAAAATGACAAATGACGTGACGAACACGATTCAGATGTGAAGCTGTGCATGAACGCTGACCCAATTTCACATCCATACAGTTATTTCACAGAGATACCCCATATCTCATGGGTTTGTATTTAAGTAACTTTCTATGTACACTATGGATCGCTGTGTTATATTATTTTGGAGACATGGCTGTTCCGTTCTTTTACATTACATGTACGCCATTTTATTACTGTTAAAAGTCTTTACAACTTAGCAACGTATTACGAAAACAAAGCCCATTGAGTTTATTGGTGTTCTCCTGCAATCTCAAAACCATAAAATCTTATTACAGTGAAGTAGCAGGTATTGCAATGACTCCTTTTCTTAGCAGCTTTATAAAACAAAAAAGCTGTAATACACATAAAAACACGCAATATCCAATATCCAATATCCAAAATAGTCTGTAGAGACATCTTAACCTTTTATTAGCTCATGTTCAACTCAGGGAAATGTTTTCTTAGGCTATATTCATAATCAGTCCAAAAGTTTTATCAGTATTTACCCAGGGAAAGTTATGTGTATTCAGAGTGGGGTTACGCAGCTATTTAAAGCTGATTTTCTGTATGTGCCATTCAAAGTATGCAAATTACCTGCGTGTAGTTCACGACTCCGCGGCTGCCTGATTTTTCTCGAGTAGGTCAAGGTTTTCAATAGCGTCTAAACAATTGCCTTTAAACCTCTGAAAAAATAAGGGATGGAAAATGCAGACTGAAGAAGGAAATTGTGCTGTTGCTGTCAAATCCAATGTAACATAAAAGAAAGAGACAATTCAAATATGAATATGATGATATATGAATTAGAAGATGGCAAGCGTTTAAATAAATCTAATAGGAGTCCGGTATTTTGCTGCAGAAATAGCAGTGCATAATAATTATGACGTTAAATAATTTCACATGAAATATCACAGTAAATTTGGTTTAACTGAACAAAATGGCTTCCACCATCATTATTCAGAATCTTAAAAAAAAAAAAAATAGCACTTGATCCAGCACATTTCAGCATTTCATTTTGTTAAAATATCATAGTTAATTCTGCACACAACCTAAGGAAGCCAAGGTCATTAATCACACTTCTAATTGCTATTTAAGCATGACAATGAGTAGAGGACAATGCATAAATATTTACATTACTAGATAAATTACAACATACAACTGTCCTTTTATAGAAATATAGTGCTAGCTTTAGTCTTACGTAAGTATTACTGAGACATTCGGCTGCTCGCGACTCACTGAGACGGCAATACTACAGTTACACTGTACGTTTAGAGACAGTTAACAGATTTATTTAGTTTTGTTAGAGAAATTTATTGAATAGTGGCTTGTGAATAGGGCCTGGGATCACCTATACCTATTAGTCTGCTGCAATGTGCCAGAATAAATAACAGCAGCGTTCTCTCTCTCTCTCTCTCTCTCTCTCTCTCTCTCTCTCTTTTTTTTAATCAAATGCCTCTTAAAGGTCGTGTTTAACATTTCTTCAGGGAGTCTGCAAGTTCAGTAAAGCCATAATAAGAGCAAGTCTTGGGAGCAAAGGTGATTCTCTATAGTTTACCCCTTTGAGTTACCAAAGTATGATGTGCAAACATTGATTAAATGGAAATACGTCTGAATGCAAAAGGGCACTGTGGACATCTGCGTACACATTGTAACATTACATGTGTGTGTGTGTGTGTGTGTGTGTGTGTGTACACATTTGTGTTACATGTGTATAGTATATCACTATTACTATGGTAATAACCAATCAGAACTGAGCATTCTGCAGCGCTGTGGTACAAAGTGGTTTTTGTTTTCTTTCACTTTTAAGTTAGAAAAAGTTCCTGCCTATAATCATCTAAATACATAGTCTTCGACTTGTGAAATGCGAGCACACATCACAGGACAAAGGAAAAGCGTTTTCCTGTCTCTAGGGCGGCTTCTGTTAGATCACACTGCCACTGCTGCATATTAATTACAGATTCTGACACATGCATGAATGCACATTCATCATATGTTTATTCCTGGTTCATCAAAGAGTAATATTCCTGTTCATAATTCAAAACTTTTTAATATCTCCATAATGCATCAGGCAGTGAACGTCTCTGTATAGGCATAGATATTTCTCACGGCAGTGGTTTTCCTCCCTCACAGCAGGTGACCTTATGATTGTAGCTTATACGACTGGGGCCTGATTTTAACACACCTCAAGTAAGCACCTCGGCAGCGGTGTAATAACACATCTAAATTCCACACAAAATGTCTTCTATTCCACATCAGGGCTGCCGTGCCACTGCAAGACTGTTTGAGGCATGTGTACTGAGGCCGAGGCGAGCAAATACGCAGCAAAAAAATGAAACGAGAGGAAAAAACATTTACATCATACCTATAAAAACCAGCCTGTTGGCATATTAGTGCTGCAGAAATCAGCCGTCTGGGTGGCTGTGTTTCAGCCATCTCATTACGCCCTTGACAGCAGCGTAGTTACACTACAACAGCTGCGCAAGCCAACATTAATGAGATTTTATGAGCTTTTTTTATGAGCTCAGGACAAAAACGAAATCAGAAGGTAAGTATTAGGAAGGGGAGGTAATAAGTTATAAATAATAATGCAAAACTGACAGTTTTCGGTTTGTATCTTAGAAATAAATGGCAATATTAAAATAATAAGAATGAGGAGAAGCTCATTTTAATATATTATCATTTCTAGAGCAACAGGCACCTGTAAGGCTGATTTTTGAAAAGAGTGTAATTGTTCATATGGTTAAAGTGTTCTGTGAGGAGCCTTTTAGCATTTATGGAAGGAGTCTCCAGTGTCAGAGCTTTCTAACAGCCACAGGTAAAGCCGTACCTTTAAGTTCCATCACCAGTCCCTCCTGAAGTTATTAAGACAAAAAAGAAAACGCAGTCGTTTTACTGAAAAACCAGACAGTGCAAAATCCTTTCTCCAGTGGCGGAGAGCTTACTGACTGCTACAAAGCTCTGACACTGGAGACTCCTTCCTTAAATGTTAAATAGATGTCTCCTTACAGAAAACCTCACCATGTTAATAAATGTAAGTTTAATGATTAACTGTAAACAATGCTGGATTGGTATGAAGGGGCACAATGTGTGCTGAGAAAGCATTCCCCACACCATTACACTACCCCCACCAGCCTGAACTGTTGACACAAGGATATGGTTTTTATGCCAAATTCTGACCCTTACCAAATCGATCAGGTGATGTTTTTCCAATTTTCAACAGCACACTGTGGCCTCAGATTGCTGTTCTTGGCTGGCAGGAGTGGAACTCGTTGTGGTCTTCTGCTGTTGGAGCCCATCCACCGCAAGGTTTAACGTACATTCTGAGATGCTTTTATGCTCACAACGGATGTAAAGAGTGATTTACCATATCCGTCCTGTCAGCTCGAGCCTGTCTGGCCGTTCTCCTCTGACCCCTCTCTTCATCAAGGCATTTCTGCATGTAGAACTGCAGCTCACTGGATGTTTTTTGTTTTTCGCACCATTCTGTGTCAAAGTTAGTGTGACTGTTCTGCATGAGAATCCCTGCATGAGAACGTCTCATGAGACGTTTCTGAAATACTCAAAACATGCCATGGTCAAAGTCACTGAGATCTCAGATCACATATTTCCCTATTCTGATGTTTGATGTGAACATTAACCGAATCATCTCTTATATATATGTCCAAAATCCATGTTGTTTTTATGAACAAGCGCTCAAGTCTTGTACCACATCCTCCCCCAGCTCTCTGGACCAATGTGTGTCATCTCATAATTACTTCATTCCTGAGACAAGTGCAATGAAACATTTCCCCTCTGACTCTTCATCCTGTTCAACAAGCCTGTTCTGGCACTTCCTGACCCACTTTCCTCCTACTGATGCATGCAGTATCTGTCCTTATCTCCAGATCGAATCTCTCCACATGGTAGCTCAACCATTTCCTAACCTTCCTTCTTTATATTTGTTCTGTGATTAGCCCACATCTCATCTCTCACCTAAACTTGTCCCTTGGGCCTGTTTGCATTCTTTGGTCCCTTTGTCGAAATCTTCCCCTATAACGCAGATGACGTTTCCATCCGTTCGTTTTCAAACATCCAGTCAAGAAGCCACAACGGTTTATGGTTGAAAAATTAGAGTCCCTAGAGTCAGTTCGCTAGTACGCTAGTCAGTACACCCACTGAACGCTAACATTTCTCTTTTTTTCTCGTGTTCTCTCTGTCTGATCTGTCAGTATGCTGCTCACAGTCCTGAGGTAGTGATGGAAATCTTTTCAGTGAGTCAGATCAATTGACTCAGCTCACTAACGAGTATTTTTCGGCTCTCAAATGACTCACAGCCATTTCGTTCTAACCCAGACGAAGTTTGCGATCTTTTGATTATTGATCATTCTTTTGGCCTAAATATAGCTGAAACTCTACTTTCCAACTAACAAAATCAACATTTCTTTGCTCTGTATCTTAGAAACTCTATTTAAATAATTGCAGAATCAGCACGGCATTGCAAATGTGCTGCAAGTAAGCATCGCTGCATTAATGCTATTGTACTGCCTCGTTGATGAGTCCTTTCCTTTTATCCTGATTACTCATCGCCTCCGCTGATACACCGACGGCATCTTCAACAAGCAGCAGACAGCCAGCGAGAGTCGAGCACACATCACACCATTCACACTAACAAACAGCTCAGATTTGGAAAAGAGGTTTCCATGGAAGCATTTCGGATTGAGTTACACTACAAGAGTTAAAAATCAGCTCATTCAGTCGACGTTCGGCTAAAAGACTTATCGCCAAATGATACATTCCACATCATGAGGAGTAAGAACTGGAGGAGAGCTTGAATACACTCCAGAAAAAGAAAAAAAAAAACTCCACAACAAAGCTGGAAGCCATTTTGCTGTACAAATTCATTAATGGATGAAAGTCATTAGTCACTCAAACGCATACACACCAGCTTCTTGGCACCAGTTTCTTGATCCCTAATGGGTATAAAATGACTAGCAATGGAGGAACTCGTTCTGATATTTAGTAACATTTCCACTGGTTATACTGCCAATACAAAAAAAAAAAAAAAAAAACATTCACTGTATCTATTTTTAATGGATGTGTCAAATTAGCAGGACTACAGATATTGGAATGCTGATTGTAATTTAGGGATATTGACTCATTTAATCCCGATGGAGCTGTGAAATTGCAGGCAGATCAATATTAATTTAAAACCCAGAGACAACACAAACAAGCAAATAAGACAGACATGAAGGGAGGGTTAGATGTGTCTTTGGTTAGATCTTACTGAAAAATAAGACCTGAAAGTAAGCATCATGCAGAGTATGATCATATGATATTCCAGCTCGGTAGATGCTTGGAGCTCAAACACACCAATATGTTAGTTTTAGGCCCATTTAACCACGTAGGCTACATATGTGCTTTGTTAATGACATCACCTGTTGGAGTACAATACACAGAGTGGGCGGGACGAGTGACTCGAAAAAAAGTTTACTCAAACTTTATGCAAATAAGAAGAGATTTACCAATGGGATTGAGAGACTTCAACAGCAGGACAATATCATGCTATAATGCAAAACGCTTCAGTGAGAATCGTATTGGCTGATGCAATTGGCTGAATAGACCATAGATGAACTTTCTGGCCTTCACACAAAGCACTGAGAACAACATCCCCAGAGAGTGAAGCATGGTGGTGGTAGCATCGTGTTGTGGGGAGGATTGGTTCTACCGAGTATTGACCCTGGTGGGGGGGGGGGGGGGGGGGGGTTAGTTATTTTTTAATTTTTTTACTTTAACGAATGCTGGAATTTGGCAAGATTTAACTCTGGTGTGTTCCAGTGGCTAGA
>CM074919.1:25777537-25802054 GCA_037576815.1 Pangasius larnaudii | reverse complement strand
GTTAAAGCAGCTATAAACAATGATTCTCTCACCAGCCTTTTGTTTTTCTCTAATGAAGCGAAAAAGTACACAAAAAAAAAGTAGCTTGTCATGTTAGCAAGAAATCCAGAAAGTGCTGATGACTTTCCCATGGTGGAAAACTAGTTCTGACACTGGAGACTCCTTCCATAAATGTTAAATATTCTCGTCATACGTTTTCTTTGTTAAATTCATCAGAAAATAGCATCACACCTTTTGCACTCTCAGGCTAGTCTTCTTTTCTTTCCTCTTACGTATTCGAGTATTGTTTCGAATTTTCAGGGTTATGCCCACTTTAATCAAATATATGAACCTTCTTGAGAGAAATGCTGATTCTTATAATAATAATAATAAAAAATACATTTTCTGTGCTTAATAGTTTTACTTGACTGGGTTAAAGGCATGTTTGTCATTGATTGTCCATTTTGTTTAAAACAATATTCTGGTGTGCAGAAATAAAGAAGCAAAATTATATTAGCTATTAGCTATAATATTAGCTAGCTAACGTTAGGGTATTCTGTCCTTTACTTAGCTGATGAAATACATGTTATGATTTGGTTTAGGAAGAAAATTAAAACCTACAACCTCAGGCCCAGGGACAGAAGTTTATTAGGTTTATGTGCCTATTTTGATATCCCGAGGCAGGCATCCTCTTAAATAAATGTAAAAACACTGTTATTACTGGTTTCCTGTACTAAATGGTATGTCAATATAATACATGACCCCTCATCCTATAGAAATTAACCCATCATTACAGGCAATTCATTAACCATATATGACCATTTGCAAAAGAGCCAAGCTGCATGCAAGAGCAAAGGTTTCAATCATCATGTGTAGACTCCCGTGTGCTTGAGTCGTCTTTTCGCGAAGTCTTGTTTTCTCGTTTTGCCAGAGTAGATTGTCATTTGGATTCTTCACACTCCTGGGAAATTAAGACAAGGTAAAGAGACAGAGAGAGAGAGAGAGAGAGAGAGCAAGAGACAGAGAGAGAGAGAGAGAGTCCCAAAGAACAAATTTGCTATTTGTGATAAAGAGCAACAACATATTCATTTACTCTAAATCACAGCTGTTTGAGTTCACTTCAAAGTGGACAAATGGGAAGATTAAGTGCGTATGAAGTGTGTTGAGTGAAGGAAACGAAAAGCTATTACAGATATATCATTTAATGTTGTTGCATCTATAAGCCAGGAGTAATGTTTTTTTTTATTGTTATTATTTCAACGTTAAAAATCAAGTACGCATTGTATCTATGTTTTAGGAGGCACTTGCTTAATGCTTTTTTTTATGGCTGCTGAAAAGTGTACACACATTTGTTGCTTGATTTCCTTTGTGTTCGAGAGAGTTGACATGTTGACCTTTAGGTTACGGTAACATTAGCTAAAACATTGATTTACACACCCTTCTATTTTTCTTCAGGCTAGCTGAAATTGCACAAATCAACCCACCTCAGACGTAACTACAGACTTAAGCGCTACTCAGACCTTTACGTGGGAATTGTTTGTGCGGAACAGGCTGCTGAAAATGGACGCGTGTCTCAGTTACACAAGAATTACTAATGCAAAATAATACGATGCGCTGGATCAAGTGCTATTTTATAAGCTGCCGAATAATAAGGTGGAATCCATTTTGTTAAATGGCTGTCATTAATGTTATGATTACTGCTAGGATTATTCATGCAGCAATATACTAGACTTATTCAATGTTTAATGCTTTAGATTTGCGTCTTCAGTCCATATTTTCTACCCCCACCCCCACCCCCCGCCCACCTAAGCCATATGTTTTTGGGCTTATTTTTTAAAGGTGTTTATGTTTAAAGGTATAGATGGTATTGAAAAACCCTTCAGCTCAAGAACAATCTGCCAACCTCACAGACACGAAATACACGCAGGCAATTTTAATAATGTGAATGTCAGCTTAAGCAGCTGCGTAACCTGGTTCTGAATACAAGAATCTTTCCTGCGTAAATGATGTTCTTTTGATTGTACGTGTGGAAATGGCAGTCTTAAATTATTCACAATTGTAATTTTGCCCTGTACACTTAACGGTTAACTATGAAAAAAGAAAAAATTGCTTTCCCTACGCAGCATACATGTACATACCGCATGCTAATGAATCATGCGAATGTACAGGGAGCAATTTCAGATATTAACGACGTGATTGTGCTGAGCCGGCTGTCGGCTCACGGGCGTAAAATGCTTTATGGCAAATACAAGCATTCACATGGTGATCACTGTGAATACGTTTCGAAACCCACAAACTCTCGACATACATCACACTCAGTGACTGTAATCACAATATCGTTCAAAATCATCGTGTTTATTTTGCTGCTAATTATGCAGCTCAGCGAAGACGCTTTAGCATTAGTCATACTAGATACTTGAAAGTAATGACAAAATCAGAGGCAATGAAAAATGACCCAACGTGTTATGTACGAGCCGGAATTTAGCACGTAAATCATGCACGGCGTCAGGACGCGCTTCTGTGGGTTCCTCGCCTCGAGTCTGTGTGCAGAAAAGCCATTTCCCTCTTAGCAGATTAATTGATGCTGCGATGACATGCATCATTAGCCTGATGCAGTTTGCAGATCAGATAAAACTCCGGTGGCAAGAGAGAGACGAAGCCTCTTTCCCTGCGTGATCTTAATGCAGATTTTTCTTCGTCACGGGAATGTTTTGTTTCAAGACTTGCTTGGGTTGAAAATCTTCTCAAAGTAACAGTAAAGAGCTAAAATATCTTATTTTGTTCATTTGTATTTACACCTCATGGTCACATTTTCACCGGACAATTCCACCCCACACCACCAGAGGGCCCCAGCACCATGATTGCCTTCCTGCGGCTTTTTATTCTGAAATATTTGATGGGTTTAGGTGATGTTTTTGATGGTTTTTTTGACCGTTTTGCCTGGATAATGATTTCTAATTGTGTCTTGTGTTTGTTCAATATACAGATAGCTCATTCCATACATTTATTCTGCTGAACACACAATTTAATGTCCAAAACCATCTAATTTTTATGTATTTTGGCTTCCCCCATCTCTCTCTCTCTCTCTCTCTCTTGTTAGAAGAAAAGAAAACGCATCATGTTCCAGCTTTAAGCCAGTTTTGTATTCCATTGATTCTTAGCTCTATGCTAGTCATTGGACTTTACATAATTCTGAGTAATGCTAGCTTTTTTTACTTTGTTCATTCTTAGCTCTGTGCTAGCATTTTAATTTATTTATTTATTTATTTTCTAAATCGTGTATATAAGTGACCTGCTTGTCCTGCTTGGGGTGGTGACAGTAACTTCTGCTTCTCATTAAATTGATTATTTTCCTACAACAGTGTTTTATTCCTTCCGTCTTTTGAATAAGAAGCTGGTAACTTGAAGTGAGAGAAAAGTGCGCCACACATCTATGCCAAACAACAGAGACGATAGTGTTTTTTTTTTGTTTTTTTTTTTACAAGTTACCCTCGATGGCTTCGGAAATTTATTACGGCTGTTTTAATCTCTTGACTCTTTTTCCTCCTTTATGCGCATGCAATTCCTCGCCATCTCATTTTCCTCGGAAAAAGAGAGAAAAGGCAGAGAGGGGAAGACTTGGCCCATCATGCCCTCCAGAGGTAAAATGGAGTCATCCTTCAATCTGAAAAGGTCATTGGCACAGTGCTTTCCTGGATAATCCATTAATCTCCAAATTCAAATTGTCAGTCTTCATCCTTATTACAGCCAACTGAGGTCTCCTCTTCCCGACCTCCCTCATTTTCATAACCACGGGCTCACAAGTGGAAGAGCAAGAGATGATGAAGAATAGAAAATCACTGACTGTGTATGATTAGCCATGGACAGGGACTTATGGAGATTTCTTATGGTGATTATGGGAATTTGTTGGAGGAATGACGGCGCTAGAAAGGCACAGAACCATGAGCGGAAAGCTCTTGAGTATTAAGTTTGTCACAAACATGACAAACACAGCATGATCGTAATGGCATTCGACGAGGCTGCGGAAGGTCTAATGCGAGTCAGGTATACGAGGTAAATAAGACAGACAGACTGGCTTGAGCTGAAAGGAAGGCTATGGCAACTCACTCTTTACAACCGTGGTGAGCAGAAAAGCATCTCAGAACGCGTAATACGTCTGTGTTAAAGTGTTTCGGGAGTGTACGTATATGAATCATTATCTCCTAATGGTCTAAGAAGCCAAGTGGTAAAGGGAAAAGTACAAAAGTGTAGTGAAAGGGATGGGGTTAGTAGTCGTAGCAAAGCTTAATTTGTGTGATTTTCAACAGAATCGACAGAATCCTTACCAATTAGGCTTGAACATGGTTTGGCTTTAAATGTCCAAGGAACTGAAGGTCCAGTATTCAGACAACTACTTACATTTAATAAGCATTTAAATTCTGCCAACTTAGAGGGATTTTCAAACCTACATTGGTTCAAATAATGTGCTTAAAGCCCGTGTTAGCACAGGCACAGGAATGAGACACCGCTTTCCTGACTTTAAGCTCAGCTTTATACAGCTTTTCCCATTTCGTACAACCTGCCTTGGCTCTTTTTTTTTTTTTTTTTTTTACTGCGATATAAATGATAAACCAAATGTAACAAACCATAGCTAATAAGTGTCACTTCATGCCCAAAAGTGTCATTTAGAAGCGCACAATTTTCTATCAAGACAGGGATGAGAACACCATTTACAAGGACTTATTAGAGACGAATGGGAAAAATGATACAAAACACACTAATGCTTTACTTTTCAGATTAAGCCTGCAAGCCAGAACTGAGAAACCTGTCTCTCTTGACACATGGACATGACGGACACTAGACATGAAATCACGTAGGACTACACGAGCTCTTCGCCATTTAATCACCTGCTCAAATCGTCTTACCAAAACACCCTCGAAGGAACAAACAAACAAGAAATTGGATTCCAAAAGCAACCTTCTCAAGAAATGCCTTCTTTAAAATATTCGATCATTTCGCCTGTTCATTTTCACGGCCCCTGAATATGTCCCTGCAGTATTGTGTCATTTAAAGGTCCTGCTCCGCTCGGTAAAGTAACAGCTGGTGGTGCAATATTGTTCCATACTATTTAGCAGACTAGCATGCTATTTGGGGTACATACAGCTCTCTAGTGGGCTTAAGCAATAAGGCGAACTGAAAATGACAAGTGAATATGTTGGAGAAGGGAGTCATTCCTGCAAAGTGGAAAATAAATCCCTTTATTTGTTTTCCTCAACTGCAAAAACTCTCCACAACTTCGGGGGAAAGTTAGTTTTCTGTGATCCTACGATTGCTTTTCGAAGTCCTTAGACTCACGTTCCAGGTTTCCGGACAGCATTTATCTTGTAGTTTCATGACATGAAGTAAAAAAAAACAAACAAAAAAACGAAATATTTCTGCTTAGGTTTAAAAACAGGTTACTTTTTGTTCGTTTTGTCTGTTGTTTGTTTTAATTATGAACTGTTTTGTCTGTTATGAAGTACTTGTTTTGTGGCTGACAGGCGTGAGGATTTTTCTTTCCCGGAGCTCTTCCGCCTCAACGTTTTACGTGTCGCGTGTCCTGAGATGATTTTCTGCTCGGCGCGTTTGTAAAGAGTGGTTATGTGTTTAAAAATATACCTCTGATGCAAACGTCGTGCGTGCAGCGTTTACAGATGGGGTCGTCTTGGCTTTAAATGCAAATTAATTCCGGGTACCAACTCAGTAAACCGATGTGTTACTTTCAGATAAATAATAAATACGATTAAAAACGTTTTAACGTTATAAACATTATATCAAGGTCCCGTTCAGGCCTGGTATTAATTTACGTCTCGGTGATCTGATTGCAGAGAGACAGCAAAGAACTTCTAATGTGAATATTAATGCCTCCCAGTGCATCTCTGATAAAGGTCAAAACAATCTCGAAATCGATTTGTATATCAAAAATGCATCTTCCAAATGCCCAGAACTGGATCTACAACACTTCCTGTCCTCGAGTGTGTCTTGTTTTATATATATATATATATATATATATATATATATATATATATATATATCCTCAGCCACAGTTTGGGGATTAATTTAGCAACCTAACACACATCAGAGTCGGTCCCAATGAAGGAGTTATGTTTACTCCCAGGCTATTGACCATAATGTCCATAACGAGTCCTTGGTGGTTGCATATGACTTGAACATCCGCTACTGAGGACCATGTGTGTGCTAAACAGAAAAGCTGTGCTTGCCTTTAGCCAGCTATTTCATTCAAAACCACACAAAAGCAAAGATTTGTGACACTAGAAACAGCTTTAACCTGCGGGGAAGGAAATCCAAAAAAAAAAAAAAAAAAAGAAGAAGAAGAAGAAGAAGAAGAAAGAAGAAAGCCAGTATTATTAGCATAAAATCTGATTTATCATGCTATGGTAGGAGGCATTAATGCTACATCCTGTACTCTACTGATTTTGTATTCCATCAGTGAAGTTTAAAGCCTCATTTATGGAAGATCAATTGTGTTTACACTGTAAAATAGCAGACGCTTTTTTAATTATAATATCCCTACATTATTAATGATAGTATCAAAATCTGTAATTGGAAAGCGGAAAAGGGCGGCACGTGATTAAAAACATCACTCAGCACGACGGCATGCGAAAGAGAGAGGCACAAAAGGAGAGAGAGAGAGAGAGAGAGAGAGAGAGAGAGAGAGAGGGAGAGGCTTAAACGAAATGGACGGTCTTAAACGAAATCAAACAGAATTCACATTTTCTAATTACTTTAAATTGATTCATCTCACCCGCTGAGGGATGTTTGATTGTGAGAGATGGAGATTAAAAGGAGTTTTTAATGACTGTGACTCAGCGCCTACGCCTCTTAATTGAAGTAAAGCCGGTTCTGCAGTGTTTTAATTATCAGGGTTGACAAGTTGGTCATCACAGCTATTTCGAAGCATATTATTTGTGCAGTCATTGTGGAAATCCTGTGAATATCAACTGAGCCACTTCTGTGGTCTTGATTAGTTGTTAAACACACAGGGATAATTTTAGAATGAAGAACGAACAGAAGCAGCAGGTTAAAGTATCGAAAGTATCTCTGACCCGTGTCAAGGTCACGTGTCTGTGACTATGATGTGAATATATATGTGATAGTTATAGCTGCCCGGGGAACAAGTAGGCTAGCAGTCATTGGTAGTTTTTCTTCTTTCAATCAACAAGCAGAGAAAGAGAAAAAAAAACCCTACTTGCTTTTACAAAGTGTTTGTTTTTGCTTCTTTTCTGTTCCTGTCTCCTGTTTGTTACCTGATTGTGTTCACCTGTTTGGTGTTACTTCTTCATTAGTTTGTCTCTATGTACCCTGCTGTTTCTTTGTTTCTTTGCAAAGTCTTATCATGCTTTCGGTGGCATTACTGTAAGCCCAAGCCTTGTTTTCTGAATTCTGCATATCCTTGTGCCTCTATGTTTTGAGGCAGATTGATTACTACTAAGTCAATAGTAGTGTTTTGATCTACAGTGACTTTACATCCGGTCGTGTTGATTCGAATCAACAACTTTAATTAAAAGCATGCAGGTTCAGTTCAGTTTTGTAATCACGCTAACAGAGTGTTGAATTCTCAGCTGGTCAGAATAACCAGGCGTTGATTAATTTTCTACAAGAGCATACCTGACAGTAGTTCCGGCACTCGTTCTAACTACGTTATCGTTTCTATAGTAACAAATTTACGCAGGGACTTGTGTACGGTGTACGTTCCACATAAACGGATTATAAAATCTGGTGTAACTGTTGATATGGTGACGTTTTTTACGGTGTGGAGGTGTTTATTTATCATGTTTGGAAGGAGTCTCCAGTGTTAGCAGAGTGATAGTCTGACATCATCAGCAGTTATGACAGAGCCGTTATACCGTAACAGTAATCAACGTAATCATTTGCAAAAAAAAATCGCTGTGGTATAAGAGGATTAAAACACTTCTGCTGTTATTGGAAAACAATCAACCTTGGGGTGATACCGGTAACTTCACCTCACACATCACAGCATCATCATTCATTATTTTTCTGTAACAGCACACCACCCAGTCTATTATTCCTAGATTTCACATACGACTACACTCTACTCTGAACACGCAGCTTAAGAAAAAGAGAAAAAGAAGAACTGCTTGTCAAGGCAAAGCTCTCTCGATCAATGATCAGTCAATGCCACGGCTGGTTTAGTCTTCAGCGTGCATCTCAGGAGCTTGTAGTTCTCGCTACACATGCTGCGAGATTCCCTCAACTGACTCAATCTCCCACAAGAGCTTAGTTTATTACATCTACTCATGTAACACGGACAGATGCGTCATTAGCAATGCCGCGGTTTTTAACGCAGGATCAGACGACTTGACTGCTCCTTTGACAAGGAAAACTGTTCGACGGAATACGGGCTGCGTTTCGTGTCAAAAGAATTTTATCTGAATTTAAGAAGGAATGATTTTTTTTTTTTTTCCTCCAGAATGCTTGGGAATAGTTAGCTCTAAGGATGGGCTTAGCAGTCTTATTTTATTCAATCCAATCCTCACTTGTTAGAATTGCTATAAATGCTGAGAATTGAATGAAATTGGACACACTTTTGGAAGAAGAAGTGTATAAAAGGCTCTAATTTCACCCAGCTTTATACTTTCACAGTCAACAAGGATAATGCGTTTACATCATGTCTTATTCATGTGGATCCAGACCCTTTTTTTTACAATTATGCTGATATTTTCCGGCGTTCCATGCCTCTAGTAAGGAAAACGCAACCAAAATAAAATACATCTACCACGCCCACATACACGAAACAATGGATAAAACACGACGGAGCGTAATGTTATAGGAAAATAATCAACGACGTGGTGGTGTGATGTGACCCCATACAAAGCAGTTACTGTTATTACCCCGTAGATTATTTTCCCATAAACAGGACATTTGGAAGTGTTTGATTCCTCTGATATTATACCATAGCAATTATTACTAAACGACGCTTCACGCTTTTATCCATTTATAGTTACACGTACTGTCGTGGAACGTCCGTGAAATTAGCTAGTCATATGTTATAGCAGCTATAAGCATTGTTTTTCTCTCGTGCGCTTGTGGCGCTAGCAAGAAGAGATCTGGAGAGATCTGAAGAATGGCGAGCACACCATGCCGTCATTGATTAATTTCCCGTATCAGCACGCCTGCAAAGTTGTTATACTAAATTTGTTTTGTTTTTTTTTTCTTTTCTAAAATTGTCCACCAGACTGATGAATAGAAAGCATTATTCCTACTGGTGCTACTCAAACAGAGGCAAACAAAAACAAGCCTTGTCAATGGCCTCGTGTAATTTGATGTGTTTTCTCCCAAATGCAATTTGGCAGACGTTATGATTTTTTGCCAGGGCTTTCAGACATGAAACTCAATCCAGATATTGTTTTTGGGATTATCCCGTAATTAAGCTCCATCTCACCACCAGCACCATTGATTCCCAGGGCTTTCCGGCTGTAACTCAACTCAGCGAGTGGTGTTCTTAATGGTTGTGATAAGGTTTCCTCTCCGGGTTTATCATAGCCAGGCCATTTCTGGATCAATCTGGATGCTACCCCTGAAGTTGACTAAGCACTGGCGATTTTTATTTTATTATTTTTTTCAAAGGGGGGGGGGGATTGCTGATGAGAGTCATGTTACAGTGATTGAGAGAAGGGAGATGAGAGAAGTACAGAGTCAGACATCCTTTCCACCCACGCTGGCTCCAGGTTTCCTCTGTTCATAAGGACCGGGATTTATTGGAGATAAAGCAGAGCAGGCTAACGATATCGGAAGAGTACAGCACAAATGAATCTGCTTTGCACAGGTATTAGGGATTGTGAACATCTTGTGAAATAAATCCGCTTGTAGGACCGCGTGTAGATGTGATACGATCAATGTCAAGGCAATACTGATTCATTATGCAGAATGTACACTGGGCACAAACCACAGATATAATAATAATAATAACAATAATAATAATAATAATAAGGATATTTATTTCCCGTCACTTTAAATCACTTAACACAGATTTAAAACTCACATTAAACACTTAAACACACAAGTATACATTAGATGTCATTGCCCAGAGCTAGTCAGGTTAGAAAACGGATGAGCCATAAATGTGAAAGTGGTTAAACCAGAAATAGCAACCACCCACAGCCTCGCTCGCACAACACAGCTTTCATTATTTTTTCCATCGCACCAACATGGTGCGGCTGATAAGTAAAGAAAAAAACGGTGCGTGCTGTTCTAGGAAAATAATTTAACTGATTTAGACTCTTTTCCTATAACAACACGTCATGAAGTGTTTTTATAAATTAAAGAATGACACTCTGTTCTTTTTTATCCATTTATAGTTACATGTAATGTTGTGTATCATCTGTGGAACACAGTTAGTTAGTTAGTTAGTTAGAACAGCTATAAACAGTCATTTCCTCAAAAGCCTTTCTTTCTCTCTCTCTCTCTCTCTCTCTCTCTCTCTCCTGAAGTTATTAAGAGTAAAAAAAAATGCAGCAACGTCCTTGCGACTTTCACCCTCACAAAACAAACTTCTGACACTGGAGACTCCTTTAAAATTAAAAAAAAAAAACATGTGCTTACAGAAAACATCACCATATAAACAATTACAAGCTTTTTTTTTTTTTTTTGTCCTCCATACAAGTCCCTGTGTAAGTTGTTACTATACGAGCTGCTGTAACAGAAAATTAATCAACACCTTAATGAACTTAATGAACATTAGCTAACTAGATGAGTCCGTAACTGAGTAACTGGTTTCTTAATTAGCCTGAAATATAACGGGAATGCAAACTCGGGGCAAGTAAAAAGAAATACGAGGAGAAAAAAAAAAAAGTCGTTGAAGTTTTTTTTTTATTTTAAATCTGAGCAGACTTTCTCGTGCGAGCTGAGAAGTGGATCCACTCTCAGCCATGTCTCTCCATCACACTGTCTCCTGGGTGTCGAGATTGACTTCTAGGACCGAGCCAGACTTCCTGATTGAGTCTGCTTGTGTCCTGTGTGTGTCCCAGGACACAAAAAAAAAAAAAACAGAGATGACATTCATCGCCACTGACCCATAAAAAAAAAAAAAAATACCTAGCAGTGTACCAGGTACTCAGAAAAGAAAGATGGCTCTGTCCCTTGCTCTGGTAACCTTGGGCATGGCTTTGTTCTCAATTATGTATTGTCATGCTTGCATTAATCTCCCATTTAAATGCAGAGTAATGCAGAGCCAAAACAAAACATTTGGTCAGTCTTTAATTATGTCTGTCCTGCACTTTATATGTAAATAAATTAACATGCATTATAGCTAAAAAAAAAAAAACAACAACATAGAAACACTTTACTATAAAGGTCCACAACTAAGCATATTTATATTCTCTTAATACTTAACTAATGCTTTTTAAAGATGAATTAATACATGCACAAATCTTTAGCACTTCAGGAAATAATGAAGCGTACACATTAACATGAATAATTTTAATAATGGTTATAGTTCATCACGACTTGCAGTATATAATTCTACTTAAATAGGGTGATTTTTCCTAATTCAAAAAAGTCTTAGTGTCCCAAACTTTAAGCTCTTTACACCAAGGATTACTTACTTACATGAAAGGACAGACATGTAGCAAAATAGATCATGGGTTAAACATGTTTCTAAATAAACTATGATATAATGGACGTTTCCAGCCGTCAGCTGTATTTTATTGGTGCCTTGTAGGAACGTGATTGTTTTTATGATTTAATTAACATTATTCTGAACGATGGTGTAGCTTTCGTTGATATCGTCGCTATTTTCTTTACACTAAAGCTATTTGTTTTTTGCACAATCGTCAGACTGTAGACGCGGACGTCTTCACCACTAGGGGGCCTGAACAAACAGGCTACGTAATTTGGGACAATTTTTGGCACCACTAACAAGTTGCTTTGAGACAACATCATAAAAAAACGTACTTTATTGGTGTGATTTTTTTGTAAAAAATGAGCACTGTATCACTGTTTTTTTTTTTTAACAATATGTATATTTAATTTGCAATTATTATATATCCTGTATTAGGGTTTAGTTTAGAATTGGTGGTGCTGGAAAACAAAAAAAAACATACATATTGTATCAAAAATTCATAATATAAAAAGATCCTTATTAATACTGTAATGATTTAACTAATGTTACTATTTAACTGTTATCATTAGTAATGGCTATTTATATATGACCAGTGTATACAGTTAATTAGTTAATTAGTTAATTAGGGAGCCTAGAATGACCTTAAACGAATGCAGAAATTGTAATGGTGACGGTAAGAGTATTTTTATTTTGGAAAATAACTTCTAAAAATCATAAATGAAGTCTAGTCTTGATCCGGTTTTTAGACAAAATTCTTTATATCAAGGATCTACTCTATATCTGGACTGTTTTTTTACTGCGTGCATGAAGATATTATTAGTTTGGACCTCTGTACTAATAAATAAAATAAAGAATAATCCTTATTCTTGAACTTTCTTTCCCGCCATCATTGTATTTCCCTCTCCACAACATTTTGAAGGTCGTGACAGAGGGTAAGAATTTCCTGCTGAAAGAATTTCTCGTTAATTCCCTTGGATGAAGTACTCACGTGTAGCTCTTAATGGGAGATCCAGAACGCTATGCCTGTTCAATATACAGCACTGTGCAAAAGTCTTAGCACCCTTACAAACTCTGTTATAGGTTTCTGACTTCTACATGATTGATTCAGTACAAAAACATTTTAGATCCCAAACATTAGTTTTCAGGCACAAAATGAAACGTTACAGAAAAGTGTTTGTATGTCAGTAAAGAAAGCAGCAGATGACAGACGCTTTTCAGATAAAAACAGAATGAAGGCTGCTGGGTTTTCGCTGCAGAAATAAGACGCGAGTCGACAGTCGAAGTCTCCAGAAGAACTATAGGCACCTAATAGTGCCAACAGGGATTAGTTGATCACTGGGTTCCAATGATTTCCTTTGAGTGGTAATATTTTTGACCATTCTGACCATAACTTGTTCATTCATAAACGTTATTTATAAGCAGAATGGCTTCTTAAAGTGCAAGTACATTGTCTGCACAGAGACTAATCTTGTGTGTTGTACTGTCGGTTCTCATTGCTGTAATATTGTGATTTTGTTAGTAAGATGGTGAACAGGGGTAGTGAGAGTGGACCATCCTGTCTGGTCCCACTGTGTAGTGTACAAAATTTGTTGTTCTTCTTCTGACTGTTCCCATTAGGTATCGCACCAACTGAGCTAGCCAGGCAATTTTTACCTTAGGGTCAAAATTGTGACGTGATCTTATTGGTAATATGATGGACTTCCGCTCAGGAATCTCTCAGACATGTCCCAAGCCTAGATTTTCCATCTTTCCACTCTCCTTAGTCTTTATGATCTTTATTTCGAAGATATTTACAACTTATTGGAGGAATTACAACACATTTTTGTCTTACTTCAAATTCCATTTAGAAGTAATTTTTCTATCCAAAACAATGGCAATGGAGTTTGGTGTACTCATTCTTCTATATTCAGATCAAGAGGCGTGTCGTGACTAACATACAGGACCCGCTAAGAGTGAACCGATAAGCGTTTCAAGGTCATTAAAAACCATGGGGGAAAAGCATGGTCTGATTAGAGCTATTAAATTGCACTCAAGGGAACATTACAAGACTTTAGTGTCCTCTGCGATGTTAACAAGGAAAAGTATCATTACAGTGCAGCTTCACAGTGTAAATACACTACCAGTCTGCCCTTGAAGAACATCAGCGTTTTGTTGATCTTGTTATTATGTTTACGTTTGGATGATAAGCCGCTTTGGAGAAGGGTATGTAAAGCATATCGCATATCGATGTGGAATCTTGGATGATGCTTTATGGCCAGGGTGTAGACTCACATTGGGTGTTTCAATATTAAATTGCCCTGAGACATCGAAAAGAAACCTTTTAAGAATAGACATTTAGCTCTGGGACATGCTACCCTGTGGAAATGAAAGGAACCAAATTGTTAAATCAGATAATGATGATGATGGAATCGATGACTTGGTGTGTTCATCAATCAAAAAAACTGTTCTAATGTGAAATCTTTGAAATCACGCTTCTTTTGGAAACTGTTGGTAAAAGACAAAAAAAAAAGGGAATCCAGAGATCAAATACAAATACAAATACAGCCTTTTTGTTCCCAAGTCTATCAGGATGGTCTGCAATCCAAAGCTCCCCCAGTAAAAACTCAGAACTTCTTAATAGAATTTGTCTCCAGTTGAGCCCATTAAGACTGAGATCCAATCCTCCCATGTGTCCCACCCATCACAATAAACTGGGAGTTCTGGCTGGGAACTGGATTAAAGGGAGCGTTTGTGATCATGTTGTTTTGTCACACATGGGGTTTTTTTGGATTTGTGTGTGTGTGTGTGTGTGCAGTTACATTGAGGGTTTCTCTCTCGTTCAAAAAAAAAACCAGAGAACATCATCATGACATTGGAAACAAATGCAAAAGTAGGAGCATGGATCAGTTTAGATCAGTTGGCATAAAACTATGTGGTAAGGAATGAAATATGTAACAGGGACGTTGAACTGCTGTGTTTGTCACTAAGGCCCACCTTTCGTTTAAGAGAATTCGGGAACGTTGTGATTTGTGCCGCATATGTTCCTCCTCGGGGGAATGCAGCAAAAGCAGCTGCCCAAATTGCACACCTGTGACTCCTGTACTTATTTTTGGAGACTTTAACCTTCGTAAATTGAAAAATGTCCCTCTCTGGCTTTGAACAATACAGCAAATGAAGTACACAGTGTAAATGCATATGTAGCCATATCTAAACTTCACCGTTTGAATACAAGCCATTTATTTTCACATCTTCAGAGAGAATTCAGAGAGTCCCAAACCATACAATGCACACAAGTGGTATTCCCATGTAGTAATGACCTGCCGGTTTAGCCCTCGCCTTATTTCTACCTAGAGCGTGATGCAGCGGCTCTTTAGTCTTTTCTGGATCTCTCACCTCCTCATCTGTATGCCGCGCTCAAACAGTTCGGCTTCCAAAGCTTCAACTATTATGCTAATGCCATCGCACTCGTCATCCCGTAATCAATACCTAGCCGAGGCATTACTCAGTGCAACTACGTTGTCCGAAGTTTACCTTCTCCGTTACTTCTGAATGTCGCTGGAAAATGGTGAGTGAGGGGGAAAAAAATCTCTTGCTCTTTTAAGGAGCTACAAGCAAAACCTGACTGTTATCTCATTTTTATATTAAATTTTTTTTTTTCTTCTAATAAACTCCATTGTACTGTAACTGCACTAGCAATGGTGTCCTGAAAATGATTCATTTTGGATAAGATTATAATTTCGCTATATTCGTTCTTGGAAGTGGACCCTTGTGGAACAAATAGACTAGAATAGACATTCCTCATTCACTCATACACCGTATGGTCAAAAGTGTGTGGACACCTGACCACTACACCCATATGTGGCTCTTCCCCAAATCATTTCCACTGAGTTGAAAACAACCTCTATTCCTTCTTCACAGGTGTGATTTTAATTTTTTTTTTTTTTTTACAAATTATGCCTCTTGAAGTCTCTTGTCTAACCTGACATTTACTTTTGGCATGAATAATAGCTTATTATTAAGCAAAAGTGTTGCACTTTAAGAGATCATCCACTGGGAGTTTAATGTCAAACAGTCTCACAGTAGTGAATATGAGTATTGGGTTGGCACAGTGAGTGGCTTATGTATGTTTTACAGCAGTGTGAGAATTGATCACTTCAGAACAACATATAGAGTATGCAAGCCAGTGGTTAGTTTACAAGGGATTCACTGGGTGCATTTGCAGCCCCTGCTCTTGGGCCAACATCCTTTGGCATTGCATTGTATGCAATATTTAGATATTTAGAATAAATATGTATATATTTATTGCGCTGCCTTTGAAAACTTAGACCTATGATTCTAAAAGTAAGGTCCAGGGTCTATAAAGTTTAGCCAGGGGTCCCTGATTTTAATTTTGTGACATGTGGGAAAACCATAGCTTAATTTTATTACATATATTAATGTAAGTTCTTACAGTTCTTGTATTACCCTCTTTGACTGGTGGGCCACTTGAAAGGGTTTAATCGAAACCTCAGTAACCAGGTAGACCAATAAATCATGTCAATTTAGACCTAATGTGAAACATCTGGGAGGCGCGACAAAGCATCTTTAAGAGTATACCACAAGTCCTCCTTGGAATATTGCATTTGGAAAATGTTGAGTGTTCATGTCTCCGATCCATAAAGCAGTACTAGCAGGATTAATGTACAGAAAAGGTGCTTCTTGACCTTGATGGATGGATGTGTGTATTTTCTTTCACAAGGACCACTTGAGAGAGAGGTAAAGGCCACAGTAGCTTGACCGGTCCTGCTGTGAATCTGAGCTGTCGACGCAGCTTTCTTCCTTTTCTGCAATTCCACTTTCTTCTCTAACTTTATGAAAACAAATCACCAAAAACTATAAAAGTGTAGGTTTTCAAAAGCATGATCATATGATTCTTTGAAATGCTTTCCTCTGCAGAACAAAGATGTAACTGCCATATCTCATCAAATCAAACCACCACATGCTAAACTGCATCTGGTTGCAATCAAGCCAAATGTAATACTGAGCTGTGCCATCCATTATTCATTATGTCATTAACGGCTTGGGCAACTGTGCTGTGGAGCAGCATATCAATGAATCACACGGGAACGGAAGAAGACATATTAATTCTTGACTCCTGACTGCCGCAAAAGGGTGACTTAATCTCATTAGAGCCAAGAGCTGATTAGCGAAGGCAAACTTTGCTCTATGAATTGAAAGCCATGGGAAATGACAGAACGAGGCCAAAGAGCATTTCCTCTGCTGCAGTATTTTCGAATGCCCTGCCCTCATGCCAAACCTATAGAAATCCTAAGAGAAGGGAGAACCTATAGTCTATAGTCTATGGCACTAACCCTAACCATAACCATTTGTACCTTTTGATAGGAAGTGGCTTTTGGAAATTCTTACAAATATATAATCATGAGGCCATTTTCTTTTCTTGTGTACATTAAAATCATGTACTTATGATTTGTATTACATTTGTGTCACATCCCACTTGACCACTGTATATTAAAGTAAGAAAGAAATCACTTGGGGACATGCTGTTATAGGAAAATAATCCACAACCGGTTGGTGTGATATGGCCTGATGCAAAGTTGTCCTATAACAGCACTTCCCGAAGTGTTTTATTCCTCTTATACCACAGCCAGGGATTTTTTTTTTATATATATATATTAATGACACATCATGCTTTTTATCCATTTATGATTACAGTCAATGTTGTCAATCATCCATGAAAAAGGTTCAGTTATAAATTTTAGCAGCTATAAACATCATTCCCTCAGCAGCCTCTCTTTTTTTCTCTCTCTTGAAGTGAATAAGAAGAAAGAAAAAAAAAAACAGCTTGTCCCGGTCCCGAGAAACACCTTCGTCCTGACGACTTTTGTTAGTTATTAATAAATTTATCTCCTTATCACTGAACTTTTCCTCAAAGCTTGCTAAAGACACCGTGGTTGATCATTTCCACCTTTCCACAGCAGTTTAAAAAGTGTGCCTCAAACATAGTGCAATACGCATGTGGCTCCGTGCACAGTTTAAATAATTGTCTACAGCCCTGGAAAATCAATTTCAGAACCTCAGACATATTGCAAGAGCATACTGGAGCCACATCAAGCCACATTTTGAGCTGCGACCCTGGAACAATTCTAGGTCAAAAAAAAAACAAAAAAAAAAAAAACAGGGCTAGTAATTAAGTAGAACACAAACCTCCCAGTCCAACAAGTATATAAACCATCTCAAGTTTATCATTAACCTCAATCAGTGTCTCAATCAGCGTCAACGTCCTCTGTGCCATTCCATATAACCTCCATGTAACCTCCATGGAAAGGCATGAACAGGATTGATAGCAAATGCTTTCTAGTGTCTTTCTTTCCTGGGCGAATCAATCAGAACACTGTCACCAGAAGGTTGAGCGGTTAATGTGGCAGGATGTAAACAGAGGCTCGGCTTTCCATTACTTACATCCAGGTAAATATAGACTTGTGAGTATTGACTGAGTCGGGATAGAAAGCAATAATGGAGTGGTGTAGGCAAAGATCTTTAGTCGTCACTGAACGTTAAAGGTCACAACAGTTCTATAAAAGACAAGGTGATGCATTAAAGGGCAAATGACAGATGGAAAACTAGAGGTGAAGAGTCCATTCTTCCAAAAGATATTCCCTCTGTTTAGTGTTTTGATCATTCCATCACTCCATCACTCCAAACTCATCCATAGCTGTTTCTTTGGGGTCTGATCTGGTGCATACTTCTTTAAAATATGCGAGTTTAAAAGTCTGCATGTGTCTTTGGCCTTTGTTTTTATTGAACCTGTAACTTCTGTTGTACTACATCAGTTTGTTTTTTTAGTCCTTGAGACATGAAAGGGCAGACGCTCACGTAAAGCAGGGTGGAGGTGGACTGCAAATGCAGTCTCAAGTTGAACATTTAACTTAAATCTAAAACAAAACGCTAACAAGAACTATGGACCTCGTGGCAGGGTACCAGGACTAGGAAACGTAAACATGAGACTAGAAGCATAACACGACGAAGAAAGACAAACGTAAGACGAGCGGTGCAGTGCAAAACGTGACTTATATACTAGTGTTAATTAACCAAAAACGTGAAACAGGTGAAACCAGACATGTGGTCTGGTGCAGTGGCTGATGGGATTCGTAGTCTCTAGTCATTTCTGGCCTATCCATGACACAGAACCCCCAGCATATATAGAGTATCATCCATTCAGCAAATGTTAATCTTCATAAAATCCATGCAAGTCCATTAAACAAACTAATTAGTAATTGAGAAACCAACATTTCTTCAAAAATTTGCTGTTTGCCATTGTTCCACTGATTTGCTCGCCTTCCTAGGTGTTGCGCAATCATGTGTGCTGATTTCCCCATTTAGCTTCATGGAGTTATTATTGCAGCTAGTGTTTTAAAAAAATATGAGAACTGCAACAAGAGCTAGAGGCTCATTGGGGGTTGTGGAGTATATAACGTCCATACATTAGAAATGTGTGTCCACTATGGTGACCTTGTTTCAGGTCTAAACCGGCAATTATGCGTTACTCTAAAAATTCACTAGATAGTAGCATGTAGTCATGTGCATGAGCTGCTGCTGTTCTGTCCTGAGAGCATGTAGACATTCGCTCATTCATTAGCCATTTTGGATTTGTATTTCCTTCTTAGAAAGAGTAAAGTGGAAACAAAATGACCTTTGGTGACTATCTTTAGGTTGCAAGCTTTCGCCATCCTGCAGAGCCCCTAATGAGCTCTCCTTCTTTGTTATGCCCCATTTTGACATTAATTGCACAAAAGCGCAATGTCCGCTCAGGTCACAAAGCAACTTTCTTTTCATTAACAACATTCACTATCAGTATTATTAAAAAAAAATAGTGCCACTAATGAAATGGATGACATTTGGTAATAGCACATAGTGACATTCCCACGCCATGTTTGCTTTCTTATTTATTTATATGGTTATATTTGGAGGCCTATGAACAGTCATTATGGGTTTTTCATCATTTCCCAGGCTTGTCTGTTTTGACGGCAGGTTCATACATCTTCTACATATTTTCTTAACTAGCATTTGTGACCTTTTTTAATGGAGGGAGGAAGGAAAGGGAGGATGGAGACCAGAAAAAGCTCCATAAGAACTCCTACAATACAAGATAAGAATGAGAGGAACTGGGGTTGGTGAACTCGGTTTGTAACAGTTCAGATCATTTGGGGCCATGAACGAGTGCTCATTGGGGTCAAGGACCAGAATTGAAGATAAATATTGTGGTTAGTTGGTTCAAAAGAGTCTCACGTCAAAAGAAGCAGATTCTTTCATTTTCCAAAGTGAAAAAAGAACCTATTTTACAGTATAGTAACACGTTCTATAAAGGCCACATATATATGTATAATTTCCTATGAATACATTCTTAAGGTGTTATAATGCACTTTAAAAAGGCACTTCGTCATGTCTTCATCCACTACATCCTTGTTTCTCGAGATATACAGTGTGTCATTATGTTGAATTCAGTATTTCAGTATGTTTCATTATGTATTATATACATGTAATTTTTCAACAATAAAAAAACATTTCTTTGCCAAACTGTTCTGTAAGCCTTTCTCTGGAGAGTATCTTCACAGTGAAATAAATTTTTTAATTCCAACATCATCCAAAAAGTACTTGTAATAAATATTAGCAATCAACTCACAATTTTTTTTTTTAAATAAATAGCCTTATTGCCCTTTACAAAAAGAGCTGCAATAGAGCAGATAAAAGCCTTTTAGAGACCAGATGGTGGAGTTTGTTTGTTTTTTCCCTCTATTCACTGGTCAGATTTCTTTTAATGACCTTATTATGGAACAGACAAGAAGCTGTGTATCCACACTACTGCTAGAACTGATTGCCCACATTCATCAGTATGAATCAGCATCCAATAATCCGATAGCACCTGTGTACTGCTGACTGCTCAGTCTCTTCTCTAGGGAGTTTATGAGGATAAAGACGCCACACTTAATCCAGAGCAGACAGCCAGATCACTCAATGATGAGAGAGAGAGAAAGAGAGAGAGAGAGAGAGCAATTAGTACAACTAATTTCCTTACCAAATGTGTCAGAAATGTTATCTGAAACAACTTATGCATGTTGTTTAAAGGTCCCTCACCCACTTGTGCACTTATGGAGCAGCTTTAGGGTTCTTAGCAATTGATGTGTCAACATTTCAGGCATATTTTAATAAACATTTTGCTTGTATAACTAGCCAAATGTTAAAGATATTGCCTTAGGTTGGAGTTGGATGGATGTGGAATGTTTTCTTCTTCAGTCTAATGCGTGACTTGGGGATTTTCATTTCAGGAAACCATGCAACCGTAGCTACACCATGTTACTTTGGATACACTACGCCTACTCACTCCACCTAATTGCCTGAAACCTAATAATTTGTTAGTTTCCTACAAATTAGCACTGGAAAAATTGTACAAACACTAACCCTGTGTAAGGTGCGGTGTAGAAAGTGTGGAAGGACACAAGGGTAATCCATAATCAGAGTCAAAACACAGGCAAGAGTCAAAAACCAAGTGAATGGGGAAGCAATAAAACAAGGCTCGGACTAAGACTTTGAGATGATTCACTGATACACCAGGGTATACACCGACAAACTAAGTAAAGACTAACACAGAACAGGTGAACACAATCAGGTAACAAACCAACAGGACAGAGTTGGAGAGAGGACTAGAACAGAAGCCAAATCTTCAGCACATGGCATTTGCTGCCATGTGATGGTGATGGTGATGTAAAAGGAAAAACTGTAACTTGCCTCTGCCCCATCTTCAACCGTCTTTTCCTTTCATTCCAGTCCAATTTAATCCAAGTTTATAATCATGAGACCATTATGCATGTTTGTGCTTCAGTGATTATTTTCCCCAAAAGACAGTTGTACCTTCAAAGAGAACCTTGATTGCAACCTGTCATTTCTCTTCCTACAAAATTCACCACCCACTGAGATTAATCGCGAATCAATATTGACCCTTTCAACCTGTTATTCTTCATTTCCTGACTTGCAGCATACATTATATTCAATTTCCTATTCTTAGGCTTCATGCTGCTTCATGACCATCCTTCTTTATACTGCAGTGTGTCAGCATCAGTTGTATTATTAGGCATATGCTATAGAAGTTTCCACAGAAGGCTTCACCTCCACACTTTCAACACTATGAATAGAGTAGAGTTACAGCTTTGGAGATCCGTTGTCACTGCCCCCAAATGCTCTGCTTGCGGCCCACTTACAACAAATCTGGCAGATCTCCTCCTTCATTGAGGGATTGATCCTGGTTTGCTGAGGTACCTTCACAGACCAGTGCTACTCTTCACTCCACTGTAGGCAATACTGCACCTAAGACTAACCCAGATGTAAATGGCTTCAAACCAAGAGTGGCCCTTCCTGATACATATGACAGATCCCTTGAAAAAAGTACAAAGTACAACTTCTGTCACTGTTAACTAGAAGGGCATTTCTGTTTATGAAATTTTCATAGTCATTTCCCGCACCTGAGACAAAACCCCCTTATTCTTATCCTTATTCTTACATGCTTCCAGTGCAAGATCAATGTGAACAGGTATTGCAGACCAAACCGCGAGCTATGACCAGGCCAGTTGGTCTGGCTGTCTGATCAAAACCTTGGCTCAGAAAAATAAAACTAAGAGAACTGAGGTAGTGTCACTGGTGTTAAAATTCCCTGTTTGTTTCTGTTATTTTGAAAATATTTATTTCATGTTAATTAGCAAAGCACATAAGTATTTCTAGTATTGCTCTACTTTTTTGGGGAAAAAAAAAATAGTTCATTCTTACCTGAACAGAAGATTATGGTTAGTGATTGTAGGTGTGGTTTTGACTGAGACTAACCACAAGTCATTTAAAAGAGCCATTCAAGTATGGGAGTCATTTTACACTGATGACTGTCTTACTTTCTACCACTCATGTGGTCTTTGGTTAAGACCACAAAGACATTGGAGTACCCATTAGTTCAAAATGTCATTTCACCTTAGATGGTTCAGGGGCATCATGTTGACACCTGACCATTTCATAAAAGCTGTCTAGGGCACTACAGTGCAAAAGTTGAATGCCAGAATTCATACTGGATCCAATTCAATTCAGTTTTATTTCTAGGACATTTAACAATAGACATTGGCACAAAGAAGCTTTACAGAAATTCAGATGTAGATGTAGATCCCTAATGAACAAGCCAGAGGTGACAGTGGCAATTAAAGCTCCCTGAGAAGACATAAGAAAGAAACCTTGTGAGAAACCATCCTCAAAAGGGAGGCATCTTTGCATGGCATCAGACGGATTATAGATTGTTACAGTATACAGGTGTAGATGAGTAAAGAAACAAACAGTACTAAGTGTATTGAAAGGAGTAGATTGTGAATAAGTGTCCTGGGAGCACAGGGCAGTCTTTATGATCATAGCAGCAGTTCTTGAGTACAAAGATGAGATTCATGTGAGATTATCTGCTGAATCAAGGGTGAGACTTGGGCATAAACTGTTTTCAGGAAGCGCAAGTCTTTAGAGTATCTATGTGGGACCATCCACAAAAGCTGAAAGTGAGTCACAAGTGCAGACAGCTCCAAGCAAAAGTAGAGCATGACTCAGTCGGATGCGTAAGGTGAGAAGAGCCACAGCAGTAGAAGTGAGTCAAGTTCTGGCACTGGCACCACAGGCAGCATGAATACACATGCAGCATGACAATAAGAGAGAAAACAGATTATTTCTTGGCCACCAGTAGCAAGCCAAGAGGAGTTGTTGAGTCCACTTCACTCAAGCCATTCATGCAAGTCTGAGGGGACATATATCATCTCGGTGGGTTTCTCAAACAATCCAGGATTACAGACTGTTTCTTCTTGGATTTTTTATATTTAGATCTATCTATCTATCTATCTATCTATCTATCTATCTATCATGTGATACCAAGTACAGGATCTGTGGGTGCTATCAAATGATTTCTAGACAGAGAATCTTTCGTATCTCTTATGTCAAGAGTATTAAAGTGAGTGAAGAACAAGGTCCATCTGGTCTTTGATGACCCACACAGTTGCCTCCTCTACAACAATTGATTCTCCCTGCCATGAGGAGTGCAATAGATTACTAGGTACACACCAGATAATCATCAGGGTTCTGTCTCATTCAAAACCATCATTGACTCGGCAAGAGGTTTCCAATGACTGTGGCTCATATGGTTTTATATTTTCAACTATCTGCTGCCCTTCATACCACAGCAGTTATATAGTCGAATATTCAAAAATCCTATCAGTCAGAAAGCATTGAATAATTTCCTATGACAGCAGCTCTGACACGAGTCCTGGCTTCAAGGCAAATCTCAGGTTTATATTAACGTTTTAATTTTATATTAACGCATTTTAATATGTTATCATTTCTATACTATGGCAGATGGTCTGCAATAAACTAGGCCTAATAATAAACTGATTAAAATGCATAATCATTGATATGATGAAGGTTTCTGTCAGAAGACATGTAGTTATCTTAAATTGGGAGGGAATGGAAGGAGTCTTCAGTGTCTGCGCTTTGTAACGGTCAGTAAGTCTTCCATCACTGGAATCTCTTTAGTGGATGGTGAGGTAGTGACTGTTTATAGCTGTTGTTGCTCAACAGATATGAAGTATAATGTGTCATTCATAAATAAATAAAAAAAATTGTTGGCAAATTGTTATAAGAGAAATAAACCATTTTGGTTTTGCTGTTATTGAAAAGTAATCAACTTTGGGGTGATGATGGCCCTCCGCTTTGCATCACACCACCCTGCTGTTGATTATTTCCCTATTACAGCATGCCTCATCATGTTTTATTCTGTATTTAATGTTTATTTACTGTTTTATATTAATTAACTGTTTCATTTTTGCCCAGGTGACACCATAACCCACACAAACTCTATTCCATTTCTGTTAAACACACACG
>CM074919.1:25766602-25777437 GCA_037576815.1 Pangasius larnaudii | reverse complement strand
CACACACGTGAATGTGTCTCTTTCCTATTTTTGTCAATAGGTTGAAACAGGGCAGCAAAGCAGCATGGCACCACAGCAAAAGTTGCCACGGAAATCACAGTTCGCACTTTCATCTACCAATGCTCCAGGGGAGTTCATTTTGTCATCTCTCAGCACCACCAGAAACTGTCAATTAGGAGACATTTCGACTTCTGCTGCCTTCTGTAGCTCATTCTGCTCATGTGGCATGTTCTTCTCCACCAACTGTTCACAGCCTCAAGCTCACAAGCTTCCTTAGAGCCTCGATGACAAGCAGATGCTTCTCGATTTTAATTTATGATGGTGATAACTGTCCAACCATCTTTTGACTTGGGGGTCAAGAATGATCAGCAATGAATGAAGTTGCACAATTTTTTTTAAACAGAATGTATGAGTGGTGGTTTCATTGAAGGTTATATTTGGCATTTATATACAACCATACTGTAAGTACATATGTGATACTTGGGCTTGGGACAAAACCTAGGATTTTGACCAACAGGCTGTAAGTTGGCTTTACACTGTATGATTTTCGGCCAAAATTTTGCCGTCACAAACAAAAATCGTACGCTATAAAAGAATTCCTTGGTCTAGAACGCATAATGTGACATGCTCACCAGTGGCCGATTTAGTGCCACTGCTACCAAAGACAGTTCTGGCAGTGTCAGAATTTTTTAAAATCTCAGAGTGTGACTGCTTCTGCAATCCTCATCTAAAGATGCAAAACTCACAGCTACAAGTATGTCAGTGGCAATGACGAAATGAAAACGAAATATGTTAATCGCAGGGAAAAAAAAAAAAAACCTCAAACTCACTTTGAAAGAATGATTCTGTTTAATAGCATGTGTTGTCTGGCTCGGATCTTTCTCTTGGTTTTCCAATTTTGGCTCGAATGCGAATTAAAAACCCACAAGACTGTATCTTTGGATGGATCTGAAGCAACATGAGAGGATGCACAGCAACGAGCGGCTCTTAAACTGCTGCATGAGAGAGAAAGCCTTTAAACACAAGTAGTCACTGAGGTGAAAAGCCCTTCAGGTTTAGTTCCTGCGCCTCGGATTCCAAGAGACATGAGGAAATCATGGGTGGTGAGTGGATGCGGCTGCCTGCCAACAGCTTACAGAGTGAGACTAAGCAGCTGCAAGTAGTCGCTATGGCAGCAGAGGCTGAGCACCAACTGTGATGGACTGGCGTCGCATCCGGGGTGAATTCTTCCACTTTGCGCTCTTGACTGTTTCCAGCATTGGCTCCAGGATCCACTGTAACCCTGACCAGGACAAAGCGGTTCTGATGATGCTAGTAAAAAAGTTTTGAGCATCCTATATTTTACCATTTTTGTTTGCTTCATTGGAACAATCTAAACAGAAAACCCCAAAATCGTTAACACTCTAAATATTTAATAGTAGCACTCACTGTGAGTCCCATTAGTATCTGAAAGCGACCACAAGTTCCACAAAACCATTGCAATTCATACGCAAATAAATCGGTTCAGATGTTCAAAAACGTTTGACTAGCACTGTCCATTGAAAAAAAGTCATCCAGAAAATATAAGCTAAAAGTAATCTAGAAGTAATCAGCCACGCTGACTGGACTTACAATGAAATATCTTCCAGATTATGCTATAAATCTAGTCATATTGACTTTTACTACTAGACAAACTGACGCATAGTTCTGATTTGTAGAACATTGCGAGGCATTAATATTAAAGCCATGTAATGCATATGAATGTGCACCTACAGCCAAAGCCATTTTGCTGCTGTATATGCCATCCATTTCAGAACGCATTCTCACCGCCTTCCGCAAAAAAGAGATATCACATTGCTTATGGTTTATGTAGCTGTTTACAAAAACCGTGGAATATTTATGGCATGGGCATAGCCTGTCAGATAAAAAAAATAATAAAAAAAAAGTCAAGACAGCATGTAAAGCAAAAAAGCATGGAGCTAACAAGGGTACGTTCTCAAAGTACACTTCTCTTTTATCATTTACTTTAATAATTGAATCAGTAATGTTTCAGTAAGTCATTTCCAGGGAGACACATTTGATGTGGTCTTATATCAACTATAGCAGCTCTTTGATATTGATTAGACCCATGCAGAACTGCTTTATTGCATGTGTATTATTTAAAAAAAAAAAAACATATATAGTACATACATTTTTAAATACCAATTGGGTCATTGCCAATCCCCGCCCACTGGCTAGGTCACTCCTATCACATGATGGGAGGAAATTGCTGACTGCCCTCTTCCATATACAATACATGATCTTATAGATGATTGGATGCTGTCTCTCTGAATGGCAAGAGAGAGTAATGCTATGGCACTTTGTCTGGAGGAAACCCAACCCCAGCTCAGCTCCCTGAGAACACCATGCCAACCGTGAAGCATGGTGGTGGTAGCGTCACGTGGTGGGGATGTTTTTTTTCGTCAGCAGCAGCTGGGTTGAGAGCAAGATGGGTGGAGCGTATAATCCTAGAAGAAAACGTGTTCCAGTCTGGAGTGGTTCAAAACCAAGAACCGGAATGTGCTAGAATGTGTGTGTGTGTGTGTGTGTGTGTGTGTGTGTGTGTGTGTCCCCACAGGAAACTAGAAAGCCAATAATATATAACCAGAAAACCTTTAGCACAAGGTTCTGTGCTAGCCTAAATCTAGTTGTCATACCAGCTACCTGCAACATCCCATCTGTTCACTTTTTGTCTGTTTATAGCTACGTTTAATGTTGTGGTGCAGCCATGAAACAAGTTACTTACATCCGTTATAACAGCTATAAACAGCCGTTCCTTCATCTTTCTCTCTTTTTTCTCTCTCGATGCTAATAAGACAAAAAAAAAAAAAAAACACACAGCTTGTCATGTTACTGAGGAACTCCAAAATGCAAAATCTTCCATCTTGAAGATTTTCCCATGTGGGAGAACTTTAAAAACGTACGGCTTTTCCTCTGACTGGTACAAAGCGCTGACTCTGGACACCCTTTCCAAAAATATTAAATAAACATTCCTGACAGAAAACCTCACCATGCACACATTTCTAAAATCTGTTTACGTGGAGCGTTCACCAAACACATCCCTGTGTAAGTTACTACAGGAACGATAACAAATTAGAACTAGTGCATTAATATAATTGAATCCTGTCTTTGCAGTCCGGTAGAGAAATATGTGTTTGCCAGGTCTATGTGCCTGTATTGCACAAAAGGTCTACAGTAATATCTATAATAACAGACATGCAACTCGATTCATTATACTCTAATCAATGGCATGGAAGAAATTTGTATGAATCAAATAAAGTATTATTATTATTGTCGACTTGTTTGTGTTTTACCATCGTTAGACGCATTAATGTTAATGTGGCTGATTATGGATTTTAAATTTTTCTGCATAGATTATCTCATTCCCTGCTAAATATCACACTCTCCTCAGTTTCAGTGGGATACACTGACTAAATGCTGAGTTGCTTTATGAAATGCTCTGCTCTAAAGTTGCCATGCATTGCTTCATTGCTTCAATCTCATGCAAAATGCAAGTGAGGTTAAAGGTGCAATAGTCCTTTTTTTTTTTTTTTTTTTTAATTTCATACTTGCACAAAAAAACCTGCATATATACATATGTAGAACATGATTTTTTCTTTTTTCTTTTTTTTTTTTTTTTTTGGTTTAAGCCATGTCTTAAATGTATTGAACGGCAGAGAAACCCATTTGGAAAACTGTGTTATGTAATTTTATAGATATTTCCCAGAGATTCAGTTTCAATCTCCGTCTGTTCAGAGAGAAAATATGGCTGAAATCGACAAGCACCCAGCGTGCTATACTTAAAAAAAAAAAAAAAAAACCTTAACGACAAGTAAAACCAGAGTAAACATTGGCAGCACGCTTTCATGATAGAGTCATTTTTATGGCACAGAATTAGCAATGTTGCTCCTGGACAGGTATAACGCTTTGTTTTGAATTGTTTACATCACGAATTTTGTAGGCACATCTTGTGAATGGCTCATCAGGCTCATTTAGCTACCAATGCTAATCCCAGAGCTTAAAGCTCTTAAGACCTCATTACAACGTAAAGCAGGACAGCGAAGCCTCTCATGATGATTCTCGTAAATCAGTATAAGCTGTATATAAGTATAACACGTATGATAATACGTGTTTTAGTGTTCTAGCTTGTCTTTCCAGCACTTGGAAAAGCCTATAGTTTAGCTAATGATGCTAGCAATGCTAACAATGCTAATAAAAGTAAAGCTCATAAGACCTCAGGACAAAAAAAAGAAAAAAACGAAAAACAAGAGTCTTGCAAAGGCACTCTTGACAGTTCTTGTAAGTCAATATGAAATATAGTGTTGGCTTTCAATCAGTTAAATGGCCTTGCTAATGCTAACGCTAGTCAGCATGCTAATGCTACCTTACCCTCCACAGATTCTGGGGCAGAGGTTTGTGTACATGAGAGGGAATGGGGATAAGGCCCATAAATCACACCTTTAATAGTAATAATACTTGTTTAATAATTTAAGAGAAATATTTTAATATTAATAGTAATAATTACTTGTTTAATTGTATCTCTGTTGTATTGTACTGTAACACTATATGGCTTCATATTTTATGGTTCCCCAAAAATCCATGGCAGCATTATTTTTGCAGCTGATGTGTTTTGGCCCTGTTCGTCATCCAGAATATCAATATGTATTTGAGGATTCTTGACATTATCAAAATGTTTTGGGTCTTTGGGAACGTACAAAACATACAGTGCACGCGATTTTAGTTTATTGCACTAATTCCTAAGGCATCACTTGGCAACTGTTGTTTATTCTGCACCCCGCAGCCTTTTTTATTAAAACCAATTAGTAATGAAATGGCATATCAGCCATATTAATACCCTCTACAGTGTTTACTTGTTCTTTCTGGAGAGTCTTTATTTAATAACAACTTCATTTATTAACACGTTATCTTTCATTACTCAACTTGCGTTTCTTCTTTAATCTCTCTGGTTGACCAGTTCCAGCATTTCACAGCAGCATTTAAGCCACAATTTGCTGAAACCTGGCAGTCCCAGGTACCCTGATAAGCTACAGCCTTAGTATTCTGAATGTTAATTTCACATGCAATTTGAGGGATTTTTGTTTTTCTGACGTCCTTCATCTTGTGAGCATCTGTGACTTAGCATGTTTTCCAAAAAAATAAATAAAAAATTTCATGCATCCCCAAAAACCATGGACTTTCCCACAAAGTAAAGGAAGGGCAGCTTTGAATTTTGTGAATTTTTCAATTCAGTAAAGTAGGCTGAATAGCAAAAGTAACCTGCAAGAAAATATTGATTTCCAAGTCATAATGACTCCTCAGAGAGACAGTGCTGGTGGCAAGCACAAAAGCAGACACTTATTGGGCAATTACATGCCATTTAATAGAGTTGAAGTGAGGTCGGGTCAAGTCAAGTCAAGTCAAGTCAAGTCGAGCTTCATTATCATTCTGCTACACGTGTGGACATACAGTTGAACGAAATGTCGTGTCTCGCAGGACCACGATGCTACATACAAGTTAAACATAAATATGAACATAGAAGTATAAGAAACATTTACAATTAATAACAATTAATAACAACAACAATTAGTTAGTTAGTTAGGTCTTGTGAGCCAGCATCATGGTTTCCAATACTGATTTTCAGACTTCCTGCTTTAGAGGGTCACATCTTGACATTACTATTATTATATTGGGCCAAATATCAGAGATCGTGACTTAAGTTCAAAGGTTATGTCCATATTTAAGTGGGGAAAGTTATTTATGTTCAGAGTCGGACTACACTGGTAGTAGATTTTCTGAGCTCCCGACTCCGATTATGCAAATGACCTGCATCCAGCTCACATCTCCAAGGTTGCCAGATTTTTCTTGAGTAGAAGCAATCAAGACAGAGTTTTTCATTAGCGTCTAAACCACCAACTTTAAACAGAAGCACTGTTTAAAGGCACTTGCCTTTAAACCCCCAACAAATCAGGGATAGAAAATGCGGACTGAAGACGGAAATAGGATCGCAATACGATCTAAATTTAAAGACAGTTTAATAATGAAAAATATTAAATACAAAAGTGATGATCTATGAAGGAGATGGCAAGCAGTCAAATAAATCAAATAGGAGTCTAGTATACTGCCAGTATATTCCTGCATTAATAGACCTAGTTGTAATTATCACATTAAAAAATGTGATTTAAAAAAATCCAATTATTTTGAATTGTATTTATTTATATCGCATGTCAACAGTTAATTGTTCCCGCAACTTAATGAAGCCACGACCTAAATCAAGGTTGGGAAATCATAATGTGTGCAGGGAATATAGTCATTTAGCCAGTGTTGTGGAATTGTTTTCGATTGCAGTATAGTTCAGGAAGTCTCCAAGATTGCATTTTCAAGAAATTTCTGTTCTCAAAGATGCCAAAATGATAAATGCAAGGGTCCATTTTTTTTTTTTGGCCTGGTAATCCAACATTGCCTCCAGCAGATTTGTCACAGAAATTAGCAGACTTGGATGCAAATGTAGGGTTTTCCTGAGAAAACCAGGGCAGACAAACCAAAAAGGCCAAGGCAGTAATCAGAATCAGGAGGCAAGAGGGTCAGCCAATCTGCACGCAGGGCTGAACTAATCTAGAATGAAGCGAGGACGAAGCTTGAACGAGGCAGGAAAGTCAAGAACATAGCAACCATGGGAAAATAAGGCTCAGTAACATCACCATCAACAGCAGGAGCAAGATTTGATGTTATAAATGACAGTTTGTGATGGAAGATCGGGAGACTTCCCATCCCCACCACCATCAGAGGTTGTGATATTCCAGGTACTTCCTGGTTCTAAAACATTTAAGTAGCGCAGGTTTGTTTGTTCGTTGCGAAGTCTTGCCATTCCGAGCAAGTCCTGAGCATTTTCTTATTGTTTTCTGGATTACTCTTTGACCTTTTTTTATTAAAATCGACTGTATTTATTGACCTTTGCCTACCTATCAGTGTTGATTATGGATCATGTTTTTATTACGTCTGCTAAGATCTATAATAAAACGTTTTATGCAGGGATCCTTGCTCTTCCTTTGAGTCGCTTATGTTGCTGATATGAATGTGATATTAAATCTCTTGTTCAAATTGGTGTATAAGCTGAACTGTACTCTCAGATGTGCATCTATAATCTGGTTATACGTGTACTGATAGAGAAACACGCACCCATAGAACACCCAGAATACACAATTGATCTTTATTTCCTCTGTGTGTAAACCTAAATGGCCATGGCACTTTACACAATCCCGAGCTGTAATCAGTAAAACCACTGGGCCGTTTTTACCTCTAATTCAATTTGTCTTGCTTTACTGTCCATACACAGTTCTGCTCTACATTCCTTGTGTGAATAAAAACACTTGCGAACACGCTATAGGAGAATAATCAACAACGGGGTGGTGTGATGCATACATTACATCATCAAAAAATGTACATTTCTTTAAGTACGCCACAGAAAAACAAGAATTGTTTTTCTTGTTTGATGCGTTTATGATTCAAATATACAAAACTGATATTCAAATACTGTTGTCAGCTGCTAAATAAACACTAAATTAGTGTGCAGCATTTTTGTTGACTGGAAGGAGGTGTTCTTTTCCCCTTCTCTCTCTCTCTCTCTCCGTCTCTCTTTTTTTTTTTTTTTTAATGGCAAATCAATTACTCATTTAGCCGGCATCTCTGATTAATTACCCAACACTTAATGTTTTTTAATGACTTTTCAGGCGAAAACGGACTGTTCAATCACCTGCTGCTCAATCCGTGGGTGCAAATGCTGACTTTCCTAACGTGGAAAGAGCTGAACAGCCAGGAGCGAGAGAGAGAGAGAGAGAGAGAGAGAGAGAGAGAGAGAGAGAGAGAGAGAGAAAATGATATCAACCTACATCGTAAACATCCCTTCAGACATTCATTGGAGTGTGTTTGTGCTTTCGTGAAATGATGCGCGAGTGTTTTGATGGCGAATCTGAGGTTTAGTCTAATCAAAGACTAACAATCAGCAAATCCATAATATTCAATAATCATTCAGCTTATTAAAAACACATATTTTTCTCACAGATCCTCATATGGAATGGAGACATATCTGAATATTCTGCTTACATAGATGTGTTTTTTTTTATTTAAATTTTATTGTAACACATACATTTAATTATCTTGTATTGTCTCTTAATGACTAACATGTTATGTTAATTGATATCGCAATTAGATTTAATCATTTCAAAGCCAAGGATGATTGTTTCTTTTTTCATAAGGTCAAGGATAAAGGCTTACTGGCATTTTCCCCCCTGATATTTAACAAAAATATCAATATTTTTATGTAGTTTTTATTATTTTATAATAAAACTATTAGTAATATGTTTTTTTAATTAGTAATAGTAATAAAATAGTAATAAAAGTTTAAAAGTAATAAAAATTTATACAAAATTAAACAATTTCATAATTAAAAAAAAAAATAGACATAATTTAAAAAAAAAGGCAAACCATTGAAAATTAGTAAAATAACGACTAAAACACTTCCAGAAAACTAAAATATTGTGCAAACTTACAGAGTGTGCAAATTATGCAAGTTCTCTGAACTGATTTGTTTACTGTTTATTGTTGTTTGCTTGTCTATGAACTGTTTATTTTGCTTTGTGTTGCTCTAGTTTTCAAAGATAGTAAAAATCTTCAGTAGTAACAAACGGCTTGGACCGAATTCCTTGACCAATTTGGTATCAAGCTAGCTGCAGCTAGTGATTCGCACATATAATTGGATTATTTTAAGCTTAGCCAAGCAACTCTTGACTACAATAGCTAGCTAATGATGTTTTTTTCCCCCATCATTTGAACATGTTGCTGTATTAAAACCAACTAAAATACCGTGAGATGCTCAAAATACAAGCGGACATTGATATCTATGCGCAAGTTAAGACATTCCCAGCAATACGTCGCCTGAAACGACGAGGTTAATTATTGAGTACATGTAAATACTACTGTCTGATCTACTGTCTGATCAACCAGTGGTACACGTGTGTTGGGATCTGCAACTGATAATCTACTCTGACGTGGAGCCGTTTTGCAGTCACTAAAGGACCTTCCCTATTGGTCCGATCACCTCAGATCCGCATTTTCTCTCCATCTGCTTACAGTATTTCAATAAGTAATTAAGATATGTGCAATCAATCAAATATGAAACATTGATATATAAGAAGTAGGAGTACAATAGGGCCATTTGCAGAGCCCTGCAACCATCTATCATAAATTAAGTTGCTGTGATGTGATCCTGCCATAAATCACAGTAAAAGATTATGAGTCAATCTTCCTGGAAGCATGAAAGATGCAAAGAAAATTGTCAATCTATTCCTCAAGCGGTGTAAGGCTTCGGAAGGAGTGAAAGTAGAGCTTTTAAACTGCTTTTACCTCTGCTTGTGTATGGCACAGTGTAAAGTAAGTGGCATCGGGACCACCACAGAGCAGCCGAGGCGGTTTGTAAACCGGCGTCTGGTGGCGTTATGGGTATTTGACAGAAATTTCAAAAGGAGAAATAGAAGAAATTCCCAACCACTGTTATGATTACGTAACGTTCAGCTTTCAATAATGGCACGTACTCGTGTACTGTTACTTAGAAGGTTGGTGTGGACCACATCGAGAATGCCGTGCATTCAGGGAAGCATGGTGGTGGCAGCATTGTCTCGTCTTGTCGTGTGGTGATGCTTTTTTTTTTATCAGCAGGAACAGAGAAACTGGTCAGGGCTCAGGCTAACGTCGATTGGATAACCAAATATAGGGCAATCCTAGAAGAAAACTTGTTCCAATCCGCAAGGGTAATTGAGATTTGGGGCGGGGCTTCGCCTTCCAACAGGACAATCAAAACCTAAGTATACTGTCAAAGCTGCACTGGTGTGGATCACCAAGAAGCTGAATGTGTTAGGGCTGACGTCTACTTCTGCGTATATGCGAGCAGGACGTACTCGTACGTAACGTGTGTCCAGTAGGGGGCGATGTTGCATGAACCACACCTACAGCGAATAAAGACAGTGATTAACAGCAAAAAAAAAAAAAAGTTCTGCTTATTTTCATTAGAAATCTTTGAAAAGTTCGTCTATACTGAAGATATTTTCACTTGCTCAGATATTATTTGTTTGCAGTGAGTGAGTGAGTGATGTTATTTTTTTTTTTTACAGATTTTGGTGCTGCTCTCAGAGTGATACAGGCTTCGTGGCGGTGGGTTTGGCCTGGTTTAGCCACTTTAATAATCTCAGTCCCATCTGGAGAAACACACAGCGAGAGTGTGTGAGAGGGCAGACGTTTCCTAGCAGATTTAGTGAACAGTTGTGACGGGTGGCATTATTAAATGTCACTCCCGGGGGATGGACAGCAGTACAGCCATTATGGCTTGGCTGCGAAATTTTAATGGGAAGCTGTATAGCCAGAAGAGCGAAAGTTTCTTTCACTTACTTTTTGGGTTTACTTTTTTTTTTTGTTATTTTTCGAGTTGTTGTTTTTTTGTTTTTTTAGCCATTATTTTATTTCTTGCTAACTTTAATCGTTTAATTGTTGTATGGGCTCTTTAAAGGTTTCAAAATGGGTACAAATGAAGGCAAAAAGGAAAATCTAACAAGTCTAAAAATCTATAAAAAAAAAAAAACATAAAACTGCTGTTACACACATTACGTTTCTGATGTATCTCAAAAGTATATAAAAATATATAGTAATTAACTGCAATTTATAGAAAATGACTACTAATTCACTAATGGGAAATGGCCTATTGGTTTATTTTAAACATTTTCCTAAATACAAGCTCTATAACTGAGCGAGTGAAAGAGCGAAAGATGACA
>CM074919.1:25713006-25726145 GCA_037576815.1 Pangasius larnaudii | reverse complement strand
ATGTGGACATGAATGAAAATACAGTTCATCACAGGGCTGCCTGCTTATTTTTTGAATCAATGTCAAATTTATGTCATTTGAATTATTTAAGCCCTGTACACATCTGTTATGAGCTTTAGACAGGAGATGATTGTGTCTTTCGTCACTTGGTGTGTAATGGACCGTGATTTTTTTTTTTCTGCATTAGAGCATTAAAGGTAACTTCAAGCATTTAATTCTCCTTCATCTGAAATTATTCCATGGAAGAATACCAGTACTTTTCCTCTCACTGACTAAGTGCGCGTGCCAGCTGGCACAAAGCACTGACCTGAACACGTTCCAGGAACTTGTAAACGCGGCATTTATCCTCCAGGCGCACCACCACGGCGTTGGCGGGCACCACGGCCAGGTGGCATCGCGCGTGTTCAGAGGGAGGCGCTTCACCTCCATCTGGGCACAGTAGCTTCAGGTCCTCCATCTCTATGTCCAGAGCCCATGATTCCTGGTTCTTACCTTACACAGAGATCATGAGATCTTAAAACTTGGATCATCAGATCTTAAAACACACTTTAGCGAGCATGCCAACATATTTTGGAGATTATATTTGTGTGTATCTTGTTGGTTGTATATTCTGTAAAGCAACCTGGCTGGGAGACGATGCACTATGCTCACGACTCCTTCCATCAGCTCCATAAACATCTCCTTGGAGAAACTTCACCATATCAACAATTATATGTTTTTTGTCTTTTAAATAACGACACAAAATTTTTTTTTTAATATTATTAGGCTCAGCTCCGGTGAATGATTGTCACTATAGAAACTACAACCTATTAGAACAAGCACATTAATATAAATATTAAAATATGAATGATTTGAATAACAGCCAGAATTACAGTCAGCTGCAAAAAAAAAGCAACACCTTCTGACCAATCAGATTGAAGAAGTCAACGGTGCTGTGGTTTAAACATTATTATTATTTTCTATTCCCAGAAGAGGGTCCTTCCAGAGCTTGAAAGATGTTGATTATGATTTGCATGACAAATCTACCCTGTAAATGCTGAAGATCCATGCAACTGAGATCGCCGATCTGCTCCAAAACATGAGTCAGAACTCACAGCATGGATGATGCTTGAAATAGGCAGGCATGGTTTAGCGAGGCTCATTAGCGAGACACCTGGACTCATTTTTCTCAGCACCAAGAGCTACAAAGTTATGAAATACTGCCCCCTACTGGTTCACATAAGGCTGAAGGTTGAACTTTGGGGTGGTTGACGGGACGTATTCCTGGTGCTGTCACGTATTCAGGACGTATCCCAAGCAATAAAGTCTTCTACTCATTCTACTAAGCTTAAATGATTGATAGTGTACACAGACAAACAAACAAACAAAAAAAACACTTGAGAAGAAAATCTGTCATCATAATTGCACCTAGGTCTAGATTAATAACAGCTAGCATGCTAAACACTCAGATTAGCCTGACATAGATGTTATTCCATGATTCCATGACTGGGACGCCATTTTGTGTACAACATTCACTCAGCCCTGAACACATTCACCCCTGTGAAATATTTGGAAGATTCCTAAAGTCACATGATCAACAGGACGTTGCATCATCCACATTTCCTGAAGATCATGAGAAGAAGAAAAGGAAGTTCTGTCATTCTTTTTCTGTATTTTCAGTGATATTGTGATACCGACTGATGAACCCCATTACTCAAATTATAGACTTAATAAAATTATTAATAAATAATAATAAAATTAATTAAGTGAATCATTAGAATGTCTTTAATGCCTTTAGCATGGATGCTAGTTAATTATATGCTCAAAAAAACTCTCTCTGTTACTCATTTAAGAACAAAATGCAGCCATTTTCAGTAGTTAACACATTTTTTTTGAAAGGTTAAAGGAATTCTTGGATTCGATATGTTTTGAAAGTTACAAAAGCTGACTGACGCCCCAATCATGGAATATTTTCCACATAGCAAAGACAGACTAGACACAAAAATAATGACAATCAAGAGTTCTTTGGGATTTCACTAATCAAACATATGGTTTTTTTGCATTTGGATCAAAAAGAAGGGTTAAACAAATCAGCCTACCATTGAGGTTGTCAAAGACAGTGGTGTGTTTCACAAAGGCCACGTCTCCGAGGTTCTCGGCCACGCATCTGCAAGTTACAGAACACTAAGCGACGCAAAGTTTATTCATCCAGGCCATGACAATTAGTGGTGTAACAGGTAACGTGGTTTTAAAATATCTCTCATCACTTTTTTTTTTTCTGGTCACATATTCAGGACATTTAGGTCCTTGCAAATCGCACGAACAGAAGCACACAGTGTACCTGAGAGCTCCTGCCTCCCCGTAGTGCCGTTCCCGAGGGTTGTTGGCACAGATGTGCCGGTCGTTCTCATCACCTATGCAGGCCTCGCAAAGGTTTCTGGGATTGTTGCCTTTGGGGTCATGCTCTGGGTCTTTTGCCCCTGGGACACAGCTATAGCCGAAGAAATCTCCCACCGCTATGGGAGAAGGAGTGTTAAAGTCGCTTAACACACACACACACACACACACTTTTGTGTTAGTGAAGCTCAGTAATGCTACACCTGCACCTAATCCTAACCTCAGTTACCAAACGTTTGTCTCTTTCAGTTTTTCAAATCATTTTTACCAATAAAGAGACGAAAACATTCCTTTACACACAATATATATATATATATATATATACACACACACACACACACACAGTATATTGTTTGTATACCTTGATAGTAAAATGTAGGAGCTTGAAAAGTTCTACAGTAGTGAAATTCAAATTTCAAATATCTCGTAATTTGGAAATCAACCTTCTACAACTTTCTGAAACATTTTCTACTAATGTATTTGACTTATTTGACTTATTTGGGATTATTTTTCAGCTACGAGGTAAAGAAACAGAAGCGCACTTTGGGTATCATACTGAGTTCGTTTTGTATTAGAAAACATATATTCCTTAGTGTATTTTACATAAAAACGTAAGTATTGGAATTATCACTCATTTAACACACCATACTTTTCATGGAATAATACAAACAAACTACACAAACAAACAAACAGCAATTTTAGTCAGTTATTTTTCAAGGTTTTTTTTTTTTTTTTTGATAACTTGTATCCATAACATGTATGTACCTTCTTAAACGCATCTTTTTTCTAGCAATTAAAAATATCAAAACCCAACAGAGAAACATTTATTTCACTGTTTTTTTTCCACCGCATTATCTGAAATTTAGCAACTCTGAACAAGCTCCGCCCACTTCATAATATATATATATATAAAAGCTTCTTCTTGGTTTATGTGTCATTCTGATTTACAATGTCAATTTCTTTTATAAATCCTAAGCATGAGAGGAAACACATGCAGTCACATTTGTTTTAAACGAATTTTCCTCAAAATCATTTTCCGAACCTAAAGTCTCAGTTTCTAGATAATTCATAATTAGAAGTTAATTACAGAAGGATTTCCTGAAGATTTCCATAAGATCTTATACTGAAATTGATATTTTAAACAACTGTTATTATAAAATTGCATGGAATTTTCTTGATTAAACAATAAACACATTATTTTAGAACAAACATTTCTTTTTTTTTTTTATTAACTATGCAAATGTATGCGTATGTGATTACACGAAGCCTCACTTGATTAAATAAATTAACATTTATAAAATATAAAAAAATTCTTGTAAGAATATCTTCAGTCGACAAGCAAATGAATAATGAGATGTTTTTTGTGTGTGTTTTTTTTTTTAAGTGATTTGCAGTGTTTAATGTTCTGCCACTCACCATGAGGGAAGTTGCACTGCTCGTCCACGCTGATCTGCGACGTGTTGACCAGGAAGCCGATCGGCACCGTCCAGCCCACGGTGGTGCGGATTCCCGGGTGGCACGAACTGCGCTCGTGCATCTCCAGCAGGGATAGGTCGCCCGAGGACCTGCGCGCCAACGCCACCACGTAGTAATTAATGCCATCTGAGGGACAGCGAGAGGAACAAGCAGCCATTGTACAGACACTCAGAGGCAACGTTAAAGGTGCGTTCGGCATTAAACTGCGTTTCAAATCAAACTTCTGTATTAAAAGCTAAACATCAAAAATGAAGAATTTCATCAAGAATGAAAAGCTAATACAATTTTGTCCAGTTTATTTAAAAGTAAACATGTAAGTAACTTTGAGATTTTCTTTAAAATGTAAAGTGCTTTATAAATAAAATTTATTATGTAAGAGAAACAAAGTTTATATAGGTTCATAAGCACTTTTGTGATATCATTTGAATAAAATGTATGATATAAAAAAAAAATAAACATGATATGCAGATACATTTATTCTGATACAGAGACTTTTGTTATTATCATAATACTGATACTGAATATTAAGTTGCAAAACCATTAAAAAAAAAAAAAACATGTATTGGTTTCCAGTTTGTCAGTTCACTTAGATTTTCAGACTCTATTATACAATTGAGTGCAAAAGTTTGTATTCGCCATGTTTTGTGTTGGGTTTTTACAATTTAGCTACAAATCTGTAATTCAGTTTAGAAACAGATGAATTATATAAAAAAATGTGTGTTGGTTTTTCAATAACTGGTCAGTTTAAAACAAAACTAGCAGTTCACCCAGATTTCTGAACTCTGCTATAAAGTTGAGTACGAAAGTTTGCATCATGGTTATTAAATTGAGAGAGAGAGAGAGAGAGAGAGAGAGAGACAGAGAGAGAGACAGAGAGAGAGAACATAGCTCTTTTTTATAATTTAGCTACAAAATCATCTTTTGTGACAAAGATTGTACACAAAACAATAAAACATAAAATAAATCAGCTATGAATAAGAAAGAAAGAAAGAAAGAAAGAAAGAAAAAGAAGATAACAATCCAAAATTTAAGGTAAAATCTACCAAAAAAAATTTTTTTTAACCTCCCGGCCTCCAGACTTTATTTGAAGAGAGCAGTAAGAACAGATATGTAAGGAAAAATGTGGGATTGATAGAAGATCAAAAAGCTGTACAGAGGATAGAAAACTAGTTATATATATAATATATAGTAAGTTAGTTAGTTATACATAGTTATTTAATGTCAAGTGAGGAACTACAAGATCTTGGAGATCATTTATCACTTTCAGAAAGGGGGATGCAAACTTTTGTAATTTGAGTTTTTCTTTATGTGAACGCTGCTTTGTTACTTGTGATGTTTTGTTAAGTTTTGTCCTAGAGGTGCACAAACTTTTGCACTTGCCTATATGTACGTATGCTGTCATAAATATGAAACAGTGCTAACCTATTCCGTTGTGTGATTCCCCTACCGCGACGTCTAACCCGTAACAAATGCCGGCGGTGTAGATCTCGTCAGGAAACATGGAGGCAGCGTCGGCTGTGCCATTCTGCTCAATGGGGAAAAAAAAAAAAAAAAAGCAGTGTTCGATTTCCGTCATGTTGTTTCACTTTCATGACAGAAGTTGAAAGAATGGATTCAGCATTTATGATGATGTGAAAATGACTTTCATTCACACTTCACACAGTTGATTACTTGCTTTGTAGACGTTCCACGACATTGAAAGCAACTATAAACGGATAAAAATAAAAAGCAGTACGATGTTCTTAAATCAGCTAAAAAAAATTATCATAATCACTGACAAGTTTCTGTGACGTGTACGAGGAATAAAACATTTAGGACATGCCGTTACAGGAAAATAATCCACTTCAGGGTGGAAGAGTAAATCCGCCTCGTACCAGGCCACGTCACACCGCTTCGTCCTTAATCGCTTTCCTATAACAGCAAAACAACCTTTCAGTTTCCCACCTTAATCCTCTGCATGCAGTCTGTAGCGCTGTGACCCCGCACACACTGCAGTTTCCCGCGGATGTTCCGTAACATGATGTTTCCGGCCAGATCCAAACACTTCTGCTCCTCTATCTCGGAAATTGCGCACCAAGTGACTGTGCGGAAAGAAGCCAAGCAGCTTTACACTCATATCAGAGTGAAGAGAAATCTACTCCCAAGCCTTAGGACAAAAAAAAAAAAACCTTGCCATATTCAAATACAAATATGAATCCATTTTTTTGCCGGCACTTAATTTCTTATTATGTGAGCAGTTTCTGGTACATACGTGCCATAGTGGATGTTAAAGCACACGGTAAATTGCCAGTTTTGGACAGAAACTAGTCAGTTAGTCGTACCGAATGTAAATACAATCATAAAAGTTGCTTTTCCATTAAACGTACAGTTAAGCTTGAGATTTCATTTCTCAGGGACAGTCTTGCACTTTCTCATTCATAAATAAACCATTTATTACCGCTCTTTTCTGGCACTTTCGCCTACTTTTTATCCTACGTATTTCGTCTTAACTTTGATTCGACTGAATCGTTGTTCTATTTTCTAGTACTTTCTCTCCTCTCACTTCTCTTATCGAAATATTTGTTCGTTTTGTTTGTAAAGCCTCTGAAATGGCCTTGTAAGAAAGTTTCCTCTACCGTCGCTTACCTTGCCTTACTTAAAACGTGTAGAAACGTGTAAAAAAAAAAAATAATACTCTGTGAGGACTTTTCACATTTCACATCCACCTGAAAGAAAACGATAGTCTTTTTTCTTTTATCGCAGCACTTCGTATAATTGATACGAAACAGACTTTCTGTAGAGCTACTGCAAAGTGGATAGTAGCTACTATGTAATTTCATACTTTTCCATATTGGATTTTGACGCATTTAGTGGAGGTAAATTATGTAAAAACTGCTGGTCTTGCAACAATTATTGAGAATGTAATAGGTAATGATGAAGTACTTGTATATAATCTCTCTATATATATATATATATATATATATATATATATATATATATATATATATATATATATATAATATAAAAACACAAGGGATACTACAACACAATGTATAACCAAACTACTTCCATAACAGAGTACGTAATTAAAAGGTAAAAATGTGTAATTATAATGTTACATAAATATCCAAAATTCATCTGAAAGAAAATAACAATAGTCACGATCCATTTTTGCAGCACTTTATACTACGAATACTGTAAAATATAGTATTTAATAAGTAAGTAATTTCTGGTACATGGTGTACATTGCATATTGGATTTTGGTCGTTTGTGTGAAAACTTCGAGGTTTTGAACAACAGTGCTTAGAGCCACAATACACACACAATACACTTACTGAATTTAATAGATATTCATGTAGTACTTAGTGCATACTTTACAAGTTGAATATTTAAGTAAACAATAAGCAACGTGAAAAAATGCCAGGTATAGTTCAACCCTCAGTAGTAACATAAAAGTAATAAGTACTACTAAACTGAACCTGTAAGTGATGTTGTAGTGTTATAATTATTCAATATACTTATTCAACAGTCACACAAAAGAAAATAAAGATAGTCTCGCTCTTTTTTGCAGCACTTTGTAGTTAAGATATTGTAAAATATAGTCGTTACTAGGTAAGTAATTTCATACTTTTCCATATTGGATTTCAAAGCACATAGTAAATGTATATTATATGAGAGCAAATCAGTAATTACTGAGAATTTAAAAGGTGATGATGTAGTATTTGGTGCATACTTTGCAAGTTGAGTATCTAAATAAAAAAAATAAGTAAATATAAAAAATATTAGGTATAATTCAACATAAAAGTAATAAGCACTACTAATCTGCTTCTGTAATAGAGTATGTAAGTAAAGTTCAAATGTGTGTTTTTTACATTATATATTTATATTATTATATATTATTACTATATTATATTATTATTATTCAGCATTTGTTCGAAATAAACTGCTAGTCTTTTTTTTCATAACTGTATAATTAGCTTAACGTGAAATACTAAGTTATTAGGATAGTACTTACTGTATAAATCATTTCTTGTGGATATTCTATAGTGGATTTTGATCATTTGTCTGAAAACTGCAAAGTTTTGGACAACAGCATTTGGAGCCTCAGTGCAATAACTAATGAATTTAATAGATAATAGATAATGTAGTACTAATTAAATAATACTTGGAGAAAACTTTTTATGTTGAATATCTAAGTGAAATATTTTTAACTAGTAGTGAGTACGGCCAAACTGCTTCTGTGAGTACAGGGAATTGTGTTATATAATTATTAAACTTCTGTGCAAAAGAAAATGATGGTGGTCATTATTAATTTTGCAGCACTTTATACTGTAAAATGTAGAATTCTAGTAAGTTTCTGGTTCATGCTGTGTGGTAATTTGTATAAAAACTGCAAGGTTTTAGAGCCACAATGCAGTAATTACTGAGAATTTAATACATAATAATGTAGAACTTTAAACTAAGACAAATTTGGTAAGTATAACCAAACTGCTTCCATAAGGGAGTATGTAAGTAAAGTTAAAATGAGTTATTGTAAAATGTTATATAATTATTCAATATTCATCTGGAAGAAAATAAAGATAATGTCTAAATATGGCTCTTATGAGACGCTAATCTCTAGTAATGGATCGTCTGTAATACTTGTACGGCTGCGTAAACTGGTTTGCGTGTAAATTTATTGAAGAATGAAGTCAAAACAGTGATTTAATTTAACAAGAATCTGAGGCTACAGCGGGCTCACAGACAGTTAAAGATCGGAAAGACTTCGTTTGCTCTTTTTCCCGTCCGGTTTCGGTGAGCCCACTGTAGCCTCAGATTCATGTTCTTGGCTGACAGGACTGGACCCCGATGTGGTCTTCTCCTGTTGTAGATCATCTGCCTCAAAGTTCCAAGTGTTGTATGAGTCTGAGATGCTTTTCTGCTCATCACGGTTGTAAAGAGTGGTTATTTGAGTTACTGTAGCCTTCCTGTCAGCGCGAAGTAGTCTGGCCATTCTCTCATCAGCACATAAGAACTTCCTTGTACTACATATTTAACCAATAAGGTCTAAGTAATGGTTGCTTTGTAGCACTTATAAATACACACCTATACATTCCAAGTTACAGACGTAATGTAACAGATTAAATAGTTATGTAGTTACCATATTCTAAAATAAAGTCCTAGCAGTTATTTTATCTACCAGTATGGACATTCTGGTGCCATACCTTCCCCATACAATCAGAGGAAGTGACATGCGCACGTATTTGCACTGATTTATTGAATACTCACTGCTTCGGATGGTGGCCCCACGGACCATTGCAACCAGGAGAAAAGCCAAAACCAAGCGTCCTGCTGCTTGCTCCATCTTGCCTTCGAGCAGAAGAGTCTCTCAAATGCTCGCAGAAGTATTGTGGGAAGTAACATAGCTTTTTTTTTTCCAGAGAGAGAGAGAGAAAGAGAGAAAGCTCTGAAGGCTCACATTGCCACTTTCTCCCAGCACCCAGAAAGCTGAAGCAGGAGCTGGACAAGAGGCGAGCTGTTCCATTAGCTAACATTGGGTGGTCATTTTCCACTTAGTTGTCTAGTGTTTCTCTTTCGATCCTCTGGGAGCTGATGGCATGCAGCATTTTTGCACACTTCACCTCCCCGGTCAGGTCATAGCAGGGGTTATAATTAAGCTAGGCACAATGGCTTTTTGTGGATGGTCACTAAAGCCTTCTGGGGATTAAAAGTCTGGCTCTGGAGCGAGCCAGGTTTGATTGAGATTACCGATAGAGAGGAGAGGCACAGCAGATTCTTTTGTCCAAGCAACAAGGCTGCTTGAAGAGGCATGTAGGCCACTTGATACCAGATCTACTTCCTAATTCCCTTGTTGCCTACCCTATAATCAATGGGTTATTAAAAGAGGCACGAGTCGTAGGAGATTGCATTTTTTGGGGGGGCTGACCACTTATATTATATTATATTATATTATATTATATTATACCTTCAACAGTACACCACATATTCCCAAATACATTCCCAAATAAATCTAGCTAGCATGTAGCGCACCTGACTCTTATCAGCGCCAATGATAAACCACTCACATCTGAAACATAAAGCTGCTAGCGAAGTGACAGATCTAACTTCAGCACAACTTAGTTCCAGGCGTATTTTACTAATGCCTTGCGATGTTAGTGCAACCTCTGCTACACTAGCTGCACGTTTATTTCATCAGATGATCAAAGCGTTATATCTAGATTATGTTAATAAAGACATGCAGCAGAACATTCAGCAGTAATTACAGATTGCAGATTAAAACAGAACAAATACGTGTTTTTCCTACAATTTTTTAAACATTTTATGTCCGTATTGTTGGGCCCTATACTGTGTATACATGCACAGTATTTCTGCAAAGTAAGAAATACACATTATGTATTGGAGAAACGAAAAGAAAAGAAAAGAAAAGAAGAAGAAGAAGAACCAATAGACAAAAAAGATTAAGATAATACAAAAATAAAAATTAATTATTGTAATTTGTAATTATTTGCAATTTTGGCAAATTTTGTTCTGGTGTAAGTGGAATAAAACATTTTGGGTCATGCTGTTATAGGAAAATAATCACACCACTAATAATAATTAGTTTTTTAACTATAACAACACGTCTACGTATTTTATTTATTTATTTAATTTTATAACTTTCTCTAATAATTTTTAGTCTAGTAATTACACTGCATGCGAGTCGACTCTCAATGAACACCCATAAAATTCGGCTCAAAGAACCGACTCTGTCGAAAAAAAGTAAAACGGCCCTTATATGAGAGTCGACTCTCAACACTCACCTAAAAGAGTGTTCAAAGAATCGAATCAAGGAGTCGACTCCTTTATGAACGGCGCCTCGCTAATGGGGAAGCTGCAGTTCCGCGGGTGACCAGCAGGGGAGCCCGCACTCTGCTTCACACCGGGTGGGTGGCGCTCCATCTGCTGTGTTTGCCAACAGCCAAGTCAAGTAAGAGCTAACAAGCCTTTAAAAAAAAAAAAGAAAAAAGAGCACAAAATTTGCGAGTTAATTACGAATCTATTTATTTTACCTGCTGAGGTGACGTGAAGCTCGTACGTCTCTTCCTTAGACCGCTTGCGAAACGTGCAGCTAAGCTATCCAGGGCGCAACGTTGGCTGTATCCCAAATACCTGCCTGCGTAGTGCACAAGGGAACTACATAGGCGATGAGATAACGGCGAATCCGCGAGTGTGTAGTGCACTACATAGTGCGCAGGGAGTGATTTGGAATTCAACCCTCGGCTGGTTTAGTTAATGTTGCTAGCAATGAATAGTTTTATCTTTTTGTTGTTGTTGTTTCTGTTGTAGTTAATGCTGGTAGCTAACAGTTTACATCGTAGTGTGATATTTTTAACTATTTCAGCTTGCGAACCATAACTGCTATAGTATACGGGGTTTGTTTTTAGCCAGCTAAGCTAACCTCACTTAGCTAAGCATTTGAATAGTGTTAGCATCTTGCTAGTTAGCATGTTTATTAAACCCACAGTGCTCTGAGTGATAACCTGTGGAAGGTAGCTGTTAAGGGAAGATATTTCTATTATATAGATATATGTATAGATGTATTTTTTTTATTAGCATTTGTTAGACGGCTAGCTAGAGTTAGCCAAGTAAACATGAGCAGGCTAAAATGTGGACAGCTCAAATCTGTGTTTTTATTCCTCCTGGTTTTCAGGAAGATGTCTGCTCTGGAGAGATGACTGGCTGTGGGTTCAGGGTTTAAAGACAGACTTAAGAATCACAGCAGGGTTTGTACAAGTAAGTAAATCATTTATTATTATTATTATTATTAGTAGTAGTAGTAGTAGTAGTAGTAGGAGTAGTTGCTGTTGTTGTTTATAGTATTACTGTGGATTTGCACTTTCAAGTTTTCTAGGAAAAAACTTCAAAATTCTATTTATATAGTGTTTTTAACATTATACATGGTCACAAAGCAGCTTTACAGTAAAAAATATCCATTTTAAATTTATCCATGTATATAAATTTATCCCTAATAAGCAAAGCCAGAGATGACAGCGGCAAGGAAAAACCCCCTGAGACATCATGACTCGAAAGGGAACTCCATCGTCATCTGGGTGACACCGGATCGTGCGATTATAACTCATTTATCTTCTGTAACTGTGTCCTACATGATCAAAAAGTGCAGTTGTGTAACCAGGAGACTGATTACAGTTTTCACATGAAGTCTGTTTTGTTGAAGTTCACTGACGGAGACTTGAGCGCAGACCTGTTGGTCCTAAAGCCGTGGTTTCTAAGCGGTACCTTCTTCAGTGAGCTCGTGTATCTTCAGCGTTCAGGTTCAAGAACGGAAATTTCATCTGCATGATGCTGATTCCTTGAATCCGACGCAAAAAATGACTCATTTACCATAAACTCTGCTTTAAGAGGTGACCATACAGATATTTTAGTTTTGCGTGCATTCTGTAGGAAAGAAAAAAAAGCTGCGTTTACATTAATAAATAATTCAGATATTTTTTTTTTTGTTCCTCTCAGACGTCTGCTCTGTTATTGTTGTGAACGCGGAAACAATTCGGATAGGATTTTTTTTTTCTTCTTCCACATCTGATACAGCTCACGTTGCAAGCATCATGGCACAATTTTGACTTTTGCTCAGATAGGATCGATCTCGATGGTTCAGATTTGAAAAAAAATCGGATTTGTGTGTACGCTCAGGCTTGAGAGGGGGAAACAAACAAAACGAAAAGAAGGAAAAAAAACATCTTGGTCTTGTTCCAGTTCTCATTATCAACTTCAGGTAACTTGCGCAATATATTGAATTGATCGAAATAAACTGGAAACTGAAACTACCCGAGTGTTAAACCGCGGCGCTTCTAACCGAAACGCGTAAAGGTCGGCAGGTCCGGTTATATGATGTATTTGGAGTAAACATCACGGAGGTGTGAGATGCCTACGAGGACATCTCTCAGTCGAACCTGTGCTCCAATGGCAGAAATCAAAAGCTTTAAAGCAGAAATATAAAGAGGATAAAGATCACAGTCATAGCGGTGGAAACAGAATCCACTGATGTACTGTTACTGCTGGTGAAAACGGCCTAACGCACGTAAACAGGAGGAACAAAACGTCAGAACTGTGCACTCTGTGGTGCTTTTTCCTCTTCTCTCGTTGTTTTTTTTTTTGGGTTGCCATGGAGATGTCACGCGAGCGTCAGATCGCGTTGGCACGTCTGCGTCCGTCCAAATAACTCCTAAACTACTCCGTTCACATCTACCAGCACAAGTCTTACTGCTACTGAAAAATACCAAACAACGCCGCGCCGCACCACACCACACCAC
>CM074919.1:25677973-25693511 GCA_037576815.1 Pangasius larnaudii | reverse complement strand
TAGTACCCTTAGTACCCCAGGGAAGGTTTGATAGTCAGATAACTACACAATGGCTTCATCATTTCATCCATAATAAACATTGTTTGGAATCAGTTTACTATACATTACACAGCACAGAAGCCTAAATGTCCTGATTTGTGTTCATACATCTGACTTTTATTATACAATTTGTTGATAAATTGAATTTGTTAGCTTTCTGTTTTTGTTGTAACTTACCTAGTGAACAGGTTAGAAAGATAACCAGTTGTTTAACAACAGTACTAATTAACAACACAGCTGTCTAATTCATATATATTTATATATATATTAGGATTAAATATTAAATCCTGTCTCACCTGGGTTCCAGTTATCCACTGTTTAATAAATAAAACTGCTTTCTTTCCTCGAGTTCAACCCACGTTCCTACATGACCAGAGAAAAGCAGCTGTAACCTTTGAACCGGAAATGAAAATCCGGAATAAAAAAAGACGCCATTTGAGGTGATGTCGCCATCTTGTGGTAAAACCTGACAGTTCAAAACAGCGGCTCACAGGAGTCATTCAGTCAAGATAAACATCAAGATAAACATATTATATACAATATATACATTTCCCCCAAGACTAATCATTTAAAATACACAAATATTAATCTAAATTATCAATGGAATCAAGTGTAAGTGGTTGCTAATATCTGGAAACTTCCATCATATAGGGTGTATGTGCTACACAACATGGGAACACACACACACACACACACACACACACAGTATATATATAATTTATAATATTTTGATTTAGTATCACAGTAATAATTCAAAATTGCCTGTCTCCAGCAGTTTCCAAAATGGTCTGAATGTGCACTATTATTCCCTAAACCATTATTTAAACTTATTAAATAGTTTCTTCACACACGACAAACTAATCCAGGATTCACTTAAGCCTTAATTAGGTTTTTAAGTCTAAAATACACCATTTGGGCTAGTTTGCACCAACAAAACTTACATTCTGACCTGGATTAAGTGTTTTTATTTATTATTGAAGCAATTTATGGCTATTTTTATTTTATATTTACTGCTTCATTCATTCAACACAGGGTGGGAGAATCCACTTCCCCGGATGGGACAGAGCACCACACACACAAATCCACACACTCATTCACACCTAAGGTCAATTTCTCATAATCCAGGAAACCGGAGAACCCAGAGGAAACCAACCAGGGACACAGGTAGTACACGCGACACTCCACCCTGACAGGAACCCGAGCCAAGGATGGAACTGGGGACCGTGGAGCTGCGAGGCAGCAGCGTTACCTACCGCGCCACCACGCCACCCTTTACTGCGTTTAGTTTTACAGTAAAGTTTACAGCAACTTGTTTTCTGATAGTTTCAATAATGATTTATTTCAAGAGTAACATTGCTGCTGTGTATTTAAGACTGGCAAATCCATCATGGCGGACATTCTAAGGTTACACATACGTAACCATTGTTGTAGTTCACGCCTTCTGAGACTCACCTGGACTCCTTCTCGCCCGCACGTGCACCGAAGTCGAGACTTTCCAAGTTACAAAAAGACACGACGCAGCATTTCCAATAAATAAATGTCCACTGCAACACAGTCATCTTTCTCTTTTCTCTTTTCACACTGTTTACTCTGGACCACATGTACACCATCTCCTCTCTTCTGCTGCAGTGAGTGTATTTTCTTCCCCTCTATTCCACAGCCATCATTAAACTCAGTGCTCACTAGTGATCTCTACAAACTTACTGTGTTGCTGGTCAATAAATAAACCTCTCATTCCCGAAATGTGTTTTTTATTAACCCTGTGCCACCAGACTTTGGCAGTAAATTAGATTTTGTTTTTGTTTTATAAATCTGAACATTTCTGCTGTACTTTAATCAACTTTATGTTCACATTCAAACATTTCAATACCTGCATCAAATCAGAAAATTTTATAAATAAAAAGAAATATTTGGCTTAAAGTCGAACTCAGTTATTCTACACACAAAGTTCAGACTTTTTTTTTTTTTAAATTGGGTTTTGAAATCAACTGCAATAATTGACGAGCAATTTCAAAATAAAATTAAAACATTGCAGGTTTGCAAAATTAAAAGTCCAATCCAAATCTCGGTGGCACAACAAACATTAGATACGAGGAGATATCCATGACTTAATAGTGACGGGGCGCTTGGTAAAGCCTGTTAACACTGGGGTAAGTTAACTGTCGCCTCCGTTAGAGGATTGAAAAAAAAAAAAAACCGGTGGCAGATTTAACTTTGATGAACAGGGTGGAGTTTCCCAAAAGCATCACAGCACAAAGATCATTGTTAAATGGCAGAGCGATCATCACACTGAACTCTCTCTCTCTCTCTCTCTCTAAGATGATCTTTACTTTGTGATGGCTTTTGGGAAACCTGAGCGCTGGAGCTCAACAGGAATGAATCCCACCTCGTGCATCTAATAAAAGTTCATCTCGAATAAAGTTTTGAAATGACCTTTAAAATACCAACCAGGATTTATACAAGAGAACGTTCGAAACTAGTATTTGTACAGTCTTCGTCAGTGAAGTTAAAGATTCATGTTTTATGTTTTATAGTGTTGGGATGATTTAGATTAGGACACAAAGAAAAGGCAACTGGTTTAATGAACAAAAAGCAGGCGAAGCAGGAGGCCTTGGTAAAAGGGATTACGTTATTTTTATTAGTCTTAAATTTGTATCTACAACGAAGGGACACGAGCAAAAATAAGTGACGACTCCATGGAAAAAAAAAAAGAAAAGAATTACATTTATTATCGATGCATTTTTTTTTTCCATTTTTTTTTTTAGGTAAACGACTTTTTTTTTTTTGTTTGTTTTTTTTTTTCTTTTCAGTCTAAAGAAATTTTTACAATAGAAAGAAACATTAACTACACGAGACACAGAAAAAAAGTCCCTAGAAGACAAGGAGCCAGTCTATTCTAACGTGAAATCCAAAGCAAAATCGAAGGAGGTCGCTGCTCCATACTCAATACTGCTTGTTCCGTTTCTCGGAAAGAGAACCCGAGGAACGACGAAGCTCCCTTCCGTTTCTCCTTAATGTTACATTATTATACAGCGTCACAACAGTAGTACAGAAATGGCCGATGGGACAGACTTTTGTATGGCAAACAGGGCGAAGACACTGGCTGAATCCCAAACTGCTCCCTACTCTCTAGGCAAGTGCACTACATGGGGGTAGAAAACGTACATCACACCCCAAAGTAGCATCCAATTTGGGATTTGACCCTAGAAAATATCTCAGAACACAGAGGAAATGCCTCCTCCCTTTTTTTTTGTTTTTTTTTTGGAACATTTTTCTTTATTTTAAATAGATAAAAATCCTTCATCACAAAGTCTGTTTGTATCTCTGATCCCTTTACGTTTCTGATTCGAGCCTTGAAACATCAATTCATTTTTCTGAAAAAGTGCACTAGCGTGGCCGCCCTGTCTGTCTGTCTGTCTCTGTCTGTCTGTCTGGGGGACGTGAAAGCCAAAAAAAAAGGGATCCTGAGCACTTGGTCAAGGCTGAAACAGGAGTGTGTTAGGACTGCTACAGAACTGCCTCTCATCATTCACCTAATCTGTGGATTAATCAGTGCAATAGGACGAGTTCTTCTCCCTTTCACTGATTGTGTACAAGTTTTTTTTTTCCAGTGGGAACAGAGCTTCAGCTAGAAAGGTTGTTTTCTTTACACCTTTTTTTTTTTGTTTGTTTTTTTTGTTTTTTTGTTTCCCTCCCTCCAGTGCTGTGTTCAGTTGTCGGGACTGGAATATCAAAAAACATGTCAATGATATCAAAATGCATTTTACAGTATTTACAAGAAGCGAATGATAAAGAAAGGGGGAAAAAAAAAAAAAAAAAGAAAAAAAAAAAGAGTGACGTCATGTACAAGGCGGCGTGATTAGAGTGTGGGAGGCAGGTTAGCGTTCGGATACCCATCGATTAACAAATTAAATAGCAGTGGCTGATCTGAAACAACCAGAATGGATCCCAAAAACAAAAATATTAAAAAAGAAAAGGAAAAAAAAAAAATCAGACAGGAAAGGGGGGGAAGAAGAAAAAAAACAACAACAACAACAACAACAACAGAAAAACATGGACGAATCCTGCTCTGTACGCTGCTATGGGAGTTAAAGAAGGACCTCCGTGTTGTAGGACTCTGTCTTCGGGTCATGTGACGTGAAGCTCCGTGAGATGCTCTGCGGCGGTGAGCAGGTAGTCTTGATTCGCTTCCAGAAAGCCGGACAAGCAGTGGGTCGGGACGACGCTCGAGTTTTTCCCCTCCACTCATCCTGGGCACCTCACGTCGCCCCGATGTGCTGAAGAAGAAACGTGTCTGAGAATCCGAGGAGCTGCAGTCCGTCGGATATGAGAAAGCACGTGAGCGCGTCTCGGCGGACGTTTGTTCCCACGGTCCCCCCACACACACACACACACACACCGCTTCCCGAGACGCCCTGTTTCAGGAACATGCAGGCGCGACAGGGGTCGATTCAGCAGGAGGTATCTTTAGACTGGCATTATTTACATGTTTACAATGTCCTGAAGCAAGCTGCACGTTGCAAGACATACACACATGAAGGAGGGTTGGGGGGGGGGAGGGGAGGGGAGGGGGGAAGAGGGGGGAGAATAAATAAAACGTGAGCGAAGCCAGAAAAATATCTAGTACCACGATTTAAAAAAGGAAAAAAAGAAAGAAAAAAAAAAAACATGGGGTTTTCGACTATGGGAGAAGATTCTTCTTGGTCGATCAGTGAAATTATGACTCGGGCCACAGAATGCTGTTGGCTTTCTAACTCAACTTTTTGGACAGAAAGTGGAATAACACAGCAACAGCAGAGAGATAAATCATGGAGTGAAGTTTACTATGAGAAACGCTCGACGTCTGGTTCTGGAGCTTTCTGTCAAATCGCTACATTATGGAAAGGGGGAATTAAAAAGTCACGCAAAGCCATGAGGAAAAAAAAAAAATGATGATCAAAAAAAAAAATAATAATAATAAAAAATACCCCAAGCTCGAAATTTCCCCCAAAAACATTAAAATAAAATACAGCGACTGATTCACAAAAAAAAAAAAAAACAATAATAATAACAATAATAATAATAATAATAATAATAAATCATAGAGTTTCCACTGGGTATCGTGAATATGTGCTTCCTCTGACGATTTCATGGTTATTGAGATACAATGTGCCCTTCTGAGAAGAAAAATAAACAAAAAAAATACCCTTATCAATTATCATTACAATATTAATACAAAAAAAAAAAAAAAAAAAAAAAAAGAACAATAATTATTAATAATACAATACATACACAGAAATAATGGAAACGTTCATAGCCCGTCACATCTTCATGAGTGTTTAAAAATGTACACGTTAAAATGGAGGGGGAACCAAAAAATAAAATAAAATAAAATAAAATAAAAAAAATCACATGTCCCAGAGTGAAATCTAAAGCATTAATAAAGAACAAGAAAGAAAACTTAAGAGAGAAGAAGAGATGGAGTGAGTTTAAAAAGAGCTGAGCCGAACGAAGACACACGTTCTCGTCCTGCCCATCAGTCTGTCCTTTCACGTGTGTGTGTGTGTGTGTGTGTGTGTGTGTGTGTGTGTGTGTGTGTGTGTGTGTGTGTCTTCTCTTCTAAAAGCCCCTTCTTTCAGTGTCCTGAGCCAGAGAGGAAGGCAGAGCGAGGCAGTCAGCAGGCTCTTCCTGTGGCTCGGGGGGCTGCTTCCTGTCGGCCATTTTGGCGCGAGTCCCGCGCTTCGCCGGCGTCCTGTGAGGCGGCGCGGTGCGGCGCGGCGCGGCCCGGCCCAAAGCTCCACGAGGCAGGGGTGTGGTGTGGTGTGGTGTCAAAAGGAATGCGGGGTACAAAACAAAATGGAAGGAAAATAAAAAGAAATCAAATAATAATAACAATAACAATAATAATAATAATAATAACAATAATAAAAAAGGAAGGAGGGGAAAAAAAAAAAAAAAAAAAAAAAAAAAAAATCACACGCTCATCGTCATGTTGGGTGAATACTGGAACGAGAAGAAGGGAGGAGGGGAAAGATACGTGAGAAGATGGATACAAGATGGTCACGGTATCACTTCAGCAAGATACAGGCTCGGGGTTTGTGTCGACGAGGCAGTTAAGCCTGAGACAACGCGAAAGAAAGAAAGGAAGGAAGGAAGAAAAAGAAAGGAAGAAAGAAAGAAAGGAAGAAAGAAAGAAAGAAAAAGAAAGGAAGAAAGAAAGAAAGAAAAAGAAAGGAAGGAAGAAAGGAAGAAAGAAAGAAAGAAAAAGAAAGGAAGAAAGGAAGAAAGAAAGAAAAAGAAAGGAAGAAAGAAAGAAAGAAAGGAAGAAAGAAAGAAAAAGAAAGGAAGAAAGAAAGAAAAAGAAAGGAAGAAAGAAAGAAAGGAAGAAAGGAAGAAAGAAAAAGAAAGGAAGAAAGGAAGAAAGAAAGGAAGAGAAAAAGAAACGTGTCTCAGAGGAAACTGCTGGTCCATCACAAGACGAGCCATTTTTTTTAAAAAATCGTAATTTTTGAATTATGGATTGTTACGCTGATAGTCACTGGATTGTTGGTTTTTTTTTCCCTCTTTCTTTCATCTACTCACACTTTCGCTTTGGAACGGGTTGAGGAAGTTGCCGCCCATCTCGCCGTCGTCTCGCGGTGTACCCGGCGGGTTGTTCATGCCTGCCATGTTGCTGGGCGAGTTCTACGGAGGGAAAGAAGACGTTTTTCAGAGACGTGCGGCGTGTTACAGAGTGTCGACTCGTCCGTTCGTCCGTTCGTCTTCAGGAAGCGCGTCGTCCTGGTCACGCTGCGTCACTCGCTCGCTCACACCTGCGGGGCCGCTAACGCACTCGACTTAATCTATTCATCCGTCAGATCCCTTCTTTCCTTCCTCCTCCTTTCTTCCCTCCGATTCAGAGCTCTGCGTTCACTCTGTTTAACATCTAAAGAATTTCATTCTCTCATCCTCCTTTCGTCCATCTTTCCTCCTAATTTAAAGTTGCAGCTTGTCTTTCTTTTATCCCTTCCTCTTTTCTTCCTTCCAACCGTTTTAGAATTGACAATATACTCTAATATCTTAAAAAAAAAAATTTAAAAAAAAACTCCAGCAATTTAGACTATAAAGTATACATTTTTTTAAACAAAAACATTACATTAATTAATTACATTTTTTTTTTTGTAGATTAAAAAAAAAAAAAAAAATCCTCCCTTATTCTCTTTCTTCCTTCACTGATTACTTTCTTTCCTCCCAGGAACTGGTTACTAATATACGCTTATTTAATATTATTTTTAAAAAGAGAGAGAGAGAGAGAGAGAGAGAGAGAGAGAGAGAGAGAGAGAGAGGCTTTTCTCTTTCATCCTAGTTCATCCCTTCTTCCGCTTTTGCTCCAAACATTTGATTTGCCTAGATAGATTAAAAAAAGGGAAATGTTCTTTTTCGTTCTTTCTTCATTCTTTCATTTCTTTCTCTTTCCTCCCAGCAATTTAAAGTTACCGTCATACTCTGTTTAATAAAAACATTTTCTTTCTTCATTGTTTTTCCCTTCCTTCCTTCCCTTCTCCTAACTCGTCCTTTCTTTTTTATGCCTTATTCCTTCTTTTACTGGCAACTTAAATGCCAATATACTCTAATCATGTTTAAAACAGAAAAATGTATTTCTTTCTTCCTCCTTTCTTCCATCTTTCATTCCAGCACCTGGTTGCCAATTTACTCTTTTTAATAAAAACTCCTCCTTTCTTCTTCTTTTTTTTTTTTTCTCTCCTGCTCTCAGCAACCAGAGTTGCCACTATGCCAATAATATCGGAAGTCAGAGGTGAAGTAAATCCTTTACAGCAGCATGATAATCTTTGGAGGCAGTTAATAATGATATGTTAATGAAAGGTTTAATTTATTCACCTTTGGCAACCCATCCATGTCCCCGGACCCTACAAAAAAAACAAACAAGAACAAGTTCAGAGAGAGAGAGAGAGACTGGACCAACAGGGGGCGCTTTAATACAGCGCCGGAGTGTCAGATGTGCAGGATGACGCCATGGCGGCGCGCTCACCTAATGATCCGTTCATATGATGAGGCTCCATGGAGCCCATCCCTCCCATCGGACCGTCGGGGCCCGGGACCATCGGGAACTGCGAACACACAAACGTACGTTTAGGCACCGGCCGCCTGCCACCTGCTACCTGCTGCAGGGAAACTCCCGGGAAACATCTTCACTCGTTCGAAACGTGTGACAGGAGGAGCAGACGGCTTCATTAGCGCGGAGGCGTCTATTAGCGTGCGAGGGAAATTAGACCGGATAATCAAACTCGGCTGATCGAACGCTTCCAGCTACAAGTGCGTTAATTAACACAAAGTAACCCTCGCTCGTTACGCACAAGATCCACCGAGTACCTGCACAGGTGCGAGTCCTTTCCTGATACGCTAACGTTGCGTTACGTGGTCACATGGTCCGACTGCGAAAATCCTGAACACGGGATATCAAACGTTTTTGAAAAACTTTCGTCTTGGCAAAACACGACTCATATTTAGGGTCACGATGAAGAACATCTGGGGGGAGAAACGATCAGCGTCGTGGTGTAAGTGGTAATAAACCATGAAGGGTGGAGATTAATGCCACGGTTTGTCCCAAGACTCTATTTCGAAACGTCTTGGAGCATTCTAGCGCTCATCATCATCATCATCATCATTATTATTATTCTTATTATTCTTCTTATTATTATTAAAATCCAGTGCACAGTTTTAGCGCGAGCACTCACGTTGGGTCTGTTGCCTCCGGGGCCGATGGGGTTCATCATTGTGTATATGTTTTCGCTCGAGTTTGTTGAATCTGCAGAAGAAAGGAAGACAAGATAAAGATCAGTTTACAAAAAAAAAAAAAAGAAAGAAAGAAAAAAAAAAAAAAACAGCGATGGCATCTATGAACTCATCCTGCAGGTCGATCTCAACCAATATATCCTTCGCTTATATAATAACTGATCGATATGAAGCTCAGCCAAAGCTCAGGCTTGTGCTTCTTTAAACATTCACAAGCTGGTGAAGATGAACGTAATGTCCGATCCCAGGCAGCGGGTTAGGATTACATCACTCTGAGTGGGGGATGGGAGGAAACGTTGTACTGTGTGTGTGTGTGTGTGTGTGTGTGTGTGTGTGTGTGTGTGTATGTTTTTCCCCCCCTCTCTGTGCTGAGCCACAAAGGCAATGCAGCAACCTTGTACTGACATTGGCTGCTGAGACCGAGGGCGAGTGGGAGGCACCGAACATCATTTGGTGCGACTGGGAGATGATCAGGTTCGGCTGATCGCAGGAGCAGGTGAATTTGGGTGAGAGTGTGTGTGTGTGTGTGTGTGTGTGTGTGTGTGTGTGTGTGTGTGTATATATATATATAAAACTGTTGATTTTACACACCTCCTGGACTTGGCATGATGGGAGTTCCTGGAGGACCACCTCCCCCTGGAGGACCCTGAAGAAGATAAGCACACACACACACACACACACACACACACACACACACACACACACACACACACACACACACACACGGATTTCATTTTTAGGATCGCGGTATAACGCTATTCTCAGCTCCAGAAATGCCGGAGGAGAAATTTTAAACAAAGTTGCAGTAGACACAGGGGAGATATTATGGCAGTATGATTAATGCCCACATATTCTGCTTGTCCAAATACAACGCCTGGAGCAAAACTGAAGAATATAATAATTGCTCGAGGAAAAAAAAAAAAAAATCAATATGTTTAGAGAGTTAAATATTTGCTTAGGCATAGTTTTTTTTGTTGAAAGCATTAAGTTGTGTTTAAAGTGGAGAGGGACGGAGCTGACGCTACAGGTCCACATGGTGGCGTGCGTCCGTTACTTACCACGTAGTTGCCCGGAGATGAGGAGGAGTACGCTATCTGTGAGCGGAGAGAGAGAGAGAGAGAGAGAGAGAGAGAGAGAGAGAGGAAGAGAAAAGCACAGTTGAGCTGAAATTTCTTTATAAATAAATAAAATCAGACTAAAACCAGAATTCGATTTTATTTATTTATTTATGTTGAAATAGACGTGATCAAATCAATCCCTTTAGCTTTATATTATCAGACTTGACGGAGCGAATCACTTTGAAGTGACTGACTCGCGACTGAATCGCTTTGCTTCACTTTATGACGTGATTCGCTTTGGTTCACTTGGCGACGTGAAGCGTTTTTGTTTCCCTTAAAGACGAGTCGCTTGACGACATGACCTGATCACGTGAATCACTCTGGATCACTTGATGACGTGTATCTCTTTCGTTTGTTCGATGACATGAGTCACTTTCGTTTGTTCGATGACATGAGTCACTTTGATTCGCTTGACATGAATCACTTTAGTCCGCTTGATGAAGTGAATCACTTTGAACTCTGTTTTATTAAGTCTTCGTGAAGGGAAAGACTGGAATATACGATGAAATAAATCACTTTGGTTCACTTGAAGTGAATCACTTTGAAGTTCGTTTTACTAGACGAGATGAAGAATCACTTTGAAGTTCGTTTTACTAGACTTCATGAAGTGAATCGCTTTGGTGTACAAGATGAAGTGAATCATGTTGGTTCATTTGAAGTGAATCACTTTAAACTTTGTTTTACTAGACCTGATTACGTCCATCGCTTCGGTTCATTAGACAAAGCGAATCACCTCGAATCATGTAAAAGGTGCTGTGTGAATACAAATGCATTGTGTGTGTGTGTGTGTGTGGGGGGGGGGGGGTGATGGGGGACTGATGGTGAAGACCTACCGAGTTAGTGTTGGGATTCGGCCAGGGACCCCGTCCTCCTGGACCCCTGAGAGAACAAATAAACAGATGAGTGGGAGGAGAAAAGGCTAAGTCGACCGACACCATAAACTAGCTTGTCTGACATGTGTTTTGCCCAAAGCGACGACACCGATGACGACGATGGAGGTTTGCGGTTGCTACTCACATGTTCATTCCTGGCATGCCTGGCCCACCCAGGGAGTTCGGAGGTGGCCTCATTGCACCATAGTTCTACAAAGAGGTGAAAGTTCATCCTTTATTAAGATACATAAACTGGAATCAATCATTTTAAAAAGCAGAGTTGCTATGAATCGAGGTACAATTTAACCAAAGCATACAGATACTAGCTTCCATGCTTTGTGTCACTTCGGAGTGATAAAGTACCCCTTGAATTGAAGAGTAATGGGACAGTAGGGTATTTATACACACCTGTGGACCCATGCTGCCCATCCCTCTAGGCGGATTCATTCTCATCGGGCCGCCCATGCTGGGGTGTCCTGAACGGAAAAATAAATAAATAAATAAATAAATAAATCTGTGTATGCTTAAATCGGACAAAAGGCATCAAACACGTTGATTGTTTTGTGGGTTTTGTGGGTTCCAGACTAATACCTTGTGGTCTGGTGGGGTCCAGATTGTTTGGCAAGAGGGGCTGTGACCCAGGAACCCCGACTGGAGGCTGCATGGAGGAAGGGGGGAAATAAGGAACAATGAAAACCAAAAAGTGAAAACATGGAGCTGTTACGATTCAACGTGAAACCTGCTTCGACTCGTCCGCTCGATCTCACGGTAAACCCAAACGACTCGTGCTCACGTGACGCCAGCACACGGTAACGCGTAATGTAAACGTGTTATCACAGCTATCACGTCATTAACGAAACGATGAAACAGAGAGACAACATTCCGGGAGGGAAAAAAAAAAAAATCCGCATCTTAAATTTAACCAGAAGCACTATGAAAGAGCTACGAAACCAACACGGCTCGTGCCGTAACATTTGACATGCGTGACTACAGCGTGGACCTGCAGCAGAGGTCCTGTGACTTTTACACTAGGTTTTGCGTTTCAAGTTGAGGTCTAACGTGAGCGTTAATGTTAATAAATAACAATTCTTGGAATATTCGAGGTAGATTTCCAGTTTTGTCTTCATACTCTTTCATAAACACGACATGACTCTAATTCCTTACAATTTTGTGATACTTTAATATCAACACACTCTCAGGGACGACAAAAGCTGCACGGCTGTAGCCGTATAGACTACGATCCGTCACGTCTCGGCGTCAGATGCTCCGCCCACAGGTCACAGAGTGTCTCGGGTATGTTGTACACTTTTCTGGCAACAGGCTTCAGAATACTGAAGGTCGCAAGCTGACGGACTCATTTCCAGCAGAACACAATGAGCTTTTCTGGAGCAATACATAGTGACCGGTCTGAAAATATTCACTGAATACAAGTTATTAAAGGGTTCTGCTTCAAACGCACGAGATAATCTCGAGAAAACGGCTTTCTTTGGTCGTCTGCCACACCAGTCAAATTGGCTTTTCTGTGAAAGTAGGTCATTCTTGGCAACGTTTACTGACAAAATCTATCAGGCTCTCCGCTGATGCTTGGGGTCTGGCTTGCAATATGAGGATGTAACAAACATGTCGAGTAAAGACGGGACTTTGATTTCAGGAAGCTAAAAAAAAAAATAAATAAATAAAAAAAAAGACGTTGGGCGCTTTTTCGTATCTATTGCATCTACTGTACGAGGTATTTGTAAATTGAGCGCTAAGTCTGTGTTATTTTCCTTTCTAAAAGCGAAATGACTTTTCCAGAGGAAATAATTTAGGTCTAATGGCATACAGACACCACAAAAGCCTAAGGAAAGCACAAGTAGCAGGATGTGTACATGCGTATCTGAGTAACTGCGTAACTCTTTTCCGTGGATCCCGTGTACTGGAATCGGCGTTCGGAGAAAATATATAAACAGAAAAGATCAGCACTATCACGGTGTGCATGTTGGAGGTGGAGGCTTGTATCCGGATGTTCCTACTCTCGTGGACGGTGTGATATGAAGGCCTTAGGACAAGAGAGAGATAATAGCAATACCAATTTCCAATAATGTTCGGTTACTGACAACTCCATTAACGCTCTACAATAGAGACAAATCAGGAACCTTGGGTTTTGCGCGGATTTAAGCCTATTAGGCACCAAAATGCAACACTTTTCTGTTCGTACTGGCCGCTGCTCTCACGTAGAGCACTTATTTCTGTGTGTAGGAAACGTGAAAATATCCGCACTGTCAGATTACCTGTCAATTATTCGCAAAGTCTGAATTTTAACCAATGGCAGGTTGAAATATTGAGCTGACATTCAGCAAGACTGACATCCTGCAAAGCTTTTGCTGGCCGTTTAATACTTTTGTTCATTATTTCTCTATATTACGTCTGTCAGACACACATAAAAAAAAAAAATCCTGCCAAGCTACTGACAAGAAGGTTTAACTGAAATGACAAATAAAGACACTTTATTACGTTACGTTACACTAAAGACGGACTTTAGCAGTTAATTTCGGTTCGTTAGCTCTTCTTGATGCCGGGATCTCGTTCTCGTATTTGAAAGCCGCACAAAACTACATGAGCGGCATTTTTTCGTCTCGAGACCCCTTCGTCGTTCCGAGTACGTTAGCTGCAAACGCGTCGTGGCGGAACGTGACACTTTCGCTCGGGCAGCCATTGCGAGTGAATTTCCTAATTTTCCTCACAACAGGGAAACGTGGCAGAATTATTGCTTTGTGGTGATCGTTTATCCACTGCAGTTACGCCGAGATGGTGTAGTGTCGTCTGCGCGTGTGAACAGGAATGTGAGTCGGTTACCTGGTTTGGCATGCGGAGGGACGGCCGAGGTCCACCCGGGTACCGCGGAGACATGAAAGGCTAAAGACAAGGACAGAAGAGGAGAGAGAGAGAGAGAGAGAGAGAGAGAGAGAGAGAGAGAGAGAATGGTTTTTTTTCTTTGTCGTTAGCACCGCGCGGCTGTCTACAGTGACAGAGAGCAAAATAAAAGAAGGTGCAGCTAAATGAATGGCAGGAGCGAGGCCAGCTGGAGCAGGTGGAATGCAGGCAGGCAGATGCACCGAGCGACAATGGGGATGGCACCGAATGCGACATATAAATAAGACATCCAGCCTTCTGACTGCTGCTCACGTTCCAAATTCACTCGCACAACACACACACACACACACACACACACATATATATATATATACATACACACGACACTCTTTTCAGGACAGGAGTCTGATATCGACCACCGTGTAGAGATTTTGTATACGGACGTGGCCGTAATCAGACCACACCAAGACCACAGCAGGCTCGGTCCGATATCCGAAACCGGGTTGGACAAGAGACGGAACAGGAGCCGCTCCTGTGGTCCGGGACTCTGGCTAAGAGCTCCGTCGGGCCCTTGTTCGAGAGAGGGACAGCCACACAGGCTGGGATATGTGTGTATGTGTGTGTGTGTGTGTGTGTGTGTGTGTGTGTGTGTGTGTGTGTGTGTGTGTGTGCCAGTGAAAAGAGCTGGGCAGGACAAAGTGAGGATGTGTGTGTGTGTGTGTGTGTGTGTGTGTGTGTGTGTGTGTGTATGTGTACCAGTGAAAAGAGCTGGGCAGGACAAAGTGAGGATGTGTGTGTGCGTGTATGTGTGTGTGTACCAGTGAAAAGAGCTGGGCAGGACAAAGTGAGGATGTGTGTGTATGAGTGTGTGTGTGTGTGTGTGTGTGTGTGTGTGTGTGTGTGTGTGTGCTGATTGGGAGATTTCTACAGATGTTCCTCCGTCCTCGTGTGTACAAGCACAAGCAGCTACGCTTCATAAAGGAAAAGAGTTCAACCAAAACAAAACAAATCGATATTTTCCACTCATGTGCAGCCAATTATCCAAGACAAGTTTTGACAAGCCGTGAAAGCTCACGCCCACCAATTAGCATGATGCCAACACAGCAGAATCATAGCGCAAGTGATGATACTAAAAGACAATTAGGAGGAGACGGGGAGGAGGGGAAAATAAATAAATAAATAAATAAAAACAGGCTTCATAAGCCTTTGAGACAGCGTGGAACAGCTGTAAAATATCGACGGAAGTTTAAATTAGTTAGACGGCTCCCGTTTTAATCTACACCAATCACTCGCTTGTTTATTAGTACATTCTTATTATAATTGTGCTATCTTTAAATACACAGAGACAAAATTTATTATTTTTTTTAAAAGCACCAAAACCAGCCCTATTTAGCCTTTATTTATTTATTTTTTAATCCCTCCACTGCGTCCTGAAATTCTCTAATCCAAACTAGTTATATGGAAACGAGATTTTGGCATTCGAGTGACATCATGCTAACTGGCAGACATTTCTCTCCAGCTCCGGCGCAATTCTAAAAAAAGATCTGACTTCTCGTCTGACTATTCCTTTAGAGACTGAGCGAGTGTGTGTGTGTGTGTGTGTGTGTGTGTGTGTGTGTGTGTGCGTGAGGGCATTCTACAGCATCAGGCTGTGCAATATTAATGTGCTATTGATGGTGGGTGGGAGCGAAGAAGCCTTTCCAGCAGCAGGGAGGACCGTGAATAATTCATCCCGCTCTAGGGGCGCTGACTCTGGGCACGGAGACACTGGGTGTGGGCCGCGAAGAGCGAAGGAAGCACGGAGACGAGGAGAAGCAGGAGGCCGCCGTCGAAGCCGGGTGCTGCAGAATAACCTCCTCGTCTGACGCGCTTAACGCGGTGACG
>CM074919.1:25655556-25671082 GCA_037576815.1 Pangasius larnaudii | reverse complement strand
TACTTTGCTGAAAATGGCTGTAATTCCTAAATGGTAAATGCCATATTTTTGTGGCGCCTCTTAAAATAAAGCTGAAATTCTACACTTCGATCCCATCTTGAGTGTTTTATTTCAAATCCATTGTGGTGTTGTATAAAGGCAAAATCACAAAAACTGTCATTGTCCAAATATTTCTGGACCTAACTGATATGTGGAAGGCCTTCTTCTTCTGACTGAGAATATCAGCTTGAGTCTAATATGTAATGATGGAAAATTCAGGAATAAAAAGCATTGTGACTGTAATAAATAACCAGAATGCTATTGTACACATGCAAATAGGCCTGCTACCTGAATGGTTGGAATAGTCTCTGGATATAAAAGGTTTGGCAGCACATGGTTTAATGTAAATTTTTTTTAAACTTCAGGTCTCACATAGGGGTCAGGAAAGGTTTGTCCTGACCGCAGTGATATAATTGTCTTATTAACATCAGCATTGCTATTTCACATATTGCTACCTTAAGAAATGTAAAAATGTGCCTGTATAGAATTATATTAATACTTGTTAATAGTTGAATCCATTCAGACACAACATCTGTAGTATCTGAATGCTAGGTTTAAAGGAAATACAGCTGTAATGTATAATGGTTTCTCTGATGCGGTGGAAACTTGTCTTGTATAGGCTTGATTGTGTGTGTGTGTGAGTGCGTTTGTGTGGAGAAAAGTGTGTCGCAGTGTGTCTACATGTAGCTGCATCTCGGTCTCCCTCAGACAGCGTCGATAAGGCCCCTCTCTTTACCTATGGGAATACAACTACACACACAACCACCTATCTGACAGATGCATATCTATACACACAGCGTTTACACACACACACGCACAGCCACTGGCGAGATGCCTATCTGAGATTCTCTCAATCCGCTCTTTATGTGCACACACCGAGTCTGGAATATGTATCTGTGATCACATTGATCTGTGCGAGTGGACCACATTGTCATCCCTACCTGACAACAACAAAGGGATTTATTTGTGTGTGTGAGTGACGGAGCTGGTCAGTGATTGGAGGAAAGATGGCGGGTGCAGCGTAAATCTGCAAAAGCAGTGTGAATAGACATGAGCCAGGTTCTAGCTTTAGGAAATTGTATTAAATATAGCTGCGTCTGTTATTAAAGTATTCCCCAGTCTTTCCTCCATGTGAGTCTGTGCAGTAAGCAAGACAGCCAAGAAATCATGCCGATAAGCCGTTTTGTAAAGAATAAAACATGGCTCAGTTATAGAAAAAATAGTCATCAATGCCCTGTTGTGATGCTGCACAACATCCTGAACTGTTTTATTCCTCTTATATCTCAGCAATTTGGCAGCAATTAGATTTGTTTTATTTAATAATGAATGGCACCATATTATTCAATTATACTGTAGGGATCAACTGAGAGAGAGAGATGAGGAGAATTTAATGTGTTAGCTAAGTGTTATAGCATCATCAAAAAGACATAAACGAGCCAGTTATGATCCAGTATGAAAATGGTCTGGTATGAAAAGCAGGCAGGGCACGTTGGGTTGGGAATGTCTCTAACCAGGATAGTTTTAGGATTGTTTAACCTCATCAAACAAATCATTATTCGATATTGAACAAATGTCTTCGGAGCAAGATTTGAGATTTTTGATTTCTAGCGCCAGACAAGAGTGAGCCAGCAGCGGAGTCACACACTCCTCTTTACGCTCTTGTTCTTGTGTGTGGTAAGGAGCAGTGTGTTCGCAGTGCAGAAACAGCCTCTCTGATCATGCCTCATTCTGGCAACGGATCGCAGCTGCTGCGCTGCTCCCGCAAGACTGCCACACAACACTGTCAGCTGCAGCTCTCCGTGAATAGAGAGAGAGAGAGAGTGTGTGTGTGTGTGTGTGTGTGTGTGTGTGTGTTTGTGAATGAGAGAGACAGAGAGAGTTTTATAGAGATATTCCTTCAGTATGTGAGTGAGAGACAGAGAGTGTGTGTGTATGAGTGAGATAGTGTGTGAGCAAGAAAGACAGAGTGAAAGTGAGTGTGTGTGCGAGAGAGAGTGTGAGTCTGTGAGAGTGAGAGAGACACACAAAGAGCATGTTTGAGAGAGACAGGCAGAGTGTGTGTGAGAGAGAGAGAGGGCGAGAGAGAATGAGTGATGGAGAGAGTGAGGGAGAGCATGAAAGAAAGAATGACACATGGAAAGAGACAAAGAGAGACACATGCAGTGTTAGAGAGAGAGAGAGAGTGAGAGTGAGATGGACAGAGAGCAGAAGACAGACACAGAGAATGGCACGTGCCCTGTATCACCACAGCAGTGTCTGAGTAAATCTGTGATATTCCTTCAGCAAGTGGAGAAAAAGGCTGAAGGACAGGAGAAGGCTGAATGTATGAGGTTAATAATGTTGTCTCCTTTCTGCAGCACCTCAGGTCTAACTCTGTGGCTATGGTTTAAAGCAGCTTGCCTGAGGATCAAACCATCTGTCCTCCTGTGATCTCTCTAAATGACATGTTCAGCTCAAGATGCATTGTCAGTGAATACAGTCTGGTCCTGGAGTCCCCTGTTTGCTCACTTGATTCAATTTATTACCTAATTAACAAACCGGACCTGGATGAGATAGAGAAGAGGAACACGCCAAAATGTGCAGGCCAGGGCTACTGAGAACTCTGTTAATGATGCCAAAAGCACATGTGCAAGAACTGGTTTGCATACCCGCACGTGTGTGTAGTCATCAATTTAGCCAGAATTTTTATTTTTTTTTAAAAACATTAATTGGGAACGATAGACGGCACCTGACCCTCTCTGTATCTAAATATGGTGCAGAATTAAAATGTCACCCTTGACCTTAGCTGTATACACTATTTACTCCATCTAACTCTATCCCAAGTGTTCCTGCTGTCTGGATTTCTGATCTACAGGGGGCGCCATTGACCACCGAGCTGCACACACACGCTGGATACAGGGACATTGCAGTGTCTCGTATACAAATATTCTGATAACATCTGGTTGAGACTTGTTTGTTTATTTATTTTTTCATTGATGCAGTTCATTCAGAATTCAACGTTTGTGGGGAAATAATATTGCATTTACCAGACAGAATATATTCAGGAAAGAAAGTGTGTTTGAAGCCCCATCCAGTGTGTGTGTGTTAGTTCTTAGCACACTAAAGCAAGTCCAGTAAAGGCTTTAGCATTATGCATTAGTTCACATGCTTCTTTCTGTTGGTTATTGTTCTGAAGTACCAGTTTGGGGAAATGGAGGAAAAACACTATTAAGGACATGCTGTTTCTTCTTAATGTTTGTTTTCCATACTGATGTGTACCGCTGTGTGTCTTCAATCAGCAAGGCAGAGCTTAAATTCAATTCTGTAAACGGTTCTCCAAAGTGATCATGTGACAACCAGCTATCTTTTTCATTTCTAAGGTGTGATGTAGAATATTGCTTAGCGTAAAATATTGGTTATCACGGCGCTGTGCTAATGTTAGCCAGCTAGTTAGTGGCTAGGGAACGTTAGACCAGCTGTTGCGTTGTGGATTTAATGCTGTATGATCAAGTTTGCAGTTGGTTGATCAAATGAATCCTTAAGCGCCGCGCTTGTTGACCCAAGGCTGCTAGTCACGTTGGCGAAATCAGGATATGTGTGCATTTATATCAGTTCAGTTATGAATATTTTTTATTCTAGTTTGCTTTATTCAGCCTAAACATTCAGGCTGTTTTGGTGTTTCATTTCCTCTCTCTCTCTCTCTCTCTCTCTTTCTCTCTCTCTCTCGCTCAGGAGTCTCCGTCGGGTCGGAGAAAAGCCCTGGCCACCAGCAGCATCAACATGAAGCAGTACGCGAGCCCCATGCCCACGCAGACGGACGTCAAGCTCAAGTTCAAGCCTCTCTCCAAGAAGGTGGTGGCGGCCACGCTGCAGTTCTCACTGTCCTGCATCTTCCTGCGAGAGGGCAAAGCCACGTGAGTCCAGCTTCACCCCCTCAGAAACACACGCCGCCTTCCTGACAGCTCACACCCCAGTCAAAGCCTGGAGGCTTCTTCTCTCCTTCTTTCTTTTCCCTCTTCCTCCTTCACTCCTTCTCTTCTGCTTTTATTTCAGTCCCGTGAAACACACTTGCACTTGGACCTGAGCGCTCCTTTTATTTACAGAAGCGGTAGAATATAAAACTTCACATCTTTTTTTTTTCATCTTCTCCCACCTGTTATCTCCAGCCTCATCTTTTCATGTTGCTTTCTTCGTTTGTCTCACACTTTCTCTCGTTCTTTTTCTCTCCATCATCCCTCACAGGCTCTCGCTCCACTAATGAGTGTGTTCATGTGACATTCTTCACATTCCCAAAATTCCACATCTATCACTTCTCATCTATTGCTCCTCATTTCTTTCTCCTTCCCTCCCTCTCTGCCCCCTTTCTGTCTCTCCCCCTACTAACTCACTCTTTTTCCCTCTCTCTCACTCTCTCTCTCCGCCCCCCACTAACTCACTCTTTCTCTCTGTCTCTCTCTCCCCCCTCTCTCTCCGTCACTTCGTTCGTCCCCCCCACTCCCCCTCAACTCACTCTTTCTCTCTCAGTCCCTCTCTCTCTCCCCCTCTCTCCATCTCTTCATTCGTCCCCCCCACTCCCCCTCAACTCACTCTTTCTCTCTCAGTCCCTCTCTCTCTCTCCCTCTCTCTCCATCTCTTCGTTCGTCCCCCCCACTCCCCCCCAGCTCACTCTTTCTCTCTCAGTCCCTCTCTCTCTCCCCCTCTCTCTCCGTCTGTTTGTCCCCCCCCCCCAACTCACTCTTTCTGCCTCTCTCTCCCCTCCGCATGTGTGAATGCAGATGTTTACAGGTGTGACACCAGTCTGCAGCTTCTGTCCAGAATTACTACAGAAAATTAGCAAACGATTTAGCGTATGCCCCTTTGCTTATGCGATACTTAGCATACTTTTATACTACATGATGCTTTCGGATCGCCAAAAGCACTGAAGCCAACAAGTGTGTTGCTTTCTTAAGAAAACCCTTTTGCCGTTAATGTCTCACATTCGGAATTGTAGTTTGTTTGTTTCTGCTCACCACGGTTGTAAAGACTGGCTGCTTGAGCTACAGTAGCCTTCCTGTCAGCTCAAACCAGTCTCATCTGAACTCTGGCATCAGTAAGCCGTTTTCCACCAACAGAACTACTGCTCACTGGATGTTTTTTGTTTTTCGCACCATTATTTGTGAACTTCAGAGACTTTTTTGTTTGCTAATCCCAGGAGATCTGCAGTTACTGAGACAGCCAAACCAGCACACATGCCACAGTTAAAGTCACTGAGATCACATTTGTTCACATTTCCTCCGCCCAATTTGGGGGCTGACAAATTGTATTGAACAGATGAGCCACAGTCAGTAATTATAAACCTACAAGGTAACTTTTATAGAGCGAGATAGAGGGATAAGCACACATCATTTGTCTTTGTCAGTAATATAACCAACTGCTGCTTGCGCTAGTTTCAGTCTGCTGCTTATTGTTGCCTCCGTTAGCATCGTTGGTCAGATTAATCCCTGCCACGTGTTGAGAAAAGAATCTGATGCAACAGGCACCCTGCATTCTCTCCATCCCCTGAATACGGTTCAGAAATGAAAGGATATTCGAGAGGTGGATATTCTACAAGTCTTTTTTTTCTCGCTCTCTGTTTGACATTCATGTCACAGCGATCCCAACAAACAGCACAGAGATGAAATATTTCCAGCCGCTGGCCCTGAAAGTGTAAATATCTCTCACCTGGACAGAATATCCTTTTTTTTTTTTTTCCGTCTATATATTTTCTCAGCATGCCCCCCCACCCCCCTAAAGAAAGCGAGTGTGAGAGGCATATATAATGTGCGCAGGCCTTTTGTGTTATCGGCTCACGCACGTTTTTTTGTGCACGTAACCCCTCTTAACCTGCCGGAATGATGTCACGGGCACACAAATAAACTCCATTACATACGTTCAAATAAGCTCTGGCACGAGCAAAAGAAAGGTTGGAGCGCATTCATGAAGGGGTGATGGAGAAAGAGGGAGCGAGGACGAAGGGTCGGGAATGAGAATAAGATACGGAGAGGGAGAGAGAGAGAGAGAGAGAGAGAGCGCGCTCACGTTGGTGCTAATCCTGTGGTTTTATCTCCAGTGGTGGAAACTCAGGCAGGACTGTGTGTTCATGCTGCTGCTTCTCATGAGGAAGAGCGTAAAAAAAACCACACTGTTAACATAGGCTTTCTTCCCTCTCTCTCTCTCTCTCTCTCTCTCTGTCTCTCTCTCTCTCTCTCTCTCTCTGCTTATATCGTTATTAGTACGTTGATCTCTCAGACGCACATCGTAGCCTCAGGATGGAATTACAGCTTTTTTTTCTTTCTCTTTTGTTTGTTGTTCTTTCTGCTTTCACTTCTTTGCTGTTTCCTTCATTTCATATAAACACATGGAAGCCAAGCTCTCCTTGCCAGCGATGCTGACTGACACTCTTTTTCAGTCATTCCCTTTCTTTCATCTTTCCTTTCTTTTAGCTCTTGCGCTCATGCGCTGTGGAGAAACGTTCATACATGTCTTCTGTCGTTGGAGTTTGTTGTTGGAGTGCTGGAGTTCTGGCTATCGGTGTTTAAATGGAGTTGTAAAGCTGACTTCCTGACGTGTTGGTGCCTGTTTGAGCATACTCACCACATTTTCCCCAATTACATTCAAATTAATCAAGCTGGAGCGCTGTTTGGCCTGTTCTTATGAGACTTTGAGTTGAAATCCTGACAGTGCCACAGCCACACATGGATGGGAGTCCAAGAGATGGTGGTGATGATTATTATTATTATTAGCCCTGCCGTCTGCAGGAGAAGAAGGTCCTTCCTGATTCCCCTGTCGATCAGAGCGTTGTTATGCAGTTGTGGCTGAAGAGGACAGTGAGCGTCTCCTCTACGGGGCGCTGAGCTCCCTGTGACATCAGGATGTGCAAAAGTTTAATAAGATTTCTCTCTCCATCTCTCTCGCTCTGTCTTTCTCTGTATATCTCTCTGACTCTCTCTTGTGAATCTCTCTGTGTATCTTTCTGTCTCTCTCTCTGTGTGTGCTTCTCTCCATCTCTTTCTATCTCCCTGTCTCTCAGTGTATTTCTCTCTCTCACACACACATTCAGTTCAAAGGTTGCTTTATTGGCATGACAAATGTTAACATTTGTATTGCCAAAGCATGGATACAGACTTTGTGAACAAATATCTCTCTCTCTCTCTCTCTCTCTCTCTCTCTCTGTCTTTTGTCTCTGTCTTTCTCTCCCTTTGTATCTCTTTGCCTATCTGTCTGTCTTTCTCTATTTTTCTGTCTCCCCGTATCCCCCATCTCTCAGTATATCTCTCTCTTTCTGTCTCACTGTCTCTCTGTCTGTCTCCCGCTCTGTTGATTTCTTGTTCTCTCCCTCCTCTTTCCCCCTCTTGCTCTCTCTCTCTCTCTCTCTCTCTCTCTTTCTCTGTCTCAGGGTACTGCAAAGTGCCAGCGGTCATTGTAATGCCATTAAAACTGTAAAAATGAAACTGCTCCAAACTGAACATTGAATAAATAAGTGTGTGTGTGTGTGTGTGCGTGTGTGTGTGTGTGTGTGTGTGTGTTAATGCATGCTCACTGACTGCCCGTATCATTCGTTTTCGCTTCATCCTTTAGAGATGAAGACATGCAGAGTCTGGCCAGTCTGATGAGCATGAAGCAGGCCGACATCGGCAACCTGGACGACTTTGAGGAAGAGAACGAGGAGGATGAAGAGAACCGTGTCAATCAGGAGGAGAAAGCTGCCAAAATCACAGGTGAGGAAGAGGAGGATGGAGATTCATCTCTTACTATTATTGTTTTACTTTACAATAAAACTTTACTGACACTTTGGTACATGTTTGCCAGTAGAGTAATTTTAGATTGTTTATTGAAGATAGCTGTCAGTTAAGAAAAAGAATCAATGAGCACCCAGTCTGCATTTGAGAAATTACTATTGCTTGATTGCTGTATTCACTTTTCTCTCCTGAAGTGATCTTCATGACTGATTTTCTCACTTAGCTTAATGTTTTGAATTAAAACTTAAGCACTGTCCATTATCAGAACGATCCTGTTCTCCCATTGGACAGACTAACTCGCGGAAGAAGGAGCACATTCTGACTTGGAGCTCTAGTTTGTTTCTTAGTTTCATTTTTGTGATTGTGTTCATGTAATTATTTGGTATATATTTATATACACGTACATGTATATGCATATATCTGTGTTAACATACAGGTAGTGACAGTGGATGTGTGTGACTGAAAGAAAACACTCAGAGACTGTGTGTGTGTGTGTGTGTGTGTGTGTGTGTGTGTGTATGAGAATTTCTATGTTTGTGCAGGCTTGTGTGTCTTCTGTTTCCCTTTGTTTTTTTTTTGTTTTTTTTTCTGACTGCTCGCGTTAGTTTTTCTTCACATGTTGATGTTGCACGCATGAGAGTTTGTGTGTATGGTGTAAATCCAAGACTCAGAGTGTTTGTTTATTGTATTAGAGAACCTTAGCTTAGGAAAATCATAAAAGACAGGGTGGTAAAGCAGAGTTAGTGATTCCACTCATAAATTGATTATTTTCCTACAACAGAGTGTCCAGATGTTTTATTTCTCTTATACCACAGCAGTTTGTCAACACTAACTTTTTTTTAGCTATTAAACAACAACACGTTGTACTTATCAGTTTAATGTTGTGTTTATTCTTGTTGAACATCTATGAAACAAGTTAATCCATGTTATCACTTGCGTTATAACAGCTGTAAATAGTCATTCCCTCGCTTTCTGACAATCAGGCAGAATTCTTGGAGAAAGCGCTAGTTCTCTGTTCTTAGATTTTCCCACGGAGGAAAACCTAGTTACAGCTTTACTTCTGAGTGTTACAGAGTGCTGACACTGGAGACTCCTTCCACAAAATGTTAAATTAATGTTTCCTCACAGAAAAACTTCACCATATCAATGATTATATGTTTTTCTTTATTATCTAAAACACGCATTAATCAAGCGTCTGAAGAAGTTGTTATTGAAATGATAACCTGTTAGAACGAGTGTCTGATGTGCTGTTCTAGAAAATTAATCAACCCCTTCTGACCAATCAGAATCAACAGTGCTGCAGTATTACATTAATTATGTAGAATATCAGACCTAGTATATATCTGCTTCCTAAATAATACTGTAATAAATAAATGCAGGTGTGTGTCGTGTGCACTAGTGAGAGTGAACATACTGTGTGTGTATCGGTAGGTGTGTGTATTTGTTTGTCCACAAATGTGTCTAAGTTTTGGCAGCACAATTAATATTAGATTTGAATTTATTGTCATTTATAATTCAGTGATGATAAAATGCAGTAAAACCTATATTGAGAAACTATCGTTTTACTAGGACAATTGTTTTAGTCTTTACTCTGCAGTGTGGAAGTGTGCGTGTATGTGTGTGTGTGAGAGCGAGAGAGTGAGTATTGATGTGTGTTGTTGTTGCCTGGCCGCTCTGTTTGCAGAGATAGTCAGGCAGTTAAATGCCCTCAGCAGTATAGATGGAGACGCAGATGAAGGCCCAAAGCACACCCTCAAAGCAGCCTGTTCTCCTGCAGGTCTTCAGTTTTCAGCTTTAACTCCACTTTTCACTCCCTCCTGTCCCCCGTGCACTCTCACTCTCCCCTATCACACTCTTTTGCTCTCTCTCTCCCTCCTCTGTCTTTGCCCTTCTTTTGCATTATGGCGATGCTTGTCGTGTATCGTGTCTGACTCCGTTTAAAAACATGTGAAGTGATTTTGGGTTCAGTTCCATTTTCTTTGTATGCCGCCTTCATTTCGTCCCCGTTTTGTGGTCGATCTTTGGGTTGAGTTTCATTTCTCTGCAGTTTGTAGTGAACCAGGCCTTCCTCACTGGCCTGATGCGCCTACTTCCGGATACTGCCCCGCCCCTTTATGGGAGTGTGAATAATTTGTAATACATGACTGTTTTATTATAGCCTTTACAACAGAACACAGATTTGGAGATTTGACCTCTTTCTCTCATTTCCAGAAGGCTTGTTGTACAAAAAAAAAAATCCACATACTCCAAATGTGGTAGCCAAGACATGTTCAATGTCCAGTGTTTGTGTTTTTCATTTTTGCACAGGAAGTATGAGGCTGAAGTCTCACATTAAACTCTTTCCTGTAAATGTCTGCTTCAGTATAGTTATATCTTTACCAAGAAACAGATTAGTCACTATTATTATAAGCTTTGTGTTTGTCTATCCGTGTGTATGGATACTCAAGAGTGGTTCACTCCAAAACGCAGTTGTTATTTATTGTTTATTGTCGTTCCTGTTTTTTTTTTTTTTATATATACATTATTGCTTCATTGATGTGTCATAAGCTTCTACTTTTTATATTAATTATAAGCAACTTTTACATATTCATTATTTTTAATTACAATTCTAATGAGTCATAATGATACAGTAACATGGAGTATGTGTGTGTGTGTGTGTGTGTGTGTGTGTGTGTGTGTGTGTGTGTGTATTGTCTCTTGTTCTCCTCACACCTGTTTGCTTTGCCCAGAGTTGATCAGTAAGCTGAACTTCCTGGAGGAGGACGAGCAGGAGCAAACCCTCACCAGCTCCAACCCCTTCGAGGAGGCTGACGACCCTGTGGACCTCAACCCATTCAGTGACCCTGATGAGGAGGGTAAGGGATGACCTTTAACCCCCTGCATGACCCTCAGCTAAAACGCTTGTCTCAGAAAATTAGCCTACAGAATGAGAGAGGAGTGTTCAGAGGCACCTGATGGCATTTCAACTGGTCAATTGATTTAATTATCATTGTCAAGGCTGAATGTTATCAGACTAACAATATATTCCAGTTTCAGTTTTTTTTTAATGTCATATCAAACTGTGCTTTATTAAGTTATAAAGTGCATCGGCTTAATTTCACTAGCAAGCTACGGAGATGGTGTTAGCAAGCAATCTATCGGGATTTATAAGGTTTTTGATGATGCTTAGTATTGTGTCAAATAATACAATAAGGAAATCACAGCTCCGTTATGTGATGTTTAGAAGCGAAGTAAAGCGCTTGTCACGTGGGTTTATGTTATGTCAGTGATGTCAGTAAAATGCAGCATGCTAAAGCTGCACTGCATTGCAAACTTGCAAGTGCGCACAGACTAAACCACTATTTAATTCTGTGCTGTTGCTTGTGTGTCTTCCATCCAGAATCAGGGCTGGCACCCACTCTGGAATCCGCCTTAAAAGACGAGGACTCCCCAAATCCACTGAACCCGTTCGAGGAGCCGGAGCCGGAGCCGGAACCGGAGCCGGCTCCAGAGCAACCCGACTACAAGAACCCCTTCGATGAACCAGAGCTGGAGAGCTTACCCTCGAAAGGCAGCAGCAGGAAGATCCCGCGTCCTGTGGACATGAGCAAATACCTGTACGCAGACAGCAGCAAGACGGAGGAGGCCGAGGAGCTGGATGAGTGAGTGGGAGACATTGTGGGAGATGGGGGTGGGAACATAGCACTGGGTAGAGTGAGGGAGGGGTACAAAAAAGATCTACCCGAGTGAAGGAGTAAAGACGGAGACTGTATATAAAATATACATTTTGTCTGAAGGAGAATATCATTTACCTAATGTTTGTACTGCTCTTAAACAACACCTCAGTGCCCCTTTGATATAGTCTAGTGTAGTTTTTGACCCATTAGTGTTGCTATAGTTTAGCACTGTGCTGTTTCTTGACCTGCTCTAAAGATTTCCTTATATAGCCTTCAGTTCCCTTCAGATTCCGTCCCTTGAATTCTCCAATATTTAAAGCATTTCCCTTCTCTTTAATTCCCTTCCTTTAAAACTGCCTTACAGTTTCCTTCAATTTGACTTCCTTCAATTTATTTCAGTTCTTTCTCGACAATTCCTTTCCCCTCAATTCCTTTAAATTCCCTGCAGTTTCCTTCAATTCTGGTCCTTTCAGATCTCTTTCCTTCCCTTCAGTTCTGACTGTATGTAAAATATACATTTTGTCTTTCCCTTCCCTTCATTTTCCTTCCCTTCATTTCCCTTCCCTTCAGTTTCCTTCCCTTCAGTTTCATTTTAATTCCCTGTAGTTCTCTTCATTTCCCGTCAGTTTCCTTTAATTCCCTTTAATCCCCTTTCTTTTGTTTGTTTGTTTTTTTCCTTCCTTCCTTCCTTCCTTCATCCCTACCTCCTTCTCTCCACTCATCCCTCCTTCCATCCATCCCTCTGTTCGTCCTGCTTCATCCATGTCAGGGTTTCGGCACCTGATCCTGTAATGCTAGGTGCAGGAAAGGGGCGCACAAATTCCACACAAACGTCAAATATTACATTTGTAACTTGAATGTGTGAATGAAAGAAGAAGATGGTGAGAGTGTGTATATGTGAGAGTCAGGGTGTGAGTCTACATATATATGTAAAGAGTGTGTGTGTGTGTGTGTGTGTGTGTGTGAGAGAGAGAGAGAGAGAGAGAGAGAGAGAGAGGAGAAAGCAGTAAGCAAGGGTTTTCAGCAGAACAAGGCAGCTGTTGTTCGTGGCATTCTTTCTCCTTGTCTGTACATCTATATCCTTTCTCTTCGGCTTCTCTCTCTCTCTCTCTCTCTCTCTCTCTCTCTCTCTCTCTCACACACACACACGCACATGCACACGCCCTCTGTCCCTCTCTTATACCATTCTATCATTCCAACACAGACTGTTTGTCTAACCTACCATTGAAACCCATGATGACCAGAGAGAGTGAAAGTGAAAATAAAGAGAGGTAGGAAAAGACTGAAGGGTGACCCGGGCTGTTAGTTTTTCCTCTCCCACTCCTATGACCTCTCCTACTCTCGTGACTTTTCGCACGCATTTAAATAGAGGCAGGAAATACAAAGGAAAACATAAATGTTTTCGCTTTTTCCCCTCCGTTTTCTCTCTCGCTCTCTCCTCCTCAGCCCGTAATGTGTCTCTAACCTTGTCTTTCAACCGAATAGCTTTCTTTCCATTGTGTTTGCGCGTGCGCTGAGTGACGGCTCCGTGCACAGAGGTGTGTATTGATGCCGCGCATGTCTGCCTGTCAGTGAGTGCATCGGCGGGGTCAGAGGTCAGAGTTCGCAAGGTGTGACCTCCGGAACACCTGGCTGCTCTGGAACTCAGTGGAGCATTTTATTGGGTCATACATCTCGGATGCTCCTCTTACCTTCCTGCTGAAACACACACACAGAGTCGTCTAGAAAAACAGATGTAGAGACATGTTTTATTAATTATTATTTATTTTATAGTGTTTAATTATATATCATTATTAATTCAGCCACATTTGGCTTTGTGTTGCATCACTTTGAGACATTCACAAGTTAGCAAAAACTAATACAGTCTTGTTAACTTCTCTTTATCGTTTAGGATTCCGATATTTTTCACTAATATGAGTTAAAAGAAAAAAAAATCATTATCATCAGCTGAAAGCAGTAGTGATGATCATAACATAAAGACGCATGATATCAGATGTCAGTGGTAAAGTGCCCACAACAATTAATAGTGGTTAACAGCATCCATGTGTTACCCTTTTTTTTTCTTTTAAAGGTACTAACAGCTGAAAAGTGCAGAAGTTTTAAATATTATTAAATAATAATCTTTAGCTGAATAAATATATTGGTGTTTGTATAGTAGCTGCTTTTATTCCATCATTTATTATGGAGTCTCTTTTAAACTCCGACTCATTTGTTCATTATTCATTTTTCAGGGTTATTTCTATATTATTAATAAAATATTTGCATTTTTCTTCCGTGATAAACCCTTTGCATCTGGGAAGATCTGAATGAACTCAGGAAAAGTGGGTTTCCAGCAGGGTTCTTTTCCTACCCATCTGGATATTTTGACGGAATTGATTTATATGACAATACACGTTTCCTGATATTGTGGCATATGTGATATAAAAAGGAAGATTAATAACTATAGGTGTCGTTATAGTGATAGCCTGAACAGAGTTTTAATCATGGATTGTACGTGTGGAGGAAGTTAGTCTGATTTTGTCTCCAAATAAATAGTTAATTAGCATTTGTTTCTGTTTACAGTTCATGGTTTAAATTTTAACTGTAACGTTGGTTTAAAAAAAAAAGGTAAAAAGTGGTGGTGTGTTCCTGTGTGCTGAGCCTGAAGTGTATTAATTTTCTCTCTCTGGCTTATTTTAAGATCGAACCCATTCTACGAGCCCAAGTCAGGCAGTCCGGATCAGTCCACTACAGAAAGCACGGCTGCATTGAAGAACACCAAGCGGCGCGCTCCTCTGCCCCCCGCTGCCCCCTCAGTGTCCCCCGCCAGCCCTGCAGTGCCCACTGACCCCAAACCAGCTGTGCCTGACAAGGTGTCCGTCACATACCCTGCTCTAGGGCTGAGAGAGCTGGCCTCTTCCTCACCAAAGGTAAAGAGTCTTCCTCACTTCCTCACCCTGCATCACTGTCCAAAAATATCAGCTTCCTAGTAGGACAGCAGTGTTCCGATTTATTTTTAAATGGCTCCTTTTTTTTTCTCTTCGTGTTGCACCATGTTTCTCTTCCGTTGGCTTTATTTCCTTCTCTCCGTTTGCAGCCACCTTTCTCCTCCTGCTCTTATTTTTCTTCTTTTTTTCCCCCCTTTGCCCTCACTCCACTGCCCGCATCTCTCTCTGTCCCTTCTTCTCTCCATCCCTCCATTCTGCTGTTCCGCGTCTGTCGTTTGCATACGCCATTTGAATACAGGCATGCATTATGCTCCTTATGCATGCGTGATGAGTCTGCTCGCTCAATGCTTTGGTGCCTGTAATTAAGCTGCTCCGTGCTCGAGCTGCGCCTGGGGAGGGAGCGAGCGAGCGAGGGCCTAGGGCGTTGGGTGTATGGGGTGAGACGGTGCCCACGTTTGCAAATAAGAACAAGCACCAGTGATCAGGGCAGGGCTTAACTACGGGCAGCTTCTCACAGAGTGTGTGTTTTTTATTTACGGCCCCCCGTGTGCGTGTGTGTCTGTGCGTTAATGTGGTCTGTATTTAATTATGGCCGAGGTTTATCAGAGAGCAGCACTCGTGCGTGTGTGTGTGTCCGCGACAGAGGCCTGGCCCAAACTTAAACACATTTAATTACCCAAAAGCATTGGCCTGTGAGCATGAACACACACGCGCTCGTCCGTACATACACACACACACCCTCTGTGCTGCCACACACACAAAATTGGGAGAGACACAACTGCGAAGAGGAGGGAAACTGAATTTCACTGTGTCTGTGTTACACCATGTATTATGATTTTCAGCTCAATTTTGCTGATTTCAGTCAAATCTAAAATCTAATCCTAAACCTGACCCTAACCATCGCCATACCTGTTAGTCTAATCCTAAACCTGACCCTAACCATCGCCATACCTGTTAGTCTAATCCTAAACCCGACCCTAAACCTGACTCTAACCATCGCCATACCTGTTAGTCTAATCCTAAACCTGACTCTAACCATCGCCATACCTGTTAGTCTAATCCTAAACCTGACTCTAACCATCACCATACCTGTTAGTCTAATCCTAAACCCGACCCTAACCATCACCATACCTGTTAGTCTAATCCTAAACCCGACCCTAACCATCAC
>CM074919.1:25643918-25655546 GCA_037576815.1 Pangasius larnaudii | reverse complement strand
GTTAGTCTAATCCTAAACCCGACCCTAACCATCACCATACCTGTTAGTCTAATCCTAAACCCGACCCTAACCATCACCATACCTGTTAGTCTAATCCTAAACCTGACCCTAACCATCACCATACCTGTTAGTCTAATCCTAAACCTAATCCTAAACTTACTATTATATTAACCAGTCAGGTAACGTGTGTGTGTGTGTGTGTGTGTGTGTGTGTGTGTGTGTGTGTGTGCGCGCGCACGCTCCTCGTCTGTATAGGAAGTAGACAAGCTGGCACTGGCATAGAGTTTCACTCGCTCTCTAAATCACTATATGTCTGTCAGAACTTTAATATGTGCAAGAAGTCTTTTGTCTTTTCTTTGAGGTTTCGTAAGAGGACGAGGATGGTACCAGGGATTAATGTAAATGAACGAAGGATGAGAAAACGAGTTGTTCTTAGAGGGAGGGAGAGAGAGAGAGAGAGATGGAGGGATGCTCTGATTCACCAGAATGCCATCTTCACCTCTCTTCCTTTCCCCGTCTGCGTCCTGTTTCCCGCCGGCGCGATTTCACCCCTCCTGCACACTCGTCTGCTCTCCGTCTCTCTCTCTGTCTGTTTCTACGCTGTTGTGATGGAAGGATTTGCAGCCGTTCATGCTCCATAAGTTCCAGTGTGTTCTGGGTGTTAATCTAAAGGAAAAGCCTTTACAGTCTGCTAGATCTGCATATGATACACACACACACACACACACACACACACACACAGTTCTGTCAGAGTAGAGACTAAGATCTCAAAACTTCAGAGCCTTAAGATGTGAAAAACTTGTCAGTGTCTCTTTTGCATGCTTTCTCTGTCTCTCTATCTTTCTCTCTCCCTCTCTTGCCCTCTTCTTTTCCTCCCTTTCTCTTTCTGGCTGGAAAGAGAGTTTTGAGACAGATAGAACCTCAGATACTCTGTCTGTCTCTCCCTCAATCTCTATCTTTGTATGTGTGTGTGTCTGTATCTGTCTGTCTGTATCTGTCTGTCTGTCTATCTATCTATCTATCTATCTATCTATCTATCTATCTATCTATTTCTGTCTCTGGCTGTCTGACTGGCTCTCTATCTGTTTCTGTCTTTCTGTCTTTTTCCTCTCTCTGTAAATCTCTCTCTGACTCTCTGTCTGTATCTCTTTCTTTCTTTCTATCTGTTGTTGTCTTAGAGTGTCTCTCTCTTGCTGTCTGTCTCTCTCAGCTTTTTAGGTTCCTATATATCCGTCTCTTTCTGTATGTGTTTCTGTCTGTCTCTCTCTCCTCCATCCTCTCTGTCTCTCTCTCTCTCTCTCTCTCTCTCTCTCTGAATGTGACAAGGCATGTAGCCCTTTAGTTTTCTATATAAAAGAAGGATGATGTTTCTGGAGTAACTAAAACTAATCAAAGGCCCAAATGACATCATTCAAGATCTGGCGCGCACACACACACACACACACACACACACACACACACACACACACAGGTTACACTCCATTGCTCCCTCTCTCTCGTTTAGCATGTAGCGTGTTTCAATTTAAATGAATATTAATTGAGTTTGCAGAAGGCTGTGGTGGTGGAGTTTTGAGGAGATTTCTGGTGGAAGCCCATCGTATGTGTGTGGGTTTGGGCTGTGTGTTTGGCGTTGGTGATTTGTGTACCACTACTGCAATGTATCTCTGAATGTTCATTGTACTAACTCCTCTCTAACAGCATTTTAGCTTGGTGGTATTCATTGACGTTGACGTATCTGTTAGCAACCCTGACCTACTCTGAGACTAGAAAGCAAGTGGGTAAGGAAAAGGGCGTGTGCTAAATGCTGTAAATATAAATCTAATGGGACAAGGATAGATGCAGATACTTATAAACCTCAGCAACACTGTAATCTCTCTCTCTCTCTCTGTCTCTCTCTCTCTCTCTCTCTCTCTCACTCACACACACACACACACACACACACACACACACACACACACACACACACACACACACACACACGTTTGTCGCTCTATCCTTATGAGGACCTTCCATTTGAACAATTACTACTGCAGCTATTCAGTGCTACACCACACCTAAACCCGGCCCTAACCAAAAGGAACCAAATGTTCCCACAAGGTCAGACTTCTCAGACATTCCTACCGCTGTGGGGACATTTTAATCCCCATCAAGACAGAAAAACATAACCGTACACAAACACACAAAAGCCTAGCTGCCGCGGGATTGGTCGGATATGTGTATGGGCATGTTTGGCGTTCGTGTGTGTGTGTGTGTGTGTGAGTGAGAGAGTGAAACGTGCTGCTGGAACAGAAGACGCAATCAGGTGTTTGAAAAGACGAGGAAAATTAAAGCTCAGTTAGAAAACCGGTTTAATCCAGAAACAAGAGAAACCTGAACCAGTGCGGCGTTGTGGATTTATTATTATCCGCGGTGGACACGTCATAAATGCATTAGCTAGAACACCGGGCAAGTAAAAACTCCGATGTTTGGCTGCCTGGAAACGTGATTAGTACAAAAAGTGGTAGCTACAAGTGAAATGTAATAACGCGTGGTGAGTTAGTCAGCTGGTTAAAGTGCATTAATACCGACTACGATCGCGAAGCACGTTGGATAAAAGTTAGCGAGTACGACGTTTTCAGCTAGGATCACAACTCAGAGATAAATAAATAAATAAATAAATAAATAAAAGTTACTCAGGTCTGGCTAGCATCTTCATTTTCTCTCGATAGGTTTCAGTCGTTGTTGTTTCAGTCGTTGGGCTACATTAGCTACTACTCTACAACGTGAGCTAATCGCATCACCACAAAAAGTCTCGCGTTTCAGGGACTCTACTACGTTTTGCAAGACTGTGTTTAACTCAAACTCATAACTCCGACCTAGGAAAAACCGAAGAAACTCGGAATTCCTATTCGGAAATTCAGGAAGGTCTCCCCAACGCCGAGTTCAGCAAGTGACGTCAAATCAAAATGGCTGCTCACAGCGTAAACAAACTAGCACGTCTTTAATCTTAATGACGTATACACCGGTATTTGCTTTATATCGATCCATATAGCTTGTTAAATCTATAACACTGACTATGCGGTTCGCATCAGGCTTCAGCTTGCTAGCAAAAGGCAAACACCGCGCTATTCCATGCAACTCCCTCACACTGTGTAGCTCGAACGCATGGAGGTCTGCAGAACTCAGCAAAGGTTTACGAGCATGTGATAAAAACCAGGAAGTAACAACCAGCATCTTATCTAATTTTTTTTTTTTTTAAATGGTCACAGGATCCAGCAGCCTTGGGAGATTCTAGAGAGGTTCGATTCCGAATCCCGCCACAGCACGTAATTATCCCTGGTCTCCGCGCGGAGAGTCCGGTAATCAATCAAGAGCAACACTAGCCAAAAGCAGACGTCCGTTAGCTCGTCTGTACGGAATGGAGCGGTTATCATTTCCTCTGTGCAGATTGGTACATGTCATGAGACTCATTTGGCAGGTGAGAATTGAAATTAAATTGGAATAAAAATTGGTCCAAAAAAAAAAAAAAAAAAAAAAACACATCAGGTAGGATCCTTATAAAAGAACAATCCTACAGGCCATGTTTCAAACAGGCAAGAGGAAAGACTAGCATCAGCATCTACCGAGCAGAAACGTCTCGATATCGACGTTTCCTGCTCATTCTGTAACACGGATGCCCTGCAAATGAACTTTGCTTTTCTAGTGCTTGGCCCCCCGACGTCGCTTTCCAATACAACGTGCTTGTCGCGCCAAATGGACGGCTTCGTGGCATATTGCAGACCGAGCACACACTCTGAAAAAGTGACAACAGTGATGGCGCACAATGCAGAGCGTGAAGACACAAAGCATCATGCGTGCTAGACGGAGAGAGAGAGAGAGAGAGAGAGAGAGAGAGAGAGAGAAAGAGAAAGAGAAAGAGAAACAAAGTGCACAAAGAGTTAGAAGAGAGAGAGAACATAAGCTGCTTGTTCGGAGGAACTTAACGAAGACCGTCCATTAGAGCTCTCTCTCTCTCTCTCTCTCTCACACACACACACACACACACACACACACACACACACACATACAGGAGTTTAATCTCCATACAGTAATGGCGAGGTAAAGGTTCCTGAGAAACCATCTGTCCATCTTTACCTCATCTAGTGTCCGTGTACTGATCGGGAAAAGGTGCCCAAAAGGGGGGGGGGGAAAGAAGAAGAAGAAGAAGAAGAAGAAGAAGGAGAAGAAGAAGAGGAAGAGGAAGCGTGCATACTGAGCAGTTTTCCGTGATGCAGAATTAGCAGGTGGCCTTGTGTTCACTGAGAGCATCCCTATCAGAGCAGCGCACACAGCGACAGCAGCCAGACCCAGCCACAGAGAGACACAGACAGTTATAGAACAGAAAGGAGAGAGAGACAGAGAGAGAGAGAGAGAGAGAGAGAGAGAGAGAGAGAGAGAGAGACAGAGACAGACAGAAAGAGAGAAGCATGAAGATGAGTGGGAGGCATGAATGAACGCAGACCTGCGGCAGGAGGCCATGAACAGGACAGATGTGTAAAATAGTAAGAGAGAGAAGGACAGGGAGAAAGAGAGGATCAAACAGAGAGAGAGAGAGAGAGAGAGAGAGAGAGAGAGAGAGAGAGAGAGAGAGAAGAGCGAGCTGCAGCTCTTACCTGAAAGAAGCCAGGGGGCATGGGTCCACCCGGCATGCCATCATTAGGAGGCATGTTCCCCATTACAGGGCTGGGCGCCGCTGCTGCACTCTGAAAAGACAGAAAGCAAGACGGGTCAAAACACACACACACAAACACACACACACACACACACACACACACACACACAAACACACAAACACAAACACACACAAACACACACACACACCAGGGCTTCAAGGTTTTGGATCAAAACATCAGATACAATGAATTCCAGTCTGTTACTGTCTACCAGTTCATTTTGTTACCCGACCCACTTCCTTGTTCCGGTGGTTGTTTGGTTGTGACTTTCGCAGCCACCGTCACTCCGAACTACAGTCTGAAACTTCCACCAACATCGTAAACACGTTACACTGCGTGTAGCTCCTCCGCAACGGTATCACACACAACAGCGCTCAAACTCCCAGAGCAACACGACATGGTGACCACAACGAAACCAAACAACCAAACAACCACCGCCGCTTTCCACACAGCCACTCACTCTCTCACTCACTCACTCTTTCATTCACTCACTCACTCACTCACTCATTCATTCTCTCACTCATTCTCTCACTCACTCACTCATTGTCTCACTCACTCACTCACTCATTCACTCACTCACTCATTCATTCTCTCACTCATTCTCTCACTCACTCACTCATTGTCTCACTCACTCACTCATTGTCTCACTCACTCATTCTCTCACTCACTCATTCTCTCACTCACTCACTCATTCTCTCACTCACTCACTCATTCTCTCTCTCACTCACTCATTCTCTCTTTCACTCACTCACTCAGAGCTTATATTATACCCACAGTGACCTGCCTACAAGTTCCGGGTTGCCAGTTCTGTTTATATTGTTCCCCAGGAGCAAAACCAGCATCCTGAGTGATTTTGGATCAAGGTGGTTACAACGAACTGCAGTCACAGACAGAACCTGATAGAGCCAAATGCACACACACACACACACACACACACACACACACACACACACACACACACACGGTGCTGTTCGGTCTGTGAGAAGCGGCGCTTGAACAGACCAGTTTCTAATCATGACCTAAACTGGTCGAGGGTTATATCCTGATGTTGTTTTCCAAGACACGCTTGGATTTGAAATTTTCAGCAGGTTGGGTCTTTATTTATTTATTTATTTATTTATTTAGATTCTGTCTGTCCAGAATAATCTGAATAATACACAACACGGGGAACTGAAACGCACCTACAGAAATAATCATCACGTAAAAGCTATAAAACAGTCCACCAAAAGTTACTGGCATAAGGAGCAGCCTGAACGATGCTCTAAACGCGAGTCCACTGACTAATTAACGCCATCAATTACCTGCACACACACACACACACACACACACACACACACACACAGGAGAGAGGAGAGGAGTCGAGAAGAGAAAAGAAAAGAAATGAGAAGGAAGGAGAGAAAACAAGAACAGAAAAGAGAAGAGACGAAGAGAGGAAAAGGAGAAAATGGGAGCAGAGAAGAAAGAAGAGGACAAAAAAGAAGAGAGAAGGGGAAAAAAGAAAAGAGGAGAGGAGAAGAGGGAAGAGAAGAGGAGGGAGGAAGACAGCAGGAGAGAAACGGAAAGAGAAAGGAAGACAGGAAAGGGGATGAAAGGACAAAAGACGAGGAGAACAAAGGAGAGGAGAGGAGAAAAAGTAGAAAAGTACAGCTGAGACGAAAGGAGAGTAGAGACGATGAGACGAAAGGAGGAAAGTGGAGATGGAGAAAAGAGAGAAGGAAGGAGAGAAAAGGCGAGAGGAGAAGAAAGGAGGAAAGTGGAGATGGAGAAAAGAGAGAAGGAAGGAGAGAAAAGGCGAGGGGAGAAGAAAGGAGGAAAGGGGAAACGATGAGAACGATGAGAGGAGGAGACAGGGAAGGAAGGAAAGAAAAAAAAAAAAAAAACCATGAGGAGAGAAGCGACACATTCATTGTGTCCCACACAAAAATATACAGATATGCGTGTGTGTGTGTGTGTGTGTGTGAGTGTGTGTGTGTGTGTGTGTGTGTGTGAGTGTGAGAGAGAGAGATCAGGCACACATAACCCTGCTCCTGGAAGCAAGACTTCGCTCAGATGCAGAAACATGGATGGAGGGAGAGAGAGAGAGAGAGAGAGAGAGAGCGAGAGAGCGAGGGGGGCTCCGTCGCCTTGTTGCCATGACAACCCCGACCTCAGCTCTCCCTCTCTAGTGCCATTAAAACCCTCAGGCCGTCAATCATCCGCTGTGTGTGTGTGTGTGTGTGTGTGTGTGTGTGTGTATGCATTCAGAGACAGAGACAGAGAGAGAGAGAGAGAGAGAGAGAGAGAGAGAGAGAGGGCCGTGGCTTTTCAGAGCTCGTCGTATACCACACTGATTACTGCCATCATCTCATCAAGCCATTAAACAGCACCTCTATTCACTACGGCTCCCCTATAAAGCCTGCTCAATAACGCTTAATACACGCCGTGCGTGCAATTATAAACACGCGCGCTGCCAAAACGCAAACACGCGCGCGGGCAACACATTCACCGCGCACTCGTGTTAACATAAACAAATATTAGTGCGCTCTTACACGTACGCGCGCTCTTGCGAGGTGGGGGAGGAGCAGCTACGTAACCGAGCCGTCCTAATGAACGGATACATCGACCGCTTCAGAGAGGTTACAGACAAAAAAATAATAATAATAATAAATAAACAAATAAATAACACAAGCGGCCATTAGAGGGCAACGTCAGCCCGTGCGAGCGCTGATGGAGATCAGGACGATTAAATAAAACGACAATAGTGCAGGAAAAGATCTTTATTCCATATTTCTGTACAGTGGCGTCGATTAGTGACCAGCTGATTACGGCACCGCCAGAGTGATCACTCGTGCCATTATTCAGCCAGAGACTCACTTCGCTAACATGTACAGTTAGTGGGTTTTTTTTTTTTTTTTTTTTCCCCGTAAACACCCAGATGTGCAAGATGAACCCGTGGAACCGGTACTGAAACGACGAGACCGAAAAGTAACTTTCTTTCCAAAAAAAAATAAATAAATAAATATATATATATATATATTTTTTTTTTTTTTAAATCACAATTTTCGAAAAACATTTTCAAGTATTCCAGCACCAAGGCTACCTCGAGGGTTATCATGTTCACCAAGGGAAAGGACAACATGTGTGTAGCTTCTCTGTCATACATTCACACACACACACACACACACACACACACACACACGGCTGGATCATTAAGACAAACAATAGCACTACTGTTGAATCCGACCACGAGCGATGCCATGAGGAAGAGGTTTAAAGTGACAGAATGTGGGGTTTTTTTTTTTTTCTGGCCAAACATCACTACCAAAAAAAAACCCCCAAAAAATAATAATAATAAAATAATAATAATAATAAAATAACAACAACTATAATAAATTATTTTAATAAAATCGAATTAAATAGAAAGAAAAAAAAAAACAGGTTCGAATAAAAGATCAACAAGAATAGCTGAAAGAAAATTACACCATAAACTCTTTTTATACAGTGAATAAATAAATAAATAAATAAATAAATAAAAGGGGATTTGGCTTGTTCTTGACCTGCTCCGTTTCTTTGATTTACATTAAAGCATATTTAAAAAAAAAAAAAAAAAAAGACGCCATAAAATCACAATCGACAGAGAAAGGCGCGAGTCATCGGACTAATCGCTTCAGGTGTTGCAGCGGAGATGAGCGCCAGCTCTGTTTCTCCCTTCGTTTTTACGTTTTTGTATCTTTCGTTCCCACGAGTCATGTGGTCATGTGTTACATTCGGTCGTATATTCAAATCCGCAGGAACGCAGGCATTCGCTGCTTTCTGTAACCTGAACCGCAGTCTCGCGATGGCGCGGTTTTATGAACCCCTTCTCGCCGACGTCTAAATTGGAAGCTCCGGCCTCCAGCCTCGACCAAGTGATTGATTTTTCGAAATTTCTACCTCATCCCGATTCCCTGTCTCTCTCTCTCTCTCTCTCTCTCTCTCTCTCTTTCACTCGAGTTCTCGAGTCTATAAAAGATCAGCTGCGGAGACCTGCATGCATAATCAGGCCGTCCGTCTGTCCAGTCGGTACGAGAGGTCGAGCTCCGGCGCTCACGTGACCACTCCCACATCGCGGAGACTTCGCGGCTGGGGGACATCGGACCGCGTCCGCACCTGCACGTGGCCTTCACCGTGCTCCACGTGATGTGGTCCGCAGGATAGTAGGTTCAAGATTTTAAAACCTGCACAAGTTCGACTGGAGAGACAGATGCCAAGAAAAGCAGCGTGCAAGACGTTCTGTAAAACTTCCTTATGTCTTCGTTTAGATTTTTGTTTTTTTTTTGAAAGGCTGACTGACTGGTTCATGCCCTCCACCTCCAGGCATGCAATTGCAAGCAGAAGAATTACATTTCAGGAGAAAACCTGCTACAAAGCTTTCGCCCCTGGTTTAGATCGGTTCCTCGGTTATACAGGGGTCAGGGTTAGCGTCTAGGTGCGGGACTGATCCCCGCGCGACGCTCACGGTTCTGGCAGATCACGCGCTGCGTGGAGTTCCTCCGCGTTCTTATACAGCCGGAGCATTCAGGACTCGTTTTACACCTTGAGAATGCGAGCGAGCCTTATTCTTTTCGGCGGCCTTATCTACGGCCATCAAAGGTCAGTGTTAGCATTCATCGGCCGCCTCTGAATTTGCGTTATACGACACCTTTCCTTGAGGAACGGCTTCGGTTTTGCCTGTGGAGCGGCTCCAAACCGAACTCGGTACGTTGGTGTTGCTCTGGTACGACACGTTGTGTGTTAATCTGATAAGTGGCCCAGGGTGAAAGCAGGGAGTGTGCATTACCCAGAGAGTTAGTTAGATCTGCTTAGTCAGTGCCCTGAAGTCGTTCCAACCCAAACAGGCCACTGTTCCGATGTCTGTACACACAAGCCTGGCAGGCCGCGCTCGCTGAGCAGCCGGTGTCCGCTTGCTGTCACCTGAAGCGGGCCTGAGACGTGGCAGTGGCTCACACACACACACACACACACACACACACACACACACACACACACACAAACATATTTCTTTACTCACTCATACTAAGAGAGAGAGAGAGAGAGAGAGAGCAAGAAAGAAAGAAAGAAAGTGAGAGAGAGAGAGAGAGAGAGAGAGAGAGAAAAGGGCGAAAGCCCGGCCTGGTTGCCTTTCATTAGGCCAGCGACAGCCCCACAGGGAGCGTAGCGTGTCACGGAGCTCCGTGAAACAAAAGGAACGCGGGACGTGAACGGCTGCCAAGACCACGCTGCTAATTGGAGATAATTAATGCCATTAATTAGGCACCAGGAGGGGAAAGGGGGGGGGGGGGGTATGCTAAAGAGAAAGGGGAGACAGATGGGGATGAGGCCGAGGAGGACACGGACAGATTTGGTGTGTAGCCACAGTGTCCGATACCTGTCCATGTTCAGGGCCTCAATCCTGGAAGGCTCTTTCTTGGAGCTAGAGTAAGAAGTGGCGAACACACACACTATGAGACCAGCCATGAGCTTATTACACACCGGTGTAGCTTAAACAAGGCCGACAATCAGGAGGAGGTCTGGACTAATTATTGTCCTGCAACACCTCACCAGTATCCTACTGATCCCACCACCATCGCCATCCTACTTACACCAGTTCCTTTAAATCCAGAGATCCAAAGCAGGGCCGTCCACCAAATCTGGGACTTGTGTCAGAAGCAAGAGGAAACATCTCAGACCAACAGGACCACTAAGAGGCAACCGGCAAATAAATAAATAACCAACGAGGAAACATTCAAGGTTGTAAACATTTCCTTTTTTTTTTTTTTTTTTTACGATTCTCGTCCCAAAGCCAGAAGCGAACCTTCACCCGGCTCGTGTCACACAGGAAGCGTCTGATCTCATGGAGTGGAGGAGAACGCCTGATTTAATCACGGTAATAAGGTAGACGTCCAGGTGAGTCAGCTAGCGGATGCTAGGACACAGCTGAGGATCGTAGATTTTCTGTGCCAAGCGCTGGTCCAATGCGGATAAGGTCCCTGCTCCTCCGCTTTGGCCAACAGATTTAGCTAATCGAATCTCCTTTGAGGGTAAGACCTTCCATGAAGCTAATTAAAAATGAATAGCGTTTCTGGTAAGTCTGACTCAAAGATTATACAAGAGCAAATATAAACAAATTATATACAAGTGTTCGAGAGGTGGGGGTCGGTCGGAGGGGATGGGGTTGTAGATCCTCCTCGTCGCTCCTTTCCAAACGTCTCTCTCTTTGTTTCACTAACGAGCTGTACGATGCCTCAAAGGATCACTATTCATATTCAAAACCTCTGGTAGAGAATTTTGTTGATTTCTGTTGACAGAGCAAGAGACAGAGAGAGAGAGTATGTGTGTGTGTGTGTGTGTGTGTGTGTGTGTGTGTGTGTGTGTGTGTGTGTGTGTGTGTGCACAAGCGAGAAAGGAGATAAACCTGCATTTAAAAACCTCACGACTCCCCGGTCTCTGGCGAGGAAGACGTCTTTTCCGCATCCGTCTCAACTTTATTCGGCCGAACTTGTTACGGATATCTGGCTGAACCAGTTGTTCGCGGATTATAAAAGACACGCTGTAGTGTAACGGCCACATTTACAAGCTTGCGTCAACCGTTACAGGGAGAATCCACCCTGAACAAACTGCGTTCCTTGAGAACGGACACGTGATCTTCAGCGGTAATGCGGCGCACTCTGGATTTCGGAGTTTTCGGTCGAATCGACGCGTTGGTTTGTGTCCTGTTTTCACTCTGATTGCCAGTGACGGTGGAGGAGTGGTATTTAGGCACACGTGAAGATAACCATTTAGTCCTTTAGTCTGTCCGGCGCTCTTACTTCGTCGCCTTTACACTCTGCTCAGACGGATCGGCTCCCAGAACTTCCTGCTAACACGCGGCGCCAATGGTCACGCCGTGCTGCGATCTCTAAGCTCATGGCAAATATTTACATATAAACACATTTAATGC
>CM074919.1:25612204-25626791 GCA_037576815.1 Pangasius larnaudii | reverse complement strand
GCGCGACGCTTCGTCGGGAACGCTGTGAGGAACTTAAGCTTCCGATTGGTAGGATCCACCTGAGCAGCTATCAAGATGCTAGAAATTCCTAATCCACCAATCGACTGCAGAGACGAGACCTTACTTCCTGCGGATCCCGTATTCTGGCGTGGGAAGCTGAAACCCCGCCCGATGCCGGCGTCCTGAACGACGTCGCGGCGTTTAACAATGACGGAGCCGAGCTCCGATGCTAATCAGAGGAGCTGCATTTTCACGTCAATTGCTATTCTTTCAGGACTCGGGCTACACCTCAGGGCATTAAGGCCGTCTCCTACAGGCAGGAAACGAGACGAGGGGACGGAAGCCACCTAATATCCCGTACGTCGCCCTTTTTTTTTTAAAATGGAGTTTTACGGTCGTCTTTTGCATGTGTGCGCTGCGACGTTTCCACGAGACGAACGGGAGATTCGCAAATAAGGAGCGCAGGGGAACTGTAAACATCCTCGTCGGTTTGAAACGCAGTTAATTCATAACGTTTAGTTCTCGGATGTTCGCCGCCTTACGTCCTCGTAGCTGTGACGAAAATCCACACGTCCTCCCACGTTAAAAACGTTCACTGTTTGACACTTGAGAAAAAATAAATGATAAATAACTGTGCTACTAAATTTGACTAAATTTGACGTCTTAACATTTCAGCCATCTGCTTTGACGGTTCTAGGGAAGATCTTTCAACTTCTTTTTAAACTTTTTTTCACTTTCGTCTCTCTGATTTTTACATTTACGAGTTATTTATCCGTGTTTGTGTCCTCCGTCGCATAATGAAGTTATTTTGTATTTGTTAATGGTGCAGCGTTATTTATTTATTTATTTATCTATTTATTTTTAGCTGTTTCGCCAAAAAAAAAAAAAAACACTTCCATCTCAAACCTTGAAAATTCTAATAAATTTTTTAAAAAAAATAATAATCGTACGACTTTTTTACGGAAATGCTGAAACGTTTATGATCCGCGGATCTGCGCTGTGAGCGTCGGTTGATCAAATCTCTGACGCTTCCGACGTTTTTAAGTAACGTGGACGATTTCACACACAGTCGAGGGTTAAAGTCAATCTGAACCGACTGCAGCGGCGCCGTCGCGACCCACCGCCGTTTTACACGTTTTCAAAAATTCTTCTAGATTCTAGAAACTTCTAGATTCTGCTAGAAGTTAAACGTGTGCGCGGGGATGAAGATGGATGACGTTCAGAGTTTCGTATTACGATCATAAGAAGGACTGAGCGATACGACGGACGCGTCGCACCGCGATTCTTCTCATTTCTGCGATACGCGTATCACGATACATCAAAGTGTTAGAAATAATAATAACTAAAACAAAATCAACAAAAATCACAAATAACATTTTTTTAATTATTATTGCTGTTGTTTCAGTTTTTAATTAAAAAAAATACCACTTTTTTTTTTTAAATATTCAATTTTTTTTAAAAGTTCAAACAATTTTTTTAATTGCATCAGCTGCTTCCTGTCAGTATACAAGTTTTTTTTTTAAACATTAATTTCAGAGCAGAAGATTCAGGACGTCTCGGAATAATGATTCATCATATGATGCTCATATAATAATAATAATAATAATAATAATAATAATAATAACAACATCAGGCACTTCCTGGAACGCTGAAACAATCTTTGGATGAACTTTTCTTTTAAGCGTATCGGCGAGCGAATCGGGAGGCGATCGAAAGGTTCAATCCTTTAATTAAGCTGAAAGAAATAAAGGTTAAGTGAGCTGGTCAGAAGGAGGCATCAATAGACGGGTGAACAAATGATTAGGAGGCGTGATCAGAGGTGGCGGTGGAGGGGGGAGGGGGAGGTGTGTGTGTGGGGGGGTGTTGTTGGGGGGGAGGGGGGGGGCAGGTGTTTTAATCAAAACCTGCATCCCTTCTTGGCCCTCGGTGAACTCGGGGAAACCTCGAGGCTGTTGACCCCGTGGCCCGTCGACCTGCCTGCCCCCAATGAGAGGACAGAGGACGGGGATTTAAAGAAATAAAAAAAAAAATTAAAAAAAAAAGACAGCAGGGAGGTGGGGATTTGGTCATCGCGCACAAAGGAGCGTGGTATGCAAAGAGTTAATCCGCTCTCTCGGGGTGGGGACAAAAGGACACAGCCAGAGACAAAGGTTGGCAGTGGGGGTAAGAGCGAGGGCGTGTCCTGCCTTCACTACACACCATCTGGGGCTTTTGTTTTCTGTCGGTGGGCGGAGTCGCTGAGGACAGGGCTGAGGGTCACGGCGGAGCTGGCGAACGCGTAGACCGCCTTCTGATGCGCCGCTGTGTCCCGTTCGTTCAGGTATCGTTGGGAGAAATACCGTTCTCCTGGGATTGATGGATGAACGATATCGATGGTGATCAATATTAGACGGGGGAAGAGAGAAAAAAAAAAAAAACCACACACACACACACACACACACACACACACACACACACACACACACACACACAAGAGAAGGGAATGTGACGTACCACCACCACGAATGCAGGAATCCTGGGGGCTCTCCTAGAGTAATGTTCTTCTCCCACCGGATCTGAAACATCCCCACACACACACACACACACACACACACACATACAAAGATAAATGTTAGGTGCTCCAAACACTCTTCCCATTCCACCATATTTAAGTCGCCTATTTCTGGCACCAACGCAGACAAAAACGAATCGTCTCATTCTTCCTCCTAATGGACCACCGAGCATCTGATCTCTATCTGTGCACGACGCGGGCGGCTTCCGGGACGTTCCTCGGCCATTAAGCCCGTAAACATTTCTCTACAACTCACAAGGAGTCGCCCTGATCGGCGTAATTTCCCCCCTGTTTCTCAGCTCTACAGACGCACAGACGCACAGAGCGGTGCTTTTCCTGCTTTTTCCTCGGACCTGGTGATGTTTTTGAGAAGCGGGTGAAATGCGGTTGGTGTGCGGAGACGCCGCCGCTTCAGAGAAGTGTGTCCGAGCAGGGCGACTCGGAAGCTAAGATTTCTGCCGTTTAGAACTTTCTCAGGACCCCTGACTCCAGAGTCTGACTTAAATGTAGTAAGCCAAAAATCCAGTGGAGAAACGAGGAGCGAGTCGATCAATAATCCTCACACAACGAGAAATAAACCACAACACGGCACGCTCCTGGCGGAAAATAATCAAAGACGCGTTGTGTCGAGCTGTTACCGCTTGAACGTTGATTCATTTCCCTACTATCCCCGGGATACGTCAATTTTAATCTGATGTTTCGCATTTTTAAGTTATTAATCAAAAACATCACGCTTTTTAACCATTTATAGTTACTTTTATTGCTGAGGGACTCCCGCAGAACGACTTAGTCCCAGTTATCGCTAGCTATAAAGTTATCTTTCGTGAAAATATTAAGACAAAAAAAAAAAAAAAAAAAAAAACTCACGTTAGAAGACTTTCCTGTGGAGGAAAACGTACTGGAGACTCCTCCCATGATTTTCAAGAAACGTCTTTTCACGTGACATTTCACCACGCTAACAATCGTACGTTTCTCCTGATCAGTTTATTATCAGGTTTAGGTCATGTGGAGCGCCTGCCATAGATGTCCTTGTATACCTTGTTGCTATAGAAACTATAACGTATCACAATGTACGCTACTGTCCCGGCCGCCGTCGTAAAAAAATAATAATAATAATAATAATTACTCCAGACCTACCAACCAATCAGGGTAGAGAATTCAACAGCACTGTGTTATAACATATTATATATATACACGATAATATTTATATCGCTTTCATTTGTAGTCCATTTAAATCGAGCGAATTACGATATATACACAATTACGCCATTCCTATCAAAACGTTTGCCCCACTACGGGGCGAGAACCACTGATGCAGTGATCGAGCAAAGTCAAGTTAATTAATTTCATTCCCAATTAATTATCGCTTTCACACGCCGCTCCATCTACAGGGGTTTGTTTACCGTTTAAAACGAGCTATCTGGGAGCATGATGGACTACCTAAGTGTTCTTGACCCAGGGGTTCAACTGCCATTGCGATGCTTTTTGCTCGCTGAGATACACACACACACACACACACACACACACACACACACACACACACACACACACTCACACTCACCTCAGACAAGAAGGTCTGTGCAGATTTCTGAGCGCCAACATGTAGTAAGTATTCGTAGACGTATAAAGCCAACCTGGGAAGCAAAAAAGAAGAGAGTGACTGATTAGCTTGTTTGTGTGTGTGTGTGTGTATATATACACACACACACATATACATATATACATATATATACATACACACATATACATACACACACACACACACACACACACATACAGTAAGGCCAACAAACCTGGCTATGAATGTTTAATAGGAAAAAAATAACTACATTAAATTAATTCAATATATATAAATTAAATATATAATACATAAAAACATCTATAGCACACACACACACACTCACACATTATATATATATATATTGGTGTGATATATGTAGTGTATGTATATATATATATATATATATATATATATATATATATATATATATATATATATATATATAGACAGATAAACACACACACACACACACACACACACACACACACACACACACACACACACACACACACACACAGTAAGGCCAATAAGCTTGGCTATGAAGGTTTATTACGGGGGGGGAAAAACAATACTTATAATTATAGAATTTACAATTAACCACCAAAGCAAAATTTCAGATTGAAATCATACAGATTGAAGTCACGCGAGTCATTTATCAGAAGAAACAAGTACACTTGCACGATGTGATAACGCAAAAAGGACGGAAAACCCTCCTGTTAGTGGCTTATCGCAATTTTTTTGTGGTTTTATGCTAACACGAGGGTGGACGAGCCAGCTAGCTAAAACACATTAGCTAGCTAACCGGGTAGGTGGACTTGGTTGCGTGGAAACTAAAACGAAGCAGATAATGTGACGTAATACCTTCCGGCGAGCGTGTTAGCCGACAGCGACCAACTCGTAGATGATTATAACGCGGCACGTCGTGTTTTCACCTTCGAGTGTTCTGTTCAGTCGTCACATCGCACGTAAAAGTTAGCATTAGAGCCTGGCTAATATTTTTGATTCTCTCTTGATATGTTGAACTCGAGGGAAGTCTATGACGTACGCGAGAACTTTTTTTTTTTTTTTTTTTTACGACGGCGTCGAGCTTGACTTATTTCGTGCAGAAAACTGCGTGGTCCAGATTCTGAAGAGATCGTCCGGCGTCTGTTCGCGTTAACTAAAAACCGCTCTACTGTTAAACAGATCTCCTCGGCCAGTGGGTGGAGTGGAGTGGAGTGGACTGGAGTATGAGGTCAGGTTCAGAACGAGGCGTTCGCGCTAGTGTTACTGTGACAGGTATTGCGTTTAACACACACGAAACCTAAACGCTGGTTTTTGCGAAAGTCAGCGAGAAGTGTTTTTTGTCTTCTTGTGCTGTTGAGCAAGTACGAATAAAAACAAACAAACAAACAAACAAACAGCTCAGACATGAAATCTGCTGGTCCTGGGTTACGGACTTGTTCATCTCAGCGCAAGAAACAAACACGGTGACAATAAATTAACCACAGCAGCAGGATGTGGTTACAAATCGCAAGGTTATTGCAACTTTTTTGTTACGAGAGAAGCGTTAAAAGCTGGGTTATTATCACACGCATGCATACGAACCAAAACAGTAACACGCCCTATTCAAACCTTCGCCTCAATGCGTCACGAGTTCTGTTTTTCCCTTATTCCCCCCCCCCATCCATCGATTCTGGCGTTTGTCCGTTCATGCTGGTAGTTAACCAGCCACCAGAGCGCCACGGCTAAAGCTTTAAAGCTCAGTGTAGCTTTCCTCCATCCTCTCCGCTTCCATGTACCCACAAAGAAAACAGCTGTGGCTCTCTTGGCCAAATTGCTGTGTTGTTTTTGTTTGGTTTGTTTTTTTCCCCCTTATATTTTTGGAGGAACATTGCTTTTTATCTGCCTGTTTACAGTTGACCAAGAGGGAAGCTCTGTGGGAGGGTGCAGCTCTGCGTCCGAGGCCCTCAGACTGCATTTAGAAAAGTCTGAATAGGCTTTTTTTTTTTTGCGAGGATCACCAAGGGCATCCTGGGTCTACAGACATACTCGTGTATTGTGCTCAAGGTCACATGCAATTAAAAGATGAAAAATGATCTGGAGCAATTACCGGTATTACTTTAAACTACACCTTGCAAGTTTTTAAAAGAAATTACTGCTACAAGTCCTCAAATATGCTGATACTGAGTTGTGCGTGTATGGGTTTTTTTTTTCCCCCACCCTGCGATGACCTCCCCCATGATGATAGCGTGTCATAAATAACTAGGAAGAATCCTCTGATCAGCCTGGTCACTGGCTGTTTGATAAGCTAGGAGACAACAGACAGGAAGGAGACTTACACACATACACACAAGCTTAGCAAAGGCGCGAGAGAGTGAGCAGAATGGCAAACGCCTCCTGCTGAGAGATGTGGGAAAGGGGGAAACTCAACGACAGCCATAAACACACGGATGAGGGTTTCAAACAAAACCCAAAACCCCTTTCTGAAAGCTTCTGTTGTTAGCAAGTGGCTATTTCAGCTGGGGGAAGTTGCATTTTAAGGCCGTTGTGTGAAGAAAGCACATTGTCTCACTAGCATCCTTAAGCATGGAGGTTTAAAAGACTCCAGGTTGTATATACGCAGCTTAGTGCAACAAAAATATGGACTATGCTGTTATAATGACAAATATTTAACACAACATCAGAAGGCCACATCAGGGTCCACCCCCATTAGCGAAGAACAGAAATCTGAGGCAAAAGTGGAGAGTGGTTTCATCAAAACTGGAAAACCTTGTCCAAATTTCAACTGTCCAGTTTTGGTGAGCCCACGTTATCCTCATTTTCATGTTCTTGGCTGACGAGAATGGAACCCAAGCCCACCCACCCTCCAGGTTCGACATTCCGTGCATTCTGAGATGCTTTTCTGCTCACCACGGTTGTAAAGAGTGGTTATTTGTGTTAACATAGTCTTAGTGTCAGCTCAAACCAGTCTGGCAATTCTCCTCCGACCTCTCACGGCAACGAGGCGTGTCCGCCCACAGAACTTCGTTTTTCGCGAAATTCTGTGTAAACTCTAGAGACTGTTGCAATCAGCAGTTTCTGAAATACTCAAACCAGCCCGTCTGACAACAACAACGACGCCACGCCAAGGTCAGAGTCACCGAGATCACGTTCTGATGTTGATGTGAATATTAACTAAAGCTTTTGACCTGCATCTGTATGACTTTATGCATCATGCTGCTGCCACAAAATTGGCTGATTGGATAATTGTATGCTGGATTGGGCAAAAGACGTGACTGGGCAGAAGACCGATTGAGAGAGGCCGAGATGTATAATGTACATCGATAAATGGTTATTGTAATAATCCTGTAACGAGAGATGTGCATCAGGGCTGGGATCCAATGGCACTCCCCAGCAAAAGTCTTGAACGCACGACGTTTTTACTCAGAAATTAAGACATACAAGAGATATAAGCGAAAGCATAGTTGGCTGCCATACTTAATACATCATAGCACATTTCTCACTTCAAACGGTTCTCACAGTTTAGAAACACTGACTTGAAGCTGAAGCGGCTTTGGGTCAAGCGAATTATTCACCAATGACCAATTTAAGATTTCGCTACTTTTCCTGGAGACAATTTATAGGTTCAAGCCTGGCTTCCAGGTCTACTGAAACAGTACGGCTTACACCAGTAATTTTCAAGAGAGGGAGGAGTGATAAAAATTTAACTGCGAGGACGTCCATATGTGTGGATGTGGGAGGGATGGGGATGGGGATGGGGGGGTTGGTAGCTTAGCTGCGAGATGAGAAAGGAAAGAGGAAGAAAAAAAAAAATGGAGACAGATCCAGAATGAGAAGGTGCTGAACTGAAGTCAGTTACACGGTTGAGATTCGGTCCCTGTTTTGAACACCAAATGTAACTGCAGTTTAAAAGAATTAAAAAAAAAAAAAAAGACGTATGACTGGCACCATTTTCATGGAAAACCACAAATTTTTTTCACATAATAAAATCAAGTGCCTAAACAATGGCTGTTTAGAGGAACACTGAATAAGAAACCACCTAGAGAACAACATGAGGACTAGCACCATCTTGAAACACATTTGTACACTAAAATAATAATAATAATAATAATAATAACGACAACACTGATCAGAGAATCTCTGCTCTATCCAAATTCCCTTAGTCAAACTAAACTAATCCTATTCAAATCTATTCCAAGAAAAAAAATGAATAAATAATAATAATAATTTTAAAAAAAAAAAGCACTCGGAGTTTACGCTCAGCTCCTCCTCCAATTCAAATGGCCGCATCCCGACGGTAAAGTATGCAAATCCGACGGTATTCTCAGAGGTGAAGAAGCGGCAACGATGACGAGGAATTCTTGCTGACACAAAACTTGGCTTTCTCGCTTCTCGAAAAACCTGAATAGAGGCTTGCTTGAGGGAATGCTAGGGGGGACAAATCCATCACAACTCCTCATTGCTTCCCTTCTTCCCTCCCTCCCCCTTTGCCGCCACAGTGCCTTTGCCCCAGAGAGCCATGCCAGGCTGAATGTAGTGGGATGACTGTAGCGCTGATTGGGACTTGCAGGTCTAACAGGCTTGGAGCGCAAGGGTTCATTCTAAGAAAAGATGGTACGGGAGGGAGTGACGGGACATTAGACTCCCTATTAAGCGAGAGAAAGTGCTACAAGATGGTACAGGAAGGAGTGACAGGACACGAGACTCCCTATTAGCCCCTGTTGGAGAACGGCTTCACCGGGACACCTTGTTTCTCCGCAGGGAGTCTTGTACACAAGGGGAAGATTAAACACAGGTCAGGATGCTTGGCTTGCAACGTAATGCCAGGTGCAGCAGTCGCAAACCCGTGTTCTCTTATCCCCCCCCCCCCCGACTCCCAGCCTGATGCTTATGCTATGTGGCCCCACGTATAACAAAGTAGGATCACAGAACAGATACAGATGAACGATCTTTCATTTCTGATTTCGAATTACGATGCTTTAGTACAAATCGGAGAACAGAACGTCTGGGATGCCAGAGTCCTGCGGCGTAACTGCACTAATCAAGGTGGTGCACGGCACTGAAACGGGGACCCCATGCTGATTCCTCAACGTCAAAAAAAAAAAAAAAAAAAGAAAGAAACTACACTCTCCGAGCACACCTGACACGTCGCCCGAGGCCCTTGAACAAAAGGCTGTCTTAAAACATGGATGAAGCCAGGCCGCATGTAAGCGCCCTTCAAAGGGACGGTTAGGAAAATCGTGTTTCCAGCCGTCCCGTCAATAATTCAGCAAGGACGCCCGGATAAGACGGCATTCCTGATCAGTGGTTCTCACCCCTGGTCCTGGGGTACCTCTACTCACGTTATTTCATGCACCTGATCCAATTAATCAGCTAATGGAGACTTCTTTGAGGGTTTTTCTTCTTTTAACCACGAGGCATGTTTACAGTTCCAAAAAAAAAAAATGTTTGGGCTTCTCGTTAGACAACTCTGGTTCCCAATCCCAATTAAACCACTTCCTGATGTCAAAATTCATGAAATTCTCACTTCATGATGGCAAAAAAAAAAAAAAAAAAAGACTCTTAGCAGCGTCTGTTAACGTATCTGCATTTGACAAGAGCAAGCAAATTCTGTTTCCTCTCAGCAGAGAAACGTTACAGCGAAGGATTATAGCACATGAGCCGCATCGCTGTTATCGGATGCAAATAACAACGCTCAGTTAAAACCAGTCTTCAGCTAAACCTGCATGGCTGCGTGGCTGACTGGGCCTCACGCTCGTTCGCACTTAGCGAGCTAAAGGACAAGTTTCCTGGCTGTACGCCAATCTACTGATGAAACTGATGTGGCGATCAGCGCTCAGAGTTCGTATTCAAAAGATGATCTGCGTTTTAAAGTTCTGGTTACTTCTACCACGTGGATACGTTCCTAACTGCGTCCCTAAAACATTACAGATGTGAGATCTGAACTCCACCTGACCTGCACGGACCTGCAGAATAAGACATTTCGTACATCTTGTCACATAATCTCTCAGCGGTGTAACGATTCACTCCTTACAGACGTGACATCACGTGAACCTTCGGAGATTGTCGGGTTTGGAAATAGCGCTCGGTTTAGACTTCTGAGAAAGAAAAACTAGACCGAATGATGAAACAATCCTAGAGAAATGACACAGTTATGGAATTGGCATTTGTTTAAAACAACTCAAATGTCAAGACGCAAACGTTCTGCTACAAACTGAATCATTCAGCCATTTTTTTTTAAAAAAACGCACAAGTTATTGTAGCAGCAACGCCACTGGTGGTGGCAATACGCGTTCATTTAAAACGCAACGGCAGCAACGGCATGCTACGCAAATCTAACTCCAAACCGTTTCTCAAAGATGGCTTTCTGAAGACATCTTCAAACGTTCCAAAGATGGTGGAAAGATCTGAAATCTTGCTGGGCTGTGGCATGCGTTCTCAGCTAAGATAATCCCGCAACTTTTTTTCCCATGTTAGTCAAACAAACAAAAAATAAAAACTCTTTAGTAGCACCTTTATTTGGTTCTTACTACAATTCAAACGCAACAAGCCTCAATGATCAAACTGGATACAAACGGATTAGTTCGTAAACTGTTCGTAGGAGCTTTTTTTACGCAAGAAATGTTGAACTTGTTGAAAAAAAAAATAGATTGGAAAAACATTCATATTCTACGAGAACTCCTGAGTTTGTGCAAATTTCTAAATAAGGAGACTGACTAACGTGAACCTCGATTGATCGCATTAAAATAGATTAAAGTCGTATAATTAGCAACGAGTTACTGCAAATCTCTAAGTACGGATTACGCTGTGAAATGAAATCGCTGTTTATTTCAGTAACATATACGAATTTAATTAAAATTTAGTAACGTTTTGTTGTTTCTTATTAACGTCTTAATAACCAATACAGCTATATAAATTACGACATATAGCTAAGGCTAGCTATTCAACGAGAACAAAAGTAACGGCGCCCTACAAAACGAGTTCGAGTGTGTCTACGGTAGCCGACGTGATGCACTAGATGAGTCGCACTACTTTAAGATTTAGCATAGGATACTTTTAGGGGGCGCTCTTTCAATGTTTAGTCACCATTTTGTTTTTAGCTCTCTGTAAGCTTTGCCTTTTATGGAGTTTTTGTGGGCAGGGCTACAGGTTAATCAGCCGTGCCGTGAAAACATTTACGCACGAGTTAAGGAATTATCGTGATACGGTATTTGTAAATATCGGCACCTGCCACAGTTCTAGCGTATTAAACCGGTCAGGGCGACTCGCCAGCCCAGCTTAGGGAGTGGAGGCAGTGGTAACATTATCAGTAAAGCAAGAGATTGTGTAAACATTCGAAGCTGAGACTCCAGCACACACACAGCAGGGCAAAGCGAACGCCGTCTCGAGGATCGTACGCTCTCAAAGACTTCTGGGAAACAAGGAACTTCTGGAAAAGTTTAAAAGTGCACAGCTTGGGACATTCGCGCCGTACTGGACGGGTCAAAGAGAGAAAGTTATAACAATGTTTTAAGGTCATAACTTGGAGATTAACTCTGAGGGGTGAACACAATCCAAGCGAGCTCATGCCCACCTACCCAAAAAAAAAATAAAATAAAAATTAAAAAAAAAAAAAGGGGGGGGGGGGAGGTTCTGGAGCCATGTTCAAATTCACTGTGCACTTGCACTGTGATCTGACTCCTGTTCCAGCTTTTATTAAATACACCAATGATGTTCGCTGAATATAAATGTCACCATCATATCATAACAACATCACCACACCACCAGGAAACCCAACAATGTGTGTGTGTTGCTACCTTTTATTAAGACATGCACAGTGTATTAATGCCTAGGAGGACCAAGAAGCGTTTCTAAACTTGTTCTGGATGTTTTATACCTCAGATATTGCATTTTGTGCATTAAAGCAAAATAAATAAGAAGTCCATAACATGAATCATGAATCTAATGCTAATATAGAAACTTTGCAAACTTTATCAGCTGCAAAAAAAGCATAAATTGAGAAAAATGCATTAAAAAAAATAATGCAAAACTGACTGGGTGACGTTGCAACTCGCATATGTAGGTAAAATGCAGGTAATTTGCGTGCACGCGCCTTTTAAATACGTTATTAAACGTTGCACCACGGGTCCGTTCCCCGTGCAAAAGCATGCACGGACACAAACTCGCGCAGATGCAGAAATTTCACACAGCTTTGTGCAGATCGTGTTTGTTTTCTTTGCAGAATGTTTGCACATAAGCGCTAAGTTAACTTAAAAATACGCGCACGAGAAGCTCACGAGCTATAAACACCACCACCACAACCACCACCACCAAGAACAACAACAACAACAAAAACAAAAAAAAGAGAGTTTTCCAGGCAGCGCGTGAGCATTTAAAAAGACAAGAGAGAAAAGAAAAACACACAAAACAACAACTGAAATCACAAAGCGGAGAAAACGGGGACTAAAACCACTAAAAACAGCGAAGTTTGAACAAGTTTGTAAACTAGTTTTCTGGGTCCGCGCGCGGCGCTCGCGCAGGTAAGTTAGCTTAAGGTTTAACGTTAACGGCAGGTTTGGTTTCCGTGACAACGCACAAATTTTGAACTTACTTCTCTCGCGCTTGGCTATCGGACGGCACCACGGCTCCTTTCCCTTTGGCGTACATGTTGGACTCCGTTTTTGAAAGATTTTTAAGCCCCTACTCGACGCCTGTCAAAGAAAGCGGCCAGGAAAAGGCTCCATCTCCATAGCTACCCAGGGTAGTGTGTGGTTTTCTTCCTCCTCCTGTTTTTTTTTTTTTTTTTTTTTTTTTTACATCTCCAACATCGGCCACAAATCAGGCACAGTTTCTACCGGGGGGGGACTTGAAACAGTCCGCCGCGAGAGCTTTTTTTTTTTTTTTTTTGGCTTTTTTTTTTTTTTTTTTTTTTTTCAATCGCTGTTCCGGGAGTTTACTCGCCTTCCCTCTGCTGTGGGGAAAGGGGGGGGGCTTCTTAAAGGGGAACGCACACCGAAAATGACCTGACACACGCCACAACTTTCTCAACTCATTCCGTCATAATTGTTTGTTGGCCAAACAGGACAGTTTGATTGATTTTAAAAGGGAGCCTTGACATTTAGTCCGTTTAAATCAAAACACGCTGCTTTTTTTTTTTTTCTTTTCCTCTTGGCAGGTGAGAACACAGCAATCATCACAGGACCAAAACACCCGGTCCGAGAGCGAGGCCGTGGTTCGATCGAGAAAGTGACTCGACTCAAACGAACACGCTTTGTGTTTTGGGTGGCTTTTTTTTTTTTTTTTTTGAATCATGAGACGAAATGACAAATCGAAGGGTCATGTGTTCTGGAAACTTACACCAACTCTCAAAAAGTGAAAATAACATTTGATCCGACACACAAAATTAGTTATTTATGTAATTTCCTATTAATTTATTTACCGCCGACTCCATGTTCTCGGTGCTTTTTGAGCTTTTTAAGCATTTTTGCCAAAGGACTCTTGAAACAGCCCAGCCAAACGTTGTGTATTTTGGGTTGCGTCCAGCGTTTTTTAAAAACTGATCCAAAGGACAGAGCTTTAGTGCTACAGAAATGCCATGTGTTCAGGAGATTTGGACCAAACAACAGAAAGAGAAAACGAATGTTTGATCTCACACACAAACTGTTTTAAACTAGTTATTTATAAGTAGTAACTATTTACTCATTTATTTAGTGCCGACTCTCTGTTCTTTGTGTTTGGGTGTTTTTTGTGAGTTGGACACGCACTTGGAAAAAAAACGTTGGTTTACCTTTTTCCAATTCTGTATTTCTAACAAAAGAACTGAGTACCTTACCTTTCCAGCCTTACGCAGCCCTCGACCAATTTTATTTTGGTTCGTTGAAAAATATGCAGTGTGAAATCAAAGCAAAAACCAAATAGCAAATGTAGCGAAAGTATGAATTTTTCCCTCTGATTTGGACTCACAAACAGAGTAATACATGTGAAAGGCTGTTGTGTAGAACAACCAACACAATCCAATCCATGTGAGGACAATTTAGGTGACGCTACCAATTTAGAGGCAGACTGTAAATCAGACTGCTGCCCTGTAGTTTATACAAACCTGACATGGGTCTACTACTCCCACTTGATCCAGCTTCATGAAGGATGTTACCCTTAGCTGGTGAGCTGGATGTTTTGTGTTTGGAGAATGAAAACTGTAACTGTCCAGAGCCATCGGTCTTCAAGACTGGATTTCCAAAATCCTACCTGAAGTACTTGGGGTGCATCATCTTACGCCATCCTTGTCTAGAGTAGATTGGCAGCTGCAGAGGATTTTGTGGAGGTTAGGGGAGATCCAATTTCAGTCAACAAAATAAAAGACTTTCAAATTAGTCTATGCATAGAATTACAATGAAGGTAAACATTTGCATAGTCGATAACACAACCCGACAGTTAAACACAAGCCAGTCCACACAAGGACAATGTGAGGAATGCTACCAGTTTGGAGGTAAATTGTAAATCAGGCTGTTTTTTTT